>JACYXH010000319.1:997500-1095000 GCA_026745465.1 Lota lota | reverse complement strand
CCTCTCTCCCTGTCTCTCCCCTCCCTATGTCCCTCTTTCTCTCTCCCCTCCCTCTCTCTCTCTCTCCCTTTCATTCTCTCTTCTCTTTTTCTCTCTATCTCTCACCTCTCTATCTCTGTCTCAATGACCTCACCCTTTCTATCACCCCCTATCTCTCTCTCTCTCCTCTCTCTTTTTCTCTCTATCTCTCACCTCTCTATCTCTGTCTCAATGACCTCACCCTTTCTATCACCCCCTATCTCTCTCTCCTCTCTCTTTTTCTCTCTATCTCTCACCTCTCTATCTCTGTCTCAATGGCCTCACCCTTTCTATCACCCCCTATCTCTCTCTCTCTCTAACTCCACTCTCTGTCAACAGAACCCAGACATCGTGCTGGTCCACTACTTGAACGTCCCGGCCATTGAAGACTGTGGGAAGCCATGCGGTCCCATCCTGTGCTCCATCAACACGGACAAGAAGGAGTGGGCCAAGTGGACCAAGGAGGAGCTGATTGGTCAGCTGAAGCCCATGTGTGAGTACCACTCAAATGCACCCGCCACCACCACCCCCACCCCCACCCCCGCCACCACCACCACCACCACCACCACCACCAGCTCAGCTCAGCGTCTGCAACTTCACTCTCATTCACAGCTTTGGATATATAAACAATTGCTGTTAACTTTAGAAAGGTTATAATAGCCTTTTACATGTCACCCTGCATAGAGAGGCTAATTACAGTGGCAGACTGTATTGTCTGCAGATTAATGCCCCATCGCATTAGTAGGCTGGTACTGTAAAGTGCACCCTGCATGCCAGTCCGGACACCCCTTTTGTCGGTCGTTGAGTGTTTCTTTTGCCCTGGATGAGTTTGCCCTCTTCCTGGAACCGTCTGCTCTCTGAGTTGGGGGGCGGGGGGGGGGGGGGGGGGGGGGGGGAGTCAAAGGTTAGCTCTTCCACCCAGATCGCCTGCACCAGGCTGGCCAGCACTGAGCGAGCGAGCGAGAGAGAGAGAGAGAGAGAGAGAGAGAGAGAGAGAGAGAGAGGGAGAGGCCAGGCAGAGGAGGGGAGCTAGCTGGTTATTGATTCATGCAAGTGCGTGGGTGAGTGTCTGACTCACCACAAATCCTTCACATACACACACACACACACACACACACACACACACACATACATCCTTCTCTTTTTCTTTCTCCTCATCTCTCCCTCTCACTCCCTATCTCTCTCTCAATCTCCCTCTCCGTCTCCCACTTTCTCCCCCCTGGTTGATTGACCCTTGGTGTTGACCAATCTTACTAATGCTCAGAGAGAGAGAGAGAGAGAGACACACACACACACACTCACACATGCACACACACACACTCTGTTTTTGTTTCACCACTGTGTGTGTGTCTGAACCGGCACACCGATTCAGGAGATGTTGTGGAAAATGTCAGGGTTTGTCTGATGACAATAACAGGCTAACAGGGATTTGGTGAGACATTGAGCGTCTCTGAGAGCATTGTGGTTGTCGAAATGGCATCTGCTTCAACGGGCAGGATGTGACTGGGGAGGATGTGTCTTGATGGCGACCAGACTGGTCACTTTGATGACCAGTCATCCCCCTCCCAGTCGATTATTGCTCAGGTAAAGACCTGGTAAGTCAGCAGTACCCACGTACACACACACACACACACACACACACACACACACACATACATTCAAGCACATGGTCACACTCTCTGACAAGACAGCTGAGCTCTTGCCTTCGTGGACAGAGCTGTGTCCTTCCCTCTCCCTCCTTGCTTGGCTAGCTGGCTAACCGTTATTTGGGACGCAGTATTTAATGTAAAGCTTTACCTCTGGAAAACCACAGTGGCGCAGACAACTGTATTCATTAGGTTTGTGGCTTAATGTTAAAACCCACCAGCGTTCGCAGTAATGCGTGAAGTCATTAACTTTAGGAGTTGTGGGGAACAAAGAGAGAGAGAGGGCGGGGGGGGGGAGGAAGTGCCTTTTAGCTGGCGGGCTACTTGAGGGGGCTACGTAGGGAGCAACAATACTGCCTTCCCTCTCTTCCTCTCTCATTCCATTTGTAGATTCCCCTTCCTCTCTGTTTCTACCACAACAGCCACTTTATCAATGCAAGCCCTATGGTGGAGCAACATTGCCACCTAGTGGCTATTTATCAAATAGATGTTTGTTTCGATTTAATGTGTGAGGGGTAAGGAGAGGAGCGCGCTGTATTATCCATGAATTATTCAACTTTAAATTATACATTAGGCCCTTACTTACACAACCTTTTCCCTCTGAGCGACCTACATCTTAGACAAACTGAATCCACCCAGATATTCTGTATATTTCGCACTTAGCAGTGTGGCTATTATGCGCGCGGCATCATGGCTAGATTGTTGTGCATCGCGGCGTATGTCACAAAGACCATATTTTGACAGTAAGAGTATTCAGGGATAGTCAGGTGTTCTCTGGGGGCAGACTCTCAAACCCTGTTGGATGCAAGACGCTGTGGGGCCCCACGCGTAGCAAGAGCCCCACAGAGGCACTTCCATGCGTTTCTCTACAGCATCGGTGCAAGACTTCCACCCAATAGATTAGTTTTTATATTTTTGTATATATTTAAATACACAATATAGGGAGATGTTTTCCCTGAATGGTGTGTCGGCTTGCACTTGCCTTTGCCCTTCCTTCTCCTTCCCCTCTCCAGTGTGTCCTCATATTTCACTCAACAAACTTTTTGACGCCTCTAACGATAAAATAAAACCCCACAACAACAACAACAACAGCAACAGCAACAACATAGGCAACATTTTGGATTTCACGCATCAGTGGAGCTTCTCTCGCTGACTCTCCTCTGCGACACACACACACAGACTCACACAGACTCACACATAAACACACACACACACACAGATTCACACACAAACACACACACACACACACACAGATTCACACACAAACACACACACACACACACACAAACACACACACACACACACACACACACACACAGACTCACACACACACAAACCCTGTGACACATGGCCCATGCTAACCTGGTCCTCCTCGTCGGCCCAGGGTGTCTGATGAGAGAGGAGGTGGCAGGGGGTGGGGGGTGGGGGGGGGGGGGGGTTAAAGGGGAAGAGGGTGGGGGGGGGGGGGGGTTACAGGATCTGCTTCGCTGCACAGTCATTCCACTATACTGGGCTGAGGCAAGGCAGCCGGCCGCATCGGCTCCTCCTCGGGGTCTAGTGTTATAAACACCCGCTCCCAGGCTGTGGACAGATAGTGCATGGGCTGCTCTTACACACCCTCAGATGGACAGAGTGGCCAGTCTGCAGGCCTGGCTGTCCACGGAGGAGGAGGAGGAGGAGGAGGAGGAGGAGGAGGAGGAGGAGGAGGAGGAGATGCACTCAGTGGCTGAGATCCGCAGGAGCCTCCAGAGGCCTCGCTGCACGGCCAGGGCCGATGGTCAACATCATTAAGGCTCCATACGATGATGCATGGCAGCATCCTCATCCTCATCATCAGAATGGGGAGGGGGGGGGTTTGCTGTCTTGTTCCACTGTTGCTGCTGCCGGAATTAAAGCCAGAGGCGCAGCTGCTGTCATGTCGGCTTCAAAGCGCACGCCACCGTGAGAAGGAGAGGAGACAGCCAGACGTGCTGTTTGGTAAAGGGACATCAGCGGGCCCAGAACGAGGCCCGCGGTGCTGACGCCTGTCCACATGAAGCCTGAGGAGGGCCGCGGCAAGTCTGGCATGAGGGATCAGGCCCGGAAGAGAGCGCATGTGTGTGTGTGTGTGCGTGTGTGTGCGTGTGTGCGGGGGGGGGGGGGGGGGGGGGGGGGGGATCGTGTGGACGTACAGCGCCGGAGAGAGATGGTGGCTGTAAGCTGTTGCGTTGGGCGACTGTCACTCCCGCTCTGTCAGCGGTGCTGGGTGTCACAGCAGTGAAGGGAAAAAAGTCGGAAGCTAGTCCAGTGGCACACATTCCGCCTGCTGCTGCCTAGTCACGGAGGGAACGCCGTGATAGGACACTGTGTCTGAGGCTGAGTCTCAAACGTATACATTATAAATATTATTAGCATCTTATTGTAACGGTTAGAATCACAGCGATCTAGAGATGAACGACTCACAATGAAATGGGATCCGTAGTGCGAACAGCAGTTTGTCTAAGACACGCCATCTTTTCTTTAGCAGAATGAAATGCCATTGCAGCATATCTTTCGGTTATTATTGTAGTTATTTAAAAGATAACATTTCAGCTATGGCCACATTTTAAAAAAAGACATTAGAAACGTCACAGGACATAACTTGTATTTTGCCAAAATTGTACAGCTTCTGGTGACTTATAGTGTGCGAGAGCAAGTAAACAGTTGTGCTGCGTGTCCTCACTGTCCTTTGGATCCCAGGTCCTCTGCTGACACCTACTGGTCACATGTTGCTAGTGACTACTGCTGGTGTGCCTGTGTTCTTTCGGCTTTGGAGTTGGTTGGTTTCTAATCAGATTCATCTAATTATCACTCACAGGCAGTTGTTTTATATGATCTTTCGTCTCTGGCTTTAATCTCTCTCGTCTACTCCACCCCCCAGTCTCCCTTCTCTGATTCTATCTTGCTTTCTCTTTCTTTTTACTCTCTGGCCCTCTCTTCTGCAAACACACATGCTTTAAGCAAGTTCTCTGTTTTCTATCTCTCTCTCTCTCTCTCTGTCTCTCTCTCTCTCTCTGTCTCTCTCTCTCTGTCTCTCTTTCTCTCTCTGTCTCCCTATCTCTCATGCTCGTCTCTCTTTCTCTCTCTCTCCCTAAAGCAGCCTTGATTTAGTTTGATAGTCTAAGTACGCTCCACTTTTGAGATATTACCATATATTTTCTCTGCGGTCGAGAGCCCACGAGCCGAGCAGCAGTCAGCAGTGTCTGCTGCTGCCGCCAGCGCAACGCCACTAGAATCACTATCAGCCTCATGTGAAGCTTCAGCTGGCCTGGAAAGTGGAGCAATGAAAGGTATTAGGAGGGGCTAGCGAGGTGTGACCAGGGCAGGAGAAAGCCTCTCTCTCTCTCTTTCTCTCTCTCTCTCTCTCTCTCTCTCTCTCTCTCTCTCTCTCTCTCTCTCTCTCTCTCTCTCTCTCTCTCTCTCTCTCTCTCTCTCTCTCTCTCTCTCTCTCTCTCTCTCTCTCTCTCTCTCTCTTGTGCCCGCTCTACCGATCCAGCTGCAGCAGCAGATCCAACATTATATGCTTGTCCCTTAGCGGCTTCCCCTGTCATAACAGAGATACAGGCCAGGCAAGGGATGGTGTGTGTGTGTGTGTGTGTGTGTGTGTGTGTGTGTGTGTGTGTGTGTGTGAAAGCTGTGTGTGTGTGTTTGTATGCATATGTGTGTGTTTATGTGTCTATGTGTGTGTCTGTTCAAGCATGTGCGTGTTGTGTGTGTGTGCGTTGCTGTGCACCCATGCATGTGTGTGTGAGGGTGCTTGTGCATGTGTGTATGTCAACGTACATGTGTGTATGAGGTGTGTGCGTATGTGTGTAAGTGTGTATGTGTGTGTGTGTACACACCTGGACACAGGGGAGATGCAGGGACACCAGGTCCAGTTTGCCTGCCAGCTACCCTGATGAAGGGTGCGCTGCGGTACGCACAGCCTGGGAATCAGGGCGGACAAGGGACTGTATGACTGTAGTCAAGCCTGTAGTGCGCCAGAGGCATATAGCTGGACTGCAATGAGCAAGGAGCTGGATGCGAGAGAACCATGTGAGAATAAAAGTAGATGCAATAAATAAAAAGCAAATTCTGCTGAGAAATGGTGTTCTGGTCGGCATCAACCTGTGACTTTTGCTTGATGTCTGAGAGTCGAGGGTGTGAATACAGATTGGACTGGTTTTCTTGGGCTTGTTGAATTCAAAGTCCTACAACCTAGTCTATGGGGTCTCTTTTGCTCAGTGCGTATACACTATTACATACTTTGTTAACATAGGTGCCCTCCGTGGAAAAAGATTACATGCAATTCACTAATACTATTGCTACAGCTGAATTGCTGACCGAGATGTTTAGCCTCAACATTGCTCCTGGCCAATGTTTACCCACAGGTGAACTCAAAGACATACTGTTCACTGCGTCTCAGGGCCTTGCATGGCATGGAGAGAGGGAACTGGTCAGGACAGGCAGGGATAGGGCAGAGGCTGGGGCAGGGGGGCTGGCGTGGCTGGTGGTCTGTAGGGCTGGCTGACATCTCTGTCTCCTCCTCTCCCCCCTGGCAGTTCATGGCATCAAGTGGACTTGCAGCAACGGGAACAGCAGCTCTGGCTTCTCAGTGGAGCAGCTGGTGCAGCAGATTCTGGACAGCCACCACACCAAGCCTCCTCCCCGGACTCACAACTGCCTGTGCACGGGCACCCTGGGTAAGGGCTAGGGGGTGGGATGTGCACGGGCACCCTGGGTGAGGGCTAGGGGGCGGGATGTGCACGGGCACCCTGGGTAAGGGCTAGGGGGCGGGATGTGCACGGGCACCCTGGGTGAGGGCTAGGGGGCGGGATGTGCACGGGCACCCTGGGTAAGGGCTAGGGGGCGGGATGTGCACGGGCACCCTGGGTAAGGGCTAGGGGGCGGGATGTGCACTAGAGAATGGGATTTGGGAGTTTAGTGGTGAGAAAATAAAAGAATCACTTAAAAGGTCATAAGGTCATATCATATCAAAACATATAATGAACAGGGCAAAGAAGGCAAGAGAGAGATGTCCTTTTGGTTAAGAAAAGTAGCCGCGTCTGTGTATCCATTCCGTTAGAATGTGTCACCTGCTGTAGTAAATGCCGCTAGCAATTTAGCTGCATTTACTACAGCAAGACCTGGGACTCTATCAAGAACATCTTGATCTATCGCAAAACACAGAATTATCAGTCAACCAACAAATTTGTTTTTCGAGCTACCAAGATTGATAACGAAAGGATGCAAGAGATTCCAATAAGTGTCACTGAATGCAATTGATATAGACTGAAGATAATGGGATAACTTATTTCCCCCTGAAATGGAAATCCTTTTTCCTCAGGCTGATAAACACAAACAGCCAGAGCAATGAGCAGCACTGACATCCGTCTTCACTGATGTTAACGTAATTTCCTTTCCCACCATTTTCTCAAAGAGGAACAGTGATTGCTCGCTCCTTTTAGCAAACGTATATTTAACATGATCTAGCACGTCTAATACTATTCCCCCACCGCTCAACAAGCACACATTCTGTTATCTACCACTTCTCACACTCTCTCTCTTTCTCTTTCTCTCTCGCGCTCTCTCATCCTCTCTCACTCTTTCTCTTTGTCTCCCTCTCTATATATCTCTCTTACTCTCTGTCTCGCTCTCAAACTCTGTCTATCTCTCTCTTTCTCTTTCTCTCTCCTTCTCACTCTGTCTCTCTCTCAAACTCTGTCTCTCTCTCTCTCTGTCTCTCTCACTCTCTCTTTCTCTCTCTCTCTTACTCTCTCTCTCCTTCTCTCTGTCTCTCTCTTCTTTCTCTGTCTCTCTCTGTTGCTCTCTCTCTTTCTCTCTCTGTCTCTCTGTCTCTGTCTGTCTCTCTCTCTGTCTCTCTCTCTCTGTCTCTCTGTCTCTCTCTTACTCTCTCTGTCTCTCTGTCTCTCTCTCTCTGTCTCTCTCTCTCCTTCTCTCTCTCTCTCTCTCTCTCTCTCTCTCTCTCTCTCTCTCTCTCTCTCTCTCTCTCTCTCTCTCTCTCTCTCTCTCTCTCTCTCTCTCTCTCTCTCTCTCTCTCTCCTTCTCTCTCTCTGTGTCTCTCTGTCTCTCTCTGTCTCTCTCTCTCCTTCTCTCTCTCTGTGTCTCTCTGTCTCTCTCTCTCTCCTTCTCTCTCTCTGTGTCTCTCTGTCTCTCTCTCTCTCTCTGTCTCTCTCTCTCCTTCTCTCTCTCTCTCTCTCTCTCTCTCTCTCTCTCTCTCTCTCTCTCTCTCTCTCTCTCTCTCTCTCTCTCTCTCTCCTTCTCTCTCTCTGTGTCTCTCTGTCTCTCTCTGTCTCTCTCTCTCCTTCTCTCTCTCTGTGTCTCTCTGTGTCTCTCTGTCTCTCTCTCTCTCCTTCTCTCTCTCTGTGTCTCTCTGTCTCTCTCTGTCTCTCTCTCTCTCCTTCTCTCTCTCTGTGTCTCTCTGTCTCTCTCTGTCTCTCTCTCTCTCCTTCTCTCTCTCTGTGTCTCTCTGTCTCTCTATCCAGGTGCAGGAAGCAGCGTGCACCACAAGTGCAACAGCGCCAAACATCGCATCATCTCGCCCAAGGTGGACCCCCGTTCGGGAGGGTACGGCGGCGGGCACTCGGAGGTCCAGAACAATGACGTGTCCGAGGGGAAGACGGAGCACAACCACCACGCCGGGGGCAAGAGCTCTGGAGGAGGAGGGGGAGCGCGGGAGAAGCGCAATGGCAAGGTCCACAAGCCGGTTCTCCTGCACCAGAACAGCACCGAGGTGTCCTCCACCAACCAGGTAGAGGTGCCCGACACCACCCAGAACTCCCCCGTCTCCATCAGCAGCGGCCTCAACAGCGACCCCGACATGGCCGACAGCCCCGCGGTGCCGGGCATGGGGGGCCACGTGGCGTCCGTCATGTCCGGCCTGTCCCAGAGCGTCTTCATGTCGGAGGTCACCGGCGACCCCGTATACAGCATGTCCCCCACCGCGGGTCCCAACACCCACCTGATGGGGGCTGACGCCACCCCACAGGGCATGGGGCTCTCCGTGGCCTCCGACGGCCACAAGTTCGCCTTCCCCGCGGGGGGGGTGGGGGACGGCGGGGGGGGCGCGGGGGGGGACAGCCTGTCCATGCTCTCCGGCGCCGGGGTGTCCGAGGAGCTGGTGCTCTCCAGCAGTCTGGACTCTGGAAGCATCAAGATCCCCGAGACCAACATGAACTTTGACCCCGACTGCTTTCTGAACAACCCCAAGCAGGGCCAGACGTACGGCGGCAGCGCGATGAAGACGGAGAGCAACGGGTCCTCCACCCCATGCTCCTCCTCCGCCGGCGGCGGCGGCGGCGGTGGCATCAACGGCGGCATGCAGCGCTCCTCGCCCTCCATGGCGGACAACGGCTACAGCTTCAGCGCAGCGCTGGTGAAGAACATCAAGACGGAGGACACCTCCTTCGAGCAGCAGCTGGCCTCGGAGGGCGGCTACCAGGTGGGAGTGGGCATGAACTGCGGCAGCGTGGTGTCTGTGTCGGCCGGGCCCGGTGGACCAGCCCAGGGGAGCATGGGCCTCACCCCGGCCGGCTCTCTTCTGCCCTCCGGCGGAGGACTCAGCCCGAGCACCACCCTGGAGCAGATGGATTTCAGCGCCATCGACGCCAAGCAGGAGTACACCTCCGGCGCTGGAGCGGTCGGCTACAGCCAGGCCATGTCCAGCCCTCACATGGCCCACCAGAACCGCTCCCCCAGCTTCTTCCTTCAGGATGCCTCGCAGGCCACCCACGGCCAGCAGGGGCATGCGGGCATGGGCCAGAAAACCCACATGATGGAGCACAACTCGCACGACTCCGGAGGCTACATGGGCCTGCAGGTGGTGAAGACGGACTCCCCGGGCAGTAATGGCCTCATCCACCACCATCATCTCCAGGCCCATCAGAACCAGCACAGGGGCAACTGCAACGGAGGCTCGCCTACAGAGGGTCCCGGACAGACCGGCTCTCTCCAGCTACTGCAGTACCAGGGGGGCTTCCCTGGGATGGGTGCTGAGCACGAGGAGGTGGTGGGTCTGGACCAGCCGGGGGGCGTGGTCACAGGCCAGGCTGGAAGCAACGGTAACGGGGTGGATGGCCTCCTGAAGAACGGAGACCACATTCAGGCGTGCGGTGTGGGGAACGGAGACGGAGGAGGTGGAGGCGGGACGGAACACTACCTACAGCGGCAGGCTTCAGACGGCGGGGCGCTGGTTGTGGGGGGATCAGGGGAGGGCGTGGCCATCGGCAACGGGAACGGCAGCAACGACGGCGGCCACCGCTCACAGCAGCTGCAGCCCCTGCTCCAGGGTGCGGGCCTGGTGCAGGGACTCTACAGCAGCGTGGGGGCCCACCAGGGCCTGGGCGGAGGGGCCAGCAACGGGGCCGGGGGCACGGGCATGGAGATCAGCCTGGATCACTTTGACATCTCCTTCGGGAACCAGTTCTCTGACCTCATCAACGACTTCATCTCGGTGGACGGCAGCGGGGCCGCCATGACGTCGGGAGGGGCCCTGTACGCCCACCAGCTGGTGGCGTCCCACGGCTCCGAGAGCCAGAACCACGCCGGCGGAGCCCAGCAGCAGCAGCAGGGCCAGGAGGACGGCGGGGCCAGGGCCTCTGGATACAGCCCCTCGGAGCTCTGCCTCCAGTCCTGCTGCAGCCCCACGTCTGGGGGTGGGGGAGCGGGCGGAGAGGGGGGATCACTGTCCTACATGCACGTGGCGGAGGTGGTGTCAGCGGCTGTGGCCCAGGGGGCTCTGGGGATGCTGCAGGCCACCGGCCGCCTCTTCATGGTCACCGACTACTCTCCTGAATGGTCCTACCCAGAGGTAGGTGCCCTGCGATGCTGCTGCTGCTGCTGCTGCTGCTGCTTCTTACAGTTACTCATGTGAAGGGAGGACATATTATCATTTTCTTTCTTTTTCTTACAATCTCAAAAATGGGTGATGACAAACCTTTTTCTTTTTGTCTCCAATAGTAGAGTCGTTTAAAAAAAAGAAAATGTGTACACTACAAATGAAATAACCACACCTGCAGCGTGACAATGTAAAAAATTGAAAGAAAGAAATATATTGCATTGTAATATTTAGGCGCTCAGAGTGCTAAACAAACATTGCCTTTTTGGAGGTCTAGGTTTAGAAAACAAATCCTAATAGAAAAACAAGGAAGATAAGGTAGATCAAGAGCAACATTATAGATGAGTTATGAGCTGTTCCTACATATACATTTAAATCCTGAGTTTGTGCTACAATATTGATGCACTTGAACCAAGCATAAATGTTTAGCAACAGTACATTTAGTCCTGTTTTCACTGGGTGTAATACTCATAGCTTACCTCTAGAGGGCAGAATATAAAACACAATGAAGAATAATGTTTGACAGCTGTAGCACTGATTCTCCACATGGTGGCGAGAAAGATAATGAAAAGCTTTCGTTTTCTTTTATTTGTCTTGCTTTGTGTAGTTTTTAACTTTGCCTACTAGGTGGCGGCAAACACCAACTTTCAAAACTCGTCTTGTTCAGTGTAGTAACAGTTTGGTCTGCTTTGCAGGGTGGGGTGAAGGTGCTGATTACTGGCCCTTGGCAAGAAGCTAGCTCAAACTACAGCTGCCTGTTTGACCAGATCTCAGTCCCTGCTTCTCTCATACAACCAGGGGTACTTCGCTGCTACTGCCCAGGTAAGAAGAGAGGCTGGTCGAGTCATACAAGATGAACAGTGGGGTTTTTTTCCTATCGTTTTTTTTTTTTTCAACAAATGGATGTTTGTAAATAAGTGCCAATTCAAATTTGATACTATTCTTATTCTTATAATTTTTTTCTGTGAGACAGAAATAATTGTTTTACATTCTCTGCTGTCATGGATGACCTAAACAAACAAATCAAATAGATCACTGGTGATATCAATTATTATAAAACAATTATTGATGCTGTTGAATATTTTATATTGGAAAAGGAGCATGCAAGTTAGTAAAGGTACTTCCTGGCCGGATATGAGTCTGGAATTCTATCCTGATTGTATTACATGTTTAATTGTGTACTCGCAGGGATTTATAGATGATGTCCTTATAGATTTAGATTTATAGATGATGTCATTTTTGTGTACTTCATACAAACCAAAAGAAGGTACCAGTCTTGTTTAGTTATAATGACACAAGTGATGTCTATGTCAAATCGTTATTATATTATTTTGTTTAATAGTATTTAATAGAAAGAAAACATACCTCTTATTAGCAGTGATGTTATTTAGTTATAAGTGAGAGGGTATTCCTGTATGTACGGTGTAGGCCTTCTTAGAAGACTCGGCTTACCCCTTCTTCCTGCGTGCGAACCACGCCAAAGTCAATCAAGCGATTAATGAATTAAAGATAGCGACCGTGTAACGCTCAGCCGAGTGTGACTGACCCGATCTCCGATGTCCTCTCCCTCCCGCCTCAGCTCACGACACGGGCCTGGTGACGCTGCAGGTGGCCCTCACCAATCAGATCCTCTCCAACTCGGTGGTGTTTGAGTACAAGGCCCGCGCGCTCCCCTCGCTGCCCTCCTCCCAGCACGACTGGCTCTCACTTGATGGTAGGCCATGTCTACTTGGTGCTCTTAGCGTCCTCCCCGTTTTCTGTTTGGCCGCCTTTCCGCCAGTCTGTATCTAGTCCTCTTACCGTCTTTCTTTTCCCTGCTTGTTATTTTATTCGACGCTTTTTGTGATCCTCCGTTGCTCTAACGGTCAGCTCTCCTCCATCCGGCAATAACAGGGATGGGATTAAATATTGTGTCGATTAAGAGGTGACAAAATCGATTTGCGATAGCAAATAAACATGATGAATTTATTTGCTATCGCAAAATAAATAAGGCTGTATGCAGCAGATGATGTTTAATGTTTTTTTTGTCTAATGTCACATTGCACGGTTTGGACACTAGAGGGCACTCCACTTGTCTTCATAGCTACCATACCAAGTTATTCATGAAAAATAAGTATTGATAAATAAATATGTTGGTTTTACTCATACATGACGTACTTTTGCATTTGAGTGCAGGGTATGAACTGCTGGATTCCGGCTTAAATTAGGTTTTATTTAGATTTTCTTTTTAATAGTTTCAGCCACATATTGATTGTGGTTTCAATTGTACCCTAAATCAAATAATCCTCTCATGGAAACGTGTATTGTATCAATATTTACTCCTAAATATCACATAAGATACATTTGGTTAGGGAATCATATGTATGTTGCCATAATGTTATATTGTTCTGTTTGTACGTTTTTGAATTGGAGACTATACGAGTTTACAGTTGAGCACATTTACCACAAGCTCTTTTCCTGAGAAAGGAAAGAGCATTGTGCATGTGAATATTTATTGTTTGCTAACTATGGTATTGTGTAGTGAGGACTTGGAGGTGGAAAATATAAAGCTAGGAATACTCATATGATATCATATGAAATGACAGTCAAATGAAACATTCTAAGTATTGTTAATAACATTTATATTATATCAGCAATACTCATCAGCAGATTATGACTAGACTCATAATCAAGGTTGTCGTACTTTCTAAAATTCAAGTCATTCCAAAGGTTGTCGACGTTTGCTATAATGGCCCATAAGCCTGTTGAGTTGTGCTCTTGTGTAATGATGTATAGTTGTGTACTGTAGTTTTGTGCTCTTGTAAAGTCTTCTGCTGTGTCGTTGTATAGTGTCATGATCTTGTGTAGTGTAGTAATGCAGTAGTGTGGTGTACTGTAGTGTTGCTCTCTTGTGTTGTGTAGTGGTTTGTATTGTGGTGCTCTTATCTAGTACAGTGTAGTGTCCTAGTGTTGTGCTCTTGTGTAGTGTAGTGCAGCGTGGTGGAATGTAGTGGATTATTCCATAGTATAGTTGAATATATATATATATAAATACAGTACATTCGCACGACATGCCTCATGTTTGTAGTGTATTGGCATCGGTTGCGTGCAGCGTGGCAGGCCCTTGGTGCAGTATGAGAGCTCTGGCAGGATAAAGTAGGGCATGGCGAGGCCGGGGCTGGCGGGACCGCTGCATTGCAGACAGCCCATGCGAGAGTGGGAGTGAGTGAGTGGGAAGCGGATCCCTCCGCCATTCATAGACCTACTGCCTCACTGGCCCATTCACAGAACCAGTTTGGGAGGAGCTGCCTGTGTCGTACTCCACACAGCCCACCCTGTTACCTTGTTTCACAGTAACCCCTTCCCTGCCACCGCCACCGTGCCGCCCCGCACGCTGCCGCAAGCCCACCCCGGGCTCTGGATCCTGGCTTGAAGTCCTTAGGTTTGCCTGAGCTGTGTCTCTTTTTGGTTTTTGTGGAGGGTTTGAAGGTTGTTGTTTTTTTTAGGGGGGGGGGAGTTTGAGACTCAATATGTTTAAGTTATTATCCAGCTTCATCGTGTCTCTATCTGTTGTTGAACTGCACTCATAGAATGATTTTTGATGGGATTTGAGCAGAGCAAGAATCCCGTCTCCATTTAAATCATTGCAAGGACTTTCAAATACTTGTATCTTTCTGTTTGTCGACGTGTGGGTGTTTGGCAAAATTATTGACAGAACATTTCTTTATATAATACTATGGTTATTATTAATAGCAATAATATTGGTACTAATGATACATTTCTCAATATTAATAATTATAATAACAGTGACAAAAATAACTTTGAGTGCCTTACCGGAGGCTTACAGAAACCCATTTTTAAAAACGATTTGTATTTGTGTTGCCGCAAGAGATTGGTGCTTTGTAATCAAGCATAAAGGTTATGGCAATGTTCCCAACCTGCAACCACTAGACTCACACGGCTTTCAGCACCAGGGGACAGTGGACAGCGACAGCAACAGAGAACTCGGCTAAACGTGGAAAAGAACAACCGCTACCCATCAATGCGGTCCAGGGGGATCTGTTGCTTTGCCATGTTTGGTTATGAGTGCAATTTTTCCTAATCTACCATCATGAGGAGGGGGTTCTTGCTGTGATGGTTACTGAAATCTTATATCAGTTAATAGCTGTTCAACAAAGATATTTCATCAAGTGCTCATTAGTTGACCCTTTTTAATGGCGTGGCATGCCACATTAAAACAAGAGTTTTCATCTGCATCAGTGTTCTGCGTCTTTTGAGTCCCTTTTCCATCTGAAGACCACTGTGCTATGATGTGCTAACAGCACAGCTGCCTGCCTGCCTTGATTTGTCATAATGCAGAGTGGGGGAAGGGCCGCTTTTCTCTGCAGCACTGCAGGTACGGAGCCATGGGCAGGACAGAACAGACAGAGGTAAAGCTATTGGAACTGCAGCTCTCTAGCCGGCGATCGTTCGCTGTGCTCGGATCGCATGTTCCCCAGCGAGTCGGGAGAAGTCGGTTTCGAACGGGATTCCGCGCATCACAACATCACGCCCACGCTGATTGTTGTGTTAGAAACATGAGAGCCACCCAATAAGCAAAAAAAAAAAAAAAAAAAAAAAGAATACACCGGCGTTACTAACGGGAGACCGTGTACACAATGCAGGAGAGGAGTGGGCGTGTTTTGGAAACACAGTAAACTAGCGTAAACATGGGTCGGGTTGCGACCGGTTTTCGTCGAAAGTCTGCTACACTCACCAGCGAGCACAGCGAGTCAAACACGCATTTAGGCGACGGGTGTTTTTCCACAAGGCGACAGCTAAAACCTTTTCTTTTTTTCTTTTTTTCTTTTTATTAAACAAAGCAGCACAGATACTTGACAGCTCGGCGACTTGCAAATAGAAGGGCAGATACTGAATAGTAACGAGCAGAACGGCGAGGGACGCGGGCTTTCAAAGCACGACGGCTGGCGCTGGAAAGCAGGGTGTCTGTTTACCTGCGGCACATGCGCACGACGTGTACTCACAGCGATATGTTTGGTTTTACTGCAGGCTAGGAGAGGAGGGCTGAGTGTTATAGGAGGGGAGGAGGGGGGGTGGGGGGTTAAGAGAGGAGTGAAGGGGAGGGGAGGGAGCTATTATAGGAAGAGTAGTAAGCGGTCTTTATCTCTCTTCCCCTCACGTCGCTCTTTCACTTTGTTCTATTGTTGATGAGTGCTGCTCTAGTGAGATTTTTCACCAAGGATACCCTTTTTTCTTCTTCTGCTTCTTCTTCTTCTTCTTCTTCTTCTTCCCTCACACCGTTCAGTAGTAGCGAGCCAGGGGGGATGTAGAAAACTGCAGTTGTGTGAAATGCAGCATGGTTGGACTTTTTGGTCAGGATGCGAGTGAATGACACCTGCTTTTCCTAAAGACGAGGGACAGTGTGCTCTGAGGGGACTCGACCCATGGAGAATGGAATAGAAGGTTGGATGTGTTCAGTTCCCTCTTATGGCTGTCGTGTTGTGCCCTGTGTTCCTCTGTGCGTTGTTTAGGGGCCAAGTTAAGCAGCACGTCCCTTGAGTACTTTCAGTGCCGACACGAATTCATAGCAAACTAGCCGTTAGCTGCAACAACAAACGGTTTTGTTTTTGTCCAGACGTTTGCTGAAACATGCTGGGGGGGGGGGGGCGGGGGGGGGGGGGGGGGGGGGGTTCTGCCCCCCACCCCCCAAGTGTTTCAAACGACTCTGCCCCATTGCAGAGGACTAAAGAGTTGAGGTTGTCCAATCTTTAAGATGTCGACGACATAAGAAACATGTACGATTGTGGCAAAGAGTTGTTTCAAATGCGTGGAATATCTTTTTCTTTTTTTCTCTCTCCTTCTCTGTTTGGCTACATGTCCCGTTCGCATCCAATAAGTATATGGCTTCCTTCAATAGCGTTGGTGGATTCTTTCAAATGAATGTACTAGGCTACAGTAGAATCGACCTCGCGTTATGTTGACGGTGTTACAAAAACCGCGGTCATCGTGAAGCCTTCATGCGTAAGACGGTGTAGAAGGGGAACCAGCCAGGTTATTGTCGAAGTTCGCCGTGATCTGCGGGCGGCATGGTGGGTGTTTCACGTGTTGTTGAGAGTAGTTGCTCTCTAGCGCAGTGAGTGTTGTCGCATCGCGGCGTTTGGTCTCCAGACCAGGGTCAGGGTCTCGCGGGCTCGGGACTGCTGTGTGCTTTGCCGTTGCGTTCTTAACATCCATGTGCAACCGCGACTCCGTGATTAAATGCAATAGCATTCGTTTGACCATCGGAGTAAAGACTTAAGTTATTAACCCCGTTTAATCCCCCCCCCCTCTTTTCAAAACAACTGCTACCCAAGACTCTCAATCCAGTGCTGCACTTATAAACAGTGACCAATTGTGCGCAGTGTGCTGCACTGGGGCATTCACAATGTTATGTGTTTGTAGCGTTCTAAGGGAAATTACTTGTGTTTCATTAGGTTATCTCTTTTTCAAAGTGAAGAGAACGATCGGGAGTAGTGTGTTTATATAACAATTTTGATCCACCTGTTGATTCGCTGCGTTATTGTTGTAGCCTCATAGGTTAGTATTGCGTGTGTGTGTGTGTGTGTGTGTGTGTGTGTGTGTGTGTGTGTGTGTGTGTTTGTGTTTCTTTGTATGTGTGTGTGTAGCTACATATTTATTATTTTATTTCATACAAATATTTCATTCAATTATTAAAAAATTTTTCAATGTGTGTTATTTCCCTTAAAAATATGGATGATAATTTCTTATCAAGTTATCAAACATTGTGATGAAAAACATTTGTTTCGCTATACTTCCACTGTACAATACACTATTCAATATATATCTATATACCTAATATCCTTCAACCTTTTTTTTATATTTGTTGTGTCTTGTTTAATTCAGAAACAAACCAGTGGTCTAGTCATAGTTGTAGAGTTGCATCGTATACCCACATGCTTATCTTTGCTATAGCTATCCGTCTCTATAAGCTATAAGTGTAATATAAGTGGGTCAACAAGCCACTCATCTTAAAGACCATATGGTGCATTGTACAGCTTATTCAATTCTACATTAATTCTCTGTCACAGCTCCTTGCCCACTGGTCATCCAATGACGACTCACTGTGTATATTATCACAATAAAAAAAAAACTCCACCATTTAAGACCAGCAGTAATTACTGGCCACTTTGCATGAAAAATGGTATTACATAAAATACCATGCTGCATGATTAGACAGTGTAAGTGGATGATTTCATGGGAAACTTGGCATAGTACTACTTACGTTTTGGAACCTGGGTGGTCCCAGTGTTCCTTCCAGTCAATTTAACCCTATCCTGCCGTTGTAGCCAGAAGGTGTGTTAGATGATACTATTCATCAAGTGACTTAAGAAATTATTCAGGATGCCATGTTGAAAATATTGCTCTGCCTTCAGGACACAGGATAAGAGGAAGCCCAGGAATGTGTAGAGCTGAGGAGTGTTGTCTCGATATTAAAGGCAGACATGATGTCCCTTGGGCATCGTGGACGTGTTGTGTCAGGTTGATTCATCCTGCAAATTATTTCTCCTTTTTTTGTTGGTGTACACTGCTGCCTGCAGCTGATGAATCAAAAGCAGTATATTAACTATGCAAATAGGAAGCTAATGCTATGCGCCTTATGTTGTGTTTGGGTATGATTTAGCCATCAAACTGACCCACTTTTCAAGATGATACACAGATGCAATAGGAGGCATGTGAAATGTCTTTCTGTGTAATACTGGACATCAGTAAAGCTCCATGGTGTTTTTCTTGGCACTTGCCACTTTGTGTGACACAAGTGTTAAGTATCTGTGCAGACAGAGTTAAGTCTATAGTGATATTGAGCTGCACAGCGGGAAGCATGCCATGTGGTATAAGGAGTCCCATACGGTTGTTGATTACCTGATGCCCTTATAATAATAAATCAATTACTATTGGTTGGTTTGGCGATTGACAGTAACAATGTTAAGTAACAACATAATTCTATGCTGTGGAAACACAGTATAGAAGTAATCCTATACTACGGTTCTATACTGTAATACATAGTATTATTTCACACATTAATTCACTCACTTGTTGCTCGCTGAATGTGTGGGGAAGGCGAGGCAGATAAGTAAAGTGTGCGTCAGCTAAGCTTAATTGGTTTTGTTTTTATTAGAGATCACCTTGAAATAAGAATGTTTACACCAGTACTGAGAGGTTTTCCTGCTGATTAATGAATCTTTGCTGGGAGATTTTGCAATTAGCTAGCAGTGCAATTATCTCACGTAGCCACTTATGTCTAATGTTGTTCTTTAAATATAAAGTAATTCAATACTTTTACAAATTAGGGGAAGTAGGAAGATTTTCTTTTTTTACTTCAATTGGCTAGGACGAACTTGGTCACGTCGTTTTGATTACATGGCTGTTTTGCAAAGTTTCAGTTCATCAAGATTCTTAGACCTCTTCTACTGTAACAATAGAGCTTCTCTTCGGTATTACTATACATCCAGTAAACTGTCAGGAGGAAGGAAAGACAAAGCTCATTACTATATGTCTAGCTGAAGTCTTTGATCACAGACAGCCTCTGGACCCCAGCTGTACAGGCTGCTGCCAGGCAGCTTGGCTCGTACCCCTTAACGCTCAGGTCTACCAGCTCCTGTCACTCAACTCACACCGAGGGCCAGAGGGAAGCCGCCCCACAGCTTTTTACACCGGCCTACATGTGAGCAGCTGATCGGCTGCCTGGCGATAATGAGGTCCGGTGTTGAGTTTGATTGGCGTGAACACAAGCACAGGTTCAGAAGCAGGGATTAAAGGTGTCCGCCCACACGCTGCCAGAAGTTCACCGGTGGCGCATGAATAAGCCATGAGGCCATTTCATTACGGAGAGACCGGATAAGCCTTTTAACTGAGAATATCCAAACCAGCACGGGGCCTATGACCTATCACTTGAGGACAGGAGATCAAGGCCCCGCCCCCAAGCCTTAAACAATATCCCCATATAATGATTGTTTTCCCACTGTTCTTTACAGCTTTTTATTAGAGCATGTATTGAACTCAGTTGAACACATTAGGCTGTGTTGGTTGATAGCCTGAGAAGATACCTGAGCGACCTTTGAGTAGGGAAATGGCAGGTGTAAACAATGACATATCGAGGTGGAAAGAAAGACAGCTGAGGTAAATACATATCTGTAACTAATCAGCCCCACGATGCACATGTCTGACGCGCAATCCGTGCATGCACTGTAGAAACAGAAAGCTGACGAACTCTTAAGTAAGTGGTATTTTACCTGCCTAAAGCTGCTTTGTCTTCGTAAATGTCTCATGACTCATCCAATGATGATGAAGTGTGTGCATGACGTGTATACGTGTTTACCCGTGTGTGTGTGCGTGGCGTGTGGTTAATCGTGTCTTTATGAGCGCTCCTCAAAGTCAGTGGATGCTGTCTAATGAGGGGGGCAGTTTGTCCGGGGGCTGGTGACTGTGAAGGATGAACAGGACAGGAGCGGTTCCTCCCTGTCGTCTGCAGGACAAACGGTCCGTCCTTAAGCCGACAGTTACCCTCTCAGACACTATTGTCATCTCTTGTTTCCACCACCCTCACCCCACCCCGTTCCTATCCTGAACTGTCTTGTCCTCCCCCCCCCCCCCCCCCCCCCCCCCCCCCCGCCCCCCTCTCATCTCCACTTCAGTCCATCCTCTATCTGCTCTTCCCGGCTAGGCTTCACTGTTTATAGGAAAAGGAGAGAACCATTCTCATTTCGTCCCCTCTGTTTTCATGTAGACCCAATGCTAAGGCGGGCGTCAGATCGTGGTGATTGGGGGGAAGGAGGAGTCTTTAGAATGTCAGTTATATAGCCCTGCTCCCCAGGCAACCCCCTCTCAAAGAGCACACCAGATGGCACGGAGAGCCCTGCGAGGAGCTGCCATTCTGTATCACAGAGGAGACAGCCCTCGGGGGGGGACGGGGGGGGCGGGGGGGGGGGGGGGTGCACTGGGTATGTAAACCTAATGCTCCTCACATGCACCAGCTTCCCTGACAGATGGGGCTTATACCTGAGGAGAAGCAACAGTGTGGGCTTTATAAGGTTTTTAGTTGTTATTTTGTTTTACCGGATTAGTCTGTTTTTTGGGGGGATCTGGCCAGTATAGCTCTGCAGAGATAAAATACTTTGAGTCTGACCTCATCACTCTTCAGACATCTTTTGACTCACAATATCAGTTTTGTTCTTTTTCTGGATCTTCGATCTTGCAGGTCCCTGGATGACTGCAGAAGCTCAAGCCTATGTTTTATGAAGAAATTGTTCAATATAATTTTGAGCTCAACAAGTCTCACAAATTCACTTTTCTACACTAGTTATGCCTACACACTTTCTTGATGTATTCAAGCAATTGTCACAAGTACCTTTTGTTAGTTGTAGTAGCATTCTCAGTGTCATTTGTTAACTGCTCTGCAATCTGTCAGTCTGTCATTCTCATGACCAGACTGAAATGAGTCACTGGGAGACTCCGGAAACGTGCAGTACAGCACTTTTACACGACGTGTAAATTGCAATGCACTCTTTACTTTGCTGAGTCCTCCATCCGGTAAATTACCCTAACTTGATAAGTAAATGGGATGTCTCTCCCAATTTCTGATTTTAATAGCGGATGCACTTTCACAACAGGCCGACCACATTTGCAAAACAGAAATGTAAGCCTCTCACGTGAAGAGGATGTTTTAAATAAAGTGCAGAGATGAACTATACCCGGGCCCTGGTCAAGTCCACAGTAATGGTATCATGATCAACTGTTGCTGTCAGTGCACACTGGCCGGCAGCCATGATCTGCTCGAGAGCGTGACCTGTGATGAGGCTGAAACAGGCCTTGTGTCCGTGGCTGACACCTGCTCATTACCAGCGTGTCCGCGGGCATGAATCAGGTCCTTTCCGCTAATCTGGTCATGCGATGTCATCAGCTTTCTGTTAGCCATCGTGTCTCACACAGCCTGTCCTAGATGTGTGATTGACCACGAAGTCGACTGTGCACGTGTGCAAACATACACGCACACACAGACACTCATGCTCGCACACACACACATTCACGGGCGCTCACACACACACATACACACACAGACACACACCTGACACATACACACACACACACAAATATGCACACACAGACGCTCACACACATACACACACACATACATACACACACTGTCACAACGCTGTGAAGAGGGAAAGGGGGAGATAGAGGGAGGGCTGTCGACACGTCACATTGTTGTTGTACCTCTGTTTGGCTGCTTGCTTACCCCCATCTCCCCCCCATTCCCAGTCCAACCTCCTGCCCACCCCCAGGCCTCCTCCCCCCTCCCCCTCCCTCTGCAGTAGACGTGCATCGCATTGGAAGCAGCCGGCAGCAGGTGGCGATGACATCATCTGCACTGCAGCACACTGCAGCAGCGGGTCTGAACAAAGACATGTCGGCCTGCTGCTAAATACCATCTCTTTCCTCATCGCTCTTTGACTCTCTCTCTCTCTCTCTCTCTCTCTCTCTCTCTCTCTCTCTCTCTCTCTCTCTCTCTCTCTCTCTCTCTCTCTCTCTTCGCTCTCTCTCTCTCGCTCTCTCTCTAGCTCCCCCTTTCTCCCTCTATCTCTCTATCTCTCTTTCTCTCACTATCCTTTCTCTCTCCCTCCTGCCTCCTCTCTCTCACTCTCTCCCTCTCTCTCTCTTTCTCTCTCTCTCTCTGTCTAGCTCTTTATCTCTCTCTCTCTCTCTATCAAGCTCCCTTCTCGCTCTCTCTCCAGCTCTCTTTCTCTCTCTCTAGCTCTCTCTCTCCTTTTCTCTCTCTCCCACTCGTCCTCAAAAACATGCGCATTTTCTCTCCCCCACAGATCATGTGCACCCTCTGTAGCCAGCACAGGACTGCAGGGGCCATGACCTCGACCCCCCCCCCCCCCCACACACACACACACACATACACACACCTTACCCTTCACCTCATCGGTCGCTATAGGTGACCAGGGTTGAGGTTGATGCCATGAACCTGTTACTGCAGCCATACTACACACATCTTTTCTTTTGCTCATCATAGCAAAGACCGAGATCCCCCCCAAATCCCCTCTAACTCTGGGGAAGAAGAGTCCATGACGGGTACCCTACTCTCACGTGTGTCCTTCTTACGAGTCCCTGTGCAACCACTCTAAAAGCCAAGTCCTTGACTTGCCATGTCAGACGGTATGTTCTGACAGCTCCTTCGCCTCCTTCCTATAGAGGAGCCTGGGCAAGAACTCATCTCCCTTCAGAGCAGCCTAACCCAGAGTAATTAGGTCCCTACCTACAGTATCAGCACTGGGGGGGTATCAGAAGTCTGCCAATTGCTCGTACAGCGTAGCAAAAAGAGATTTATGGACTCCATATTGTTTGCCTTTCCCTACCCAGTTTGTGCCGGTGCTTAGAGTCTCTCTCCTCCCATTCATCAATAAGCCAATAGCACGCTGGCAGACCATACACAGACACACACACACACACACACACACACACACAGGCATGTTGCTGTCGCCTAGTTACCGCTCGGCAGCAGGTTGCCACAGAAACGGCCCCACGTTGGCTAAATGGGGAATGCTAATGCGGTCTTCTGCACTCCCTGCTGCAGTGGGCTCTCTGTGCCCAGCCCATGTTTGTGCACAGTGTACAGTGTGTGTGTGTGTGTGTGTGTGTTTAGTGTGCGTATCACTGACTTCAGCGTGTGTGTGTGTGTGTGTCCATATTTGCTTGAATATGTGGGTATCACTGACCTCAACACATTTGTGTGTGTGCGTGTGTGTGTGCATGCGTGCGTTAGTGTGTGTGTGTGAGTATCACTGACCTCAGCACGTGTGTATGTGTCTTCACAGGCCTGCGTCTGTGTGTATATTCATATTTAATTGAATATGTGCATATCACTGACCTCAACACATTTGTGTGTGTGTGTGTTTCTACATGTGTGTGTTTCAAGACATGTTTCTATGCGATTGTCTTGCACTAATGGACATGTCTTGGATGTGTGGTCTGGTCTGCCGCTCGGCCCCCTGCCTCTTCAAAAGGTCAGTCCACAGAGTGACGGCAGCAGGTCAGATTGCAGCGTTTCAGGCAGATCAAATGAGTTTCAAGGGCTCTTAAGTGCCTCTTGCAAAGTATTTAGTTCCATATTCCGACAATGTGCAAATTCTTGGTCCCAAAAGTTCATGGCGGAATTCTGACCAAGATTCATACAAAGTGCAGAGCAGAGATAACACTCTGGTAGCCAGCATTGTAACACCTCCCCACCACCTCAGAGGAGGAGCAGGAGGCCTGGGGCTGTCAAGGACTTTGGAAAGATGCTGGCCCTGATTGATTTTGTACAGTCGGCCTCTCGACCCTCTTATCATATACATTGTGTGGACGTTCTCTGCAGCCCGGGGAAGGAAGGAAGTGATGGGTGGGTAGGTGGGACATCAGGGCTTGGCCATAATGGGCTATACTTAATCAGCAGGAGAGGGGCATTTATCTCCAAGGTTCCTCCAGAGAGTTTCTGAAGGCCCATTTGAAAGGGGTGGATACTTCTACTCGCCTTCCATTCAGCGGCCAATCGCTGTGTTAGTGTGCTGCAGCGGGGGTGATGGAGCGGTGTAGCAGAGATGGAGGCTGAAGTTCTGCGCTGGGAGCCATTAGCAAATGATTGATGGACTCTAAAGGTTATTTTAGTAAAGCCGATTGTTTTGATGGAGTTAATGATTGATGTTATTGTTATCACTGGCGTTCTCGGGAGATTAATAATGATTATTGCAAAGCCATTCTATTTATTTTTCTTGTGCCTTCCAGCGGAAAGTGGAAAATTAACTTCACATCATCAGAGAGATCCAAGGGGGAATTTGTGGCGCATGCTCTGAAATTGTGTTTCAAACATCTCCCCGTTTTAAGGCCGGCTTTGTTTGCGACGGCAAACTTTGACGGCGTTTTCACAACATGTGGCGTAGCTGGCAGCGCTCGCTGTCTGGTCGTTAATCTTGTCAGGATTTGGTTATCATTTGTGCTGGTTTCAGCAAAACTCGGTGTGTGTTTTTAGTTTCTCTCTGGATGCTTCCTGTATGCTGATGTGTATTTTTATTTTCACTCCCCACCAGACAACCAGTTCAGAATGTCCATCTTGGAGCGCTTGGAGCAGATGGAGAGAAGGATGGCCGAGATGGCCAGCCAGCAGCAGAGCAGCGGGGCCGGTGGTGGCGGGGCGGGGCCTGGGACAGGCGGGGCAGGAAGTGGTGTAGGCGGAGGAGTGGGCAGTGGAGGTGGAGGCAACAGCAGCCAGTCACAGGTAAAAAAAAAGCGACTAAAACACGACGCGGTTCATAGGTGTGCCCTGTGCGTCGGGGTGAAGGTAGTCTCACAAATCAGACTTTGCCTAAATGATGTCATGTAGAATATCTTGCAATGAAACAGGAAACACGGCTTAGCTCCGCCCCTTTCCGGTTTTGGTTTCCCGCCCAGGCTCTGTGCCGTCCCCCCCAGAAGTTCTGCTTTAACATAGTAGGACTTCTGGATCCCAGATTAGGGTGAAGGCTTTCTCTTCATACCTATTTCATACACAACAAAGTACATTGTAGATGTTAGTTTACTAGTGGTTACAATTTAACCCCATCCGTACACATCACGCTGTAGAGCTAAATCAACCGTCTCATCACTGTTGCTGCTGCTCTTGTTCTGTGTTCAGTGTGGGTCGGGCTCGGGCCAGGCCAGCAGCTCCTTCGAGAGCCGTGTGGTGGTGGTCTGCGAGAAGATGATGAGCAGGGCGTGCTGGGCCAAGTCCAAACATCTCATCCACTCCAAGACCTTCCGCGGAATGACGCTCCTGCACCTGGCCGCGGGCCAGGGCTACGCCACCCTCATCCAGACGCTCATCAAGTGGCGGTACGGAGGGGGCTTTCCCCCCCGCGTAGCCTTGTTGCGCGGGTTCAGATATCTGCTGGCATTTGGAGTGTGTGCAGAGAGCACTGAGATTGACACCTTGTTTTTCTCTCCTTCTCTTCAAACCAGCACCAAGCATTCCGACAGCATCGACTTGGAGCTGGAGGTGGACCCTCTCAACGTGGACCATTTCTCCTGCACGCCCTTGGTAAGACATATTTCAGCCTTGCATTTAAAGCATTATTAATAGGCATTTTAAACAGCGGCAACAGGAGGTGTAGCTACATTAAAGGCATGTTATTAGATGAGGGGTAGTCAGCAGGGCCATTAAGATTAGCCAAAGTCAGCATTTCTCCTCCTCTCTCTTCCTCTCTCTCTCTCTCTCTTGACCTTCCTGCTCCTCTGCTCCCCCCCCCTCCCCCCCCCCCCCCAGATGTGGGCCTGTGCGCTGGGTCATCTGGAGGCAGCGGTGGTCCTGTACAAATGGGACCGGCGAGCCCTGGCCATCCCAGACTCTCTGGGCCGCCTGCCCCTGTCCATCGCCCGCTCCCGCGGACACACCAAGCTGGCCGAGTGCCTGGAGCAGCTCCAGAGGGAGCAGCAGCCGCCGGCCCCCCTGGCCCCCACCACGCGCATGTCCTTCTCCTCGGCCCCGGACGCCCCCATCACCGACAGCTGGATGGTCAGCTGGGCCAATGAGGGCGTGGTCGCGCCTAGCGGCAATAAAGGCGGCGGCGCCACCACGACCACCATCAGCAACGCCAACCCCAACCTAGGTCAGGAACCCGGCGGAGGGCCGCTTCATTACAAAGAATAGGGCTTGATCTACATCTTCGATAGGAGAGTTTGAATGTTAATTATTACGTTGGTAGCAATGTGTTTTTGGTCATTGTTTAGTAATTAATCGTGAAATGATTTGTCCTCATAGGGAGACATTGTGTTTGAAAGTCCCACAGCGTTTCTCATGCGAGACCTGGCGGAACTAAGTTTTCATTAGCCTAGGTTACGGTGGATTTAATTGATTTAGGATTAGAGTATCGCCAACAAAAAATCCTGAACGCATTCAAAACGTACAAGTCCTATTAGAACACTTTTACAGATTTGATTGGAGTCGCACTGGGAAAAAGAACAAGTCATCTAAGATATGTTGTGTGTTCCTCGCAGACCTGCGGAGGCCCAGGTCAGAGCCCTCCAACTACTACAGCAGCGAGAGCCAGAGAGACCTCCCGCAGGCCAAGAAACACAAACCCAACCCGGAGCTGTTCCAGGCGCGGCCCGACAAGGCCATGTCGGTCCCGCTGAGCCTGGAGCAGCAGCAGCTGCACAAGCTCTCCTCCAGCCCCAAGAGCCTGTCGTCGGAGGGCCTGAGCTCGGACCGGGGCCTGTCTGGAGGGGCCGGCGGTGGGACGGCCAGGTGGGGCTCCAGCAGGGAGAGCGGCTTCTCCAACAGCGGCTCGGGCAGGAAGGGGTCGGGGGTCGGCGTGAGCGGCGGGCCGGGCAAGGAGAAGCTGGCCGGCCGGCTACGCCAGCGGGAGCAGCTGGGCATGCTGGCCATGGCCGACCGGGAGATGGTGGACACCGAGCTGCTGTCCTACAGAGAAGACCTGGAGAACCAGGACTGTCTCACGCAGATGGACAACCTACAGGTCAGGATAGAAGCATTGCACCGTTACACTATCAGCGCCCACAACACTGTGATGATCACGGTGTTGTGGTTTTTTTATAGGAACACTTAACAGGATGAGTGCGGAGTTAGCACTACCAAGGGCGGATGGGTTTGACCTCCTGGTTTTACTGTGGCAAGTGGTGTGTCTTCGCGTTTTATGGGAAGACTTTAAATCATCGGTGTCCTACAAATGGAATGACATTCGGCCGTTCGGTTATCACGTAGAACTAGCCGTGGTTTGTTAGAGGGCTCATGTTCTATGTGGAATGTATCAGCGTGGCTTTTGGAAGTCTCCACATTGATCTAGCCTGTCACCGTACAGACCCTCCGTGAGATTTAGCAGAGTTGACAGTGGAAGCAGGCCGCCTGCTCTTTCCACAGCATGAGGGAAAACCGACAAACATAAACATAAATAGACTCCCATCAGGCCTAGCTGGCACACCGTTGACCTCTACTCTTCTTGCTCAATAAACCTCCCTGCATTGATCCGCTGCTGTAGCCAAGGAATTCTCTCGCCATCGATCTCCATCTTACCGCTTTGACTGGAGCAACTGAAATGCCGTTTTGGGAGCTCTACCAAAATACTATATTAGCTTTATTCTCTGTTAAGGTTCAAGTCACCTTACTCCCAAATGGTAATTAATTAGCGTGCTAAATTATGGAAGCCAAAAAACAAACAACAACTTTTTAAAGTCGCAATGAGTAATATTGAGCCCCTCCCAGTTAGCAGGCAGGAGACTTTCACAACTCCAAAAACGAATTCTATAGGGTTAAATCCACTCTTAACTCATTATATAGGGTTATCTCCACTGTGATGCGAACGAGCGTAGCTCGGCTGTGTTGGTGGTGTGAGTGGGAGGGGTTAGGAGTGTTGATAGTACAATTCTTGAAAACAAAGAGTGAGAAACGGGCTGGCCAGCATTTTTTTATTTATAGAATATATCAGTTATAGGACGGGATTTTACTGATAACGTTATTAAATTAACTATCGATCAGCATTCACTACAGATATGTCTACACTACACTACTACAGGTAATTTTAAGCTACGAGCTCATTGAAATGTTGCACATTGCGACATTAAAATTACTTCTACTTGCTGATACATTTATTTTAACATTTCTCTGAATGACACTGACTTTAGAGTATCTCTTGTGTCTAAAACAAACAGGCCCTTGATTTATCTTTATAACCTTTATTTTATCAAGATGTCTCATTGAGAGCCCTGGAACAGTTCCATATCAGGGCTCAATACTACGTTTTCTACTGGTGGCATTTGTGCCACTAACCTTTTCGTTTGGTGGCACCCTAACAAACTTGGTCGCCTTTAGTAGACGTGAAAATGTCCCTTGCACGTACCATCCATCTGTGTTCATTCATTTGAACAGATTCACTCACTTTATATAAGTTGTACAATGTTTTTATTGCATAGGTTTTTGTTCTTCTATTTTTACCGCCAGCGCCTCGACATCTCTTTCCTCACAAACCAACTCTTAGCACTCCTCCTCCTATATCAAATACCTACTAATAATAACAGGCTGCTAATTGGGTAATACACAATTCTTCGCATGCTCTTGCATAGCGCTAGTGCTGCGGTGCAATTTCATTGAAACTTTGCACAGTGTACAAAACACTTTATTTCGTTTTATCGATCAAAGCAAGTGTGTCTCCATTGAAACTTAAGTGGGTCATGTTTCCAAATAGAGCGCGCACACTGGCGCCGCAATAAAGCCGCGCTATAACCTCCGGCACTGAACACAACCTTGGCAGTTGCCGCGCATCGCAGCGGCATCCATTACCACTCAATTTGATTAAACACAGAGCAAGACCTGAATGGAGGGTTGGCGCATTGTGTATTGTCCTTGTACTGCGCGACGCTGCCGTACGCGGCGCTCCGTGGCTCGTCTGGTGCGCGGCCCGCTTTACATGGAAGCTCTGCCCAAACAGAGGCGGACCCCCCGGACCAAGAGTGGCTCCGAAAGCCAGGGACAATCCTCCACACAGCACTGCCGTGATACTGCAGTTTTCGCTTTCGAAGCGTTGTTCCAGTAAAACATGGGTTTTAAACAAGCGGACCGTTTCAGAAATGAAATGTCTTTGTCGCGACAACCCTATTTTAAAACGTTACAGGGTGAACCCTGTAACGTGTAACCCCCGATAAAAGTGTATACTGCCACCGATGCGACCTAGGAAAATATTAGCTGGCATCCACATGACAAATGGTCGTGGTCTTGAGCCCTGCATAGACACCAAATATCCCCAACCAGACACTCCAGAGCCCCCCATGTGATTCTGCGTGGTGTCTCTCCCCGGGCCGCCCCAGGTGAACATGATGTCCCTGGCCGAGCACATCATCGAGGCCACCCCGGAACGCATCAAGCGGGAGAACTTCAGCGCGGGGGACTCGGTTCCCCTGGACACCACGGGGGTCAGCAACACCATGAGCTGGCTGGCCAACTACCTGGGAGACGTGGAGCAGCTGCCCAGCATCATCCACTTACGGTTAGCCAGCACCACCCTGCTGCTGCTGCTGCGGTCTGTGGGTGTGTGTGCGTGTGTGTGTGTGTGTGTGTGTGTGCGCGCGCGTGTGCGTGTGTGTGTGCATGTGTGTGTGTGCGTGTGCATGTGTGTGCGTGTGCGTGCGTGTGTGTGAGAGAATAATCCATTTTGAAACTCCATAAGTAAACAAAACAAATTGATTATTCTGTCTTGCTCAACTGGTGGATCATTGGATTAAGGGCTAGGGTTCGATTCCCACTGGGACCACACATGCTAAGAATGTGTTCACTTTGTAATGGTTGTACGATTTTTTTGGATACCAGCACCTACCATCAAATGTCATTTTCTATTTTTGAATATTCATAGGACATATCTTATTTCACTGTAAGGGTCTTTGGTTAAAGCTTGTACCAAGTGACTCAACAGTCATATTGCTGATAAATAATATATGAATAAGATAAGTTACATAACATGAGGTAGACTTTATTGTCCTGAAGGAAATTTGTCTCGGACACCTATTGTATATCAATATCATTTAAAATACAAACCAATACAATACAATAAATACAAACATAGAAACATCCCCAACACACGGTGTGTGTCATGTGATGAGACTGCAGTGTAAACGTCGTCGTCCCCCCCCCCCCCCCCCCCGTGTTCCTCCCTCAGGTCGCTGTACAACGAGCCCCTCACCCCGTCCTCCAACCCGGGCCTGAGCCCGGGGGGGCTCCCCGCCGCGGGAGGGCTCCCTGGAGAGGCCCAGCCTGCCCTCCCCGGCCGACTGGAGCGAGTTCATCAACGCCTCCAACAGCAAGGTGGAGCGGGACCTGGCCCAGCTGACTCTGTCCGACCCGGAGCAGAGGGAGCTGTACGAGGCGGCCCGTCTGGTGCAGACGGCCTTCCGCAAGTACAAGGTATACAGGCCCCGCTCCCGGGCTTAGCCGGGCACGCTGCGTGTGTGCGCCCCCCTCCCCCCTCGCCGCGCTACCTACCAGCAAGTGAGCGGGGGTGCGGTGGATACGAGGACATGCCGTGTTTCTCATTGTGATACGGCTTTTAAGACGTGTTCTTCGACTTTTGTCAAGGTGATGAATGGGGCTGTTCAATGGTGTGTGTGTGTCAGCAGTCGCTGCTCTTGTGGATTTGGTATTCAGTGTTATTCAGCTACATCACTCACTCTCTACGCCTTCTGGGGCCTCAAGGTCTTGTGGTTTTTATTTTGTTGTTGTTGTTGTTGTTGTTGTTGTTGTTGTTGTAGTCATTCTTCTGTCTCTCTCTCTTTCTCTTTCTCTCTTTCCCTCCCTCTCTCTGTGTTTGTTGACTCATACACAAGAAGCTACACAAAATAAGCAACATTTAAATCCAGTCGTCTGTACCTGTGGTTTCGGCATGGAAACAATGGCTTGAGCAGAGCATGGCCTTGCTTAACAGAACGACTGCACCGCCTCCTGTTCCTCAGTTCCAATCAGAACCCTATTACAATCCCCTGCTGGGTGTACTCTGGGCTCTCTCTCTTACTATCGATCACTGTCTCTCTATCTCCCTCTCTCCCTATCTCTCTCTGTAAGTGAAGTGTTAAGGTCCTGCTGCTGCTTGCTTTTTATTAGCTCCACTCTCTCTCTGTCTCTCTGTCTCTCTCTTTGCCCCGTGCCTCACCCTACTTCCTCCCCCACTGCGGCGCTCTTCATTAATGGACTTTTCCGCATGTTAAAACACGGTTCACTGTCATCTGTTCTGCCCTTCTGTCAAGCTGATACCCACACGGACCTCATTTTGTCTGTATCCAGTCCTCCAGACCTGCCCACTATGGAGGGTCTGCCAAAAGCTCCTTATTCCTCCCCACCCTACCCCTATCCCTATCCCCCCCATATGCCCTCCGGCAGGGGGTTAATCTCACTCTGGGGGAGTGTCACTAACACGCCCTCTGCGGCAGTAGGGCTGCAACAGGCGCGACCCCTGACCTCTGCTACTTCTCTTGTCTTCTGCAGGGCCGCCCTCTCCGAGAGCAACAGGAAGTTGCTGCTGCCGTTATTCAGCGTTGTTACAAGAAATACAAACAGGTAGGCCGTAGCTCCTCTGCCCAGCCAGGCTATCAAAAGGACGGCTAGACCATCGTTTTCAAGTTTCATATTTCACGGATGTAATCAACGGCGTTGCACCTTGACAGACAGACAGGACGATTTGAAAGAGCAAAACTGAATATCAATCAGCGTTTTATCTTGAAACCACAGTTGTTGTTGTTGTTGTTGTTGTTTTTGTTGTTTTGGTCATGAGAGTGTGTGATTCACCATACTTTACTATTTTTCTGTTTACAAGCTAACATGGATAGCCTTGAAGGTAACACTCCCCCCCCCCCCCCCCCCCCCCTTATTTGTTAACAGTGTCTCACTATCTAGCTTCAGGATCAATGTCTTCATGTTAAATAGACTGCAACACCACCAACCCCTCCGCCCCACAGTGGCGACAGAGTCCTGGCGTGCTCGGTCCGTGCGTGACGCTGCGCGTTTGTTTTGTTTTGTTCTTGTAGTATGCACTTTATAAGAAGATGACGCAGGCCGCCATCCTTATCCAGAGTAAGTTCCGCAGCTACCACGAGCAGAAGAAGTTCCAGCAGAGCCGCAGGGCCGCCGTGCTCATCCAGCAGTACTACCGCAGCTACAAGGAGTTCGGCCGCCTCGGGCCCCACCGGCACGGCCCCGCGGCGGCACTCGTGCAACACAAGCTGAGGTACCGTTGCTGGGATCCTGCGGCAATGTTGTGTTGGGTGTGCAGCAAGAAAGATAGAGATCAAATCCACAGTGATCAAGTCAAAGCTATTGAAATGCTAGAGAGAACTGGCAGTTATGATGCTGTCAACGTTTTGTAATTATATATCATTTTAGTGTTAATGACTCAATACCCAATATGATTGGAACACAATGTTAATGCACAATGCAAAAGAGTGGCCCTTTGTGAGCATTTTTTTATAAAACTTCTCAGAGTTTGATGTGTTTAAGTGCTAAGTTAGTTAGCATTGTTGACGCAATGCTTTGGTATTTATATACAGACTTTGTATATTGTAAAGTCCTGTTGTGTGTATGTGTGTCTGGTTGTATTGTAGAAGCAGTCTGCTTACCAAAAGGCAGGACCAAGCTGCCAGGAAGATCATGAGGTTTCTACGCCGCTGTCGCCACAGGTAGGCGCCGCCTCTGACTTACAGACATACACACACACATACACACACACACACACACACACACACACACACACACACACACATACACACACACACATGCATGCACAACCTCATCCAGGAGCAATCTGAACTGGGAATGTAGATAGATTGCCATTGTCGTTGGACAACCTCACAGAGTCAAAAGAAAATCCCTGAGAAAGTCAACTTTAGTTTACTTTGTTTATTATTTTTGTGGGGGGGGGGGGGGGAGGGATTGGGTATGGGTTCAGGTGGGTGAGACATGCCTTCCCTGCCTTCCTCCCAACACGCTAGCCCACCCCACACCCACCCCCTCCCCTCCCTCACTGTATTTGGCCTGCCACTATGTCCTTGTCCCCCCCCCCCCCCCCCCTAACCCTGTCCACAGTGCCTACTGTGTGCTAATAGCTGTCTGGTATTGTTTTGCTGTTTACGCCAAGCCCCTTGATGGACCATAGACTGTTCAAGCGGGTGAGTGCAGCCTCAGCAACTCAGTTCGTGCTTCTCTCCCTCTCTCTCTCTCACTCTCTTTCTCTCTCTGCCTCTTCTTTTCTCTCTCATGTATGTCTCTGCCACTCTAAACCTTTTCCCTCTTCACCAATGCAGTGAGCTCCTTCTTGGGTGTCTTGTCTCTCTCTCTCTCTCTCTCTCTCTCTCACTCACTCTCTCTCTCTCTCTCTGTATATCTCTAGCTCCCCCCTCTCCTCTCTCCATCACTGTTGCTTGATGCCTGCTTGCATGAAGGCTGCCAACTGGAGCCACAGGTGGACTGAGAAACACTAGCTTTAGAGCAGAACGTAAACCTTCCTCTGAAACTAACCACTGCTTTCTGAATGACAACAATCACCGCAACACAAACAGGCCACTCTCTCGTTCTCTCACTCCCTCTCTCTCTTTCTCTATCCTTATCTCCCTTTCTACTTTCACACTTCTTTTCTTTCTCAATTTTTGTTCCTTGAAATAATCTTTACTTTGACTTTTGTTGTTTGGTTTTGTGCGGTTATGAAGATGCAACAGTAAAGGAATCAAGGGATATATACGTTTTGTTCTGTTGCATGTCGAGTGGTGACAACCTTTGGGCCTTGCTCTTTGACCTCCAGGCATGCTATGGGCCGGCTTCAGATGTCTGTCTGTCCTCTGACCGTTGTGTCTCCTTTTTCCCACAATTCACACTGGACACACACACACACACCACACACACACAGACACACACTGTTGCTTGGAATTGTAGCTGGTGGTTCCTCACTCTGCTGATCTCGCCTGTATTCCTACCATCAGTGTGATAGGACTTAATCAACAACCCCTGATCATGGATCAGTTTACTGACTATCTTCCAGCATTTTGAGTGGAACCCCACACAGTGCGGAGAAGTTCCTGTATTATCATTTTTATGTACTATCGCTGAACAATCTCGCGTTGCAGTGGTTTCTCCCCAAGTCTATAATTGGGCAGTGCTGAACTAGGTTTCTGTGCTTCCAGAGCAGGTGAGCTAAGAGTGCGTGTGCGTTTGTGTGTGTGTGTGTGTGTATGTGTGTGTGTGTGTGTGTGGTAAACCATCCTATATAGAGGCTGTAGTGCTCTGATAAACATGTAGGCCGTCGCCAGACTGAACCCAACAATGAGATAGCATAGAGAGCGACGCGTGGGTGTAGAATATACCTCCTGGGATCTCCCTGTTTTAACAGATGCAAACACTTACAACACGCATTGTCTCACAGTGGTACACAGCTCCAAACACACACACACACACACACACACACACACACTCTCTCACACACACACACACACACTCACTCACTCACTCACTCACACACCACACACTTGATTATGATGCCACACATACTACTACACATGAGAGCAAGTTAATACACACTGGTACAAACTACACAACCACACACTCATATACAGACGCTTGCATAGTAATGTGTAAACATGCATTTATATGCGCCACCTCTAACGACAAAATTACTTTTGGAAAACAACGTGATTGATGTACTAAGAGTTATGTTAATCATTAGGTTGATGGTCTCGTGTTATTGTGCACGACGCCATTGAAAGAGCAAAATGACACGACTGAAGTGTCCAGTACGTGTCCCCTTTTCCTGTGTATGCATTCTGTATTCCTAATCACCCCACTTGACCACTCTGCTTCCCCCACAGCAGCTTTAGCCTCCGAGAACGCAGCTCTCGGTGGAACACAGCCGCATTTGTCTCGTCTCCACACGGAGCTTGTCAGCTAGGGACCAGCGCGTTGGTGTGTCTTCCCAGGGGGTTCACAGCTGTTTGTGTGTCTCTGTGTTTCAGAGTGAAAGAATTGAAAAGGGCCAGGGAACATGAGACCCAGCAGGAGAACGCCCTCGCCATGTGACATCCATCTCCTGACTCCTTTCGCTCTTCTTTTCTGTTCCTCTTCTTCTTCTTTTGGTTTTTCCGTTTGTACCCGAGACATTTTACAAAGGGAATTGAAAACAACAACAAAAGTGTCAATGCAAACTGCTGCGACGACGACTGCAGTATAATTGGATTCTAGTCCTCGTAAATGTTAAGCAATTTTCTTTTCACACATTTCCTTTCGTTCCCACTGACTTGATTTCAGTTGTTGGATAGCGGCAACTTTAACGGGACTACAAACTCAAGACTGGGGGGCGGGGCCGGAGGGGGTTGAAGAACATTTGCTTCATGGCATTTCTGTTGCACTTTTTCATGGATTACGTTCTCTTTTCCGACGTAAAGGAAGAGCGTGTGCGTTTTAATTGATTTTTTCGGATGTCGTGACGAGATGATGAACACGGGCCATCGTCTGCAGAGGTTCGTCACTCTGCAGACGATTGGAAGAGAGACTGAATGTGTCAGAGGACAAGGGACATGGAGAACAATTAAGGAAACAAAGAAAAAAAACAGTATTCGCTCTGCTCTCGTATTTTACAACTATTTCGAAGTGATGGATCTTTTAATTTCTGGGTGTTGGAGTTTTTTTTGTTTATTTTCTTAACCAAACACACTGGTAACCAATTGACCCATTTGCACAAGTCAACTCTCATCCACCGCCATAGACGTGTGCTTTCAGTTCAACACTTCAACAATTCATCACGTCCCACTGCGCTCCGCCCCGCCCATCTGTCCAAGTGGGTGGAGCCTCATATGAATGTAGGAGGGGCTTTCCCATACAGAAACAAAGTAGGGGAGGGCATTGTGGTTATTTTTCCTTTTCTTAGGAAATGTCATTACATCATTGTTTACATTATTGCTTTATTACTTGAAGTAGATCTCCCGTCACGTCCAAAGTACACTCTGCGTGTGATCGTCGGAGATTCTATGTTGTTCGAACCCCGTTTGAGGGAAACTGCATGACTCTCTGCAAAGCATTGTTGCCTGTGTGCTTGTGATTCGGTCGTTCTGTTTTAAAGAGTACCAGTTCTGCGGTGGTCCGGCGCCCACCGCCTCCACCCCCTCCTCCTCTTCCTCTACGGGTCCCACCATTGTTCTACATTCTCCCAATATGTTCTCCTTCTTTCCTTCTCCCTTTTCATCCTCTTTTCCGTTAAGTTTTTCCTCGTCATTTTTTTTGTATTGTTTTTACGAGAACCCAAAAAGGAAGATATATGAAAATAATATACGTTGCCTCTGTTGTGTTGTAAACGGTATTTGTCATAAGGGTTGTTACTTGTTCTTTTAAATGAACTTCAGGGCTCAGTAGGGCTCCTGAGGGGACGATCACATACATTGCCTTGACGTCTTAGAGATTCTTTGAGGTGTCCCTAAGCTACTCCCAAAATTGGGGTGTGACAAATCCATATTTTTGACAATTGAGCGGTTTCTGTACATAAAGAAGGTTGAAAGTACGTAGGGTAAAAAAAAGAAAAGAAAACGTTTACCCAAAAGGGGGTTGTATTTTAGAAATATATTATTTTATTCATTAAAAAGGGGTCAAAAATAGGTAATCGACAAAAACAAAATATTTGTATAGTTTTGTTTGGATGCCTAAAAGTATGGTTGTATTCTTTGTATATAGTGTAAATACCTGGGATAAAAATGAGCTACATGCATGAAAAATATGAACAGATCAAAAGAAGAAAAACAAGAAACGCAGTAGTGGCTATGCTCTGTAAAATGATTAAAACGATTTCACTATAAGAGTATTTTATTTTATTTTGATTGTTCTTAAGAAGAACATTTTGCTAAAGCATGACCTAATGCAATATGAAAAAGTACAAACAAACAACCATAGTGTATTTAGAGTTAGGAGATACCTGCAAAATTATCTTAAAGCAAGTATGGTTATGTTTACATTTAATTTAATTTATTTTGGTTCGTTTTCGGCTACCAAGAATCTTCTGCCATTGGTGCCAAGTAACGTGAATGCTATATTGCTAAGAGAATTAAGTTGATATATATTTTATTTTTATTTTGCAGAACCGATAATCATAAATTAGATACACACCAACGTGAATGACCTAAAGCTCACAGCTGGCTGACGAACAATATCTAAATGGTACAAATAATGCAGATGGAGTCTCAGTTTAACAACATACAAAGAAAAACGTTGAGTCTCCCATGTCTTCTCCATTGACATCATCTTGATCCCAAACGTTTTGCCATCACTGAATACACTTTGATTTGCACAGCGAAGAACGAACATCTTTGAAATTCTATTTGATTCTGTTTTTGCAAGTCGATTGAAATGTGTCACTGAAACCGGTTATATCGTCTCACAAAATGGTATGTAGATGGCAGCCTTCTACCTAATGAGTCTTTACAGTTTCCTTAAGTATTACAATCTGACATTTGGGAATATTCGGGCCATCATGTATTGAGCAGTTTATTGCAGCAGATATTGGACTTTACAGACTCTAAAGTAATTAAGTCTCTGAGTCTGGGTATATTTATCTTGAACAAGGTTACCATGAATTGCAATTATTTTACTAAATGTCATGGATAAGATTGCTACTCATTTGTCAGAAAAGGGAAAAAAAACCTTGTAGCAATGTATTGTACTCCTTTGCCAAACAGCTGAATAGATGTTCTCACAACTGAAATGAATGGTGCTAAACTGGATCTGTCCGGAGGGTAGCCCCACTCGGTGCAGAGACGCTGCAGGGCTAAAGTTAGCATGATAGAGGGACATCTTAGCTATCCATCTTCAACTTGGATATGTTTTGACAAATCTGGATGCCACAGTACAAAAGCAGTTCGCTATAAGCCACCTGAAACAGTATTATCATGTCTTGCATGCATGTGCTTGAAAACAAACACACATGTAAACGGAGGGGCTGTGGGTTGCTGCAAATGTCTCTCATGTATTTATGCCAGAGGAAGAAAATAAGTGTTTTCTCTGTCTGAAAAAGGGATGATTTTTTTGCGTCTGACGTGCCATTGAAAAATGACTTGCTTTATTTATTTCTGTTGACTGTGTTTTTTCCTCCAAATCGGATTGATTTTTATTGACTGACTTTACAGCTTTATTTTTGTCATCAACCTTTACTTGTAAACGTTATCTCCCGAGTGTTTATGTAGAAAGTGCCTACTCATATCCCGCACAAATCCAAAGTGCATGCAATGTACCTGAACTTCAACAATTTGGGGAGAACAAAAACATTCAGAAAAAAAAACAGATAAAGGTCACGTGAGGACTTTACTGTCTCGAGTACGGGAACCCACCCACCCACGATCACCATCACGTTAACACTAGCACATACAACATTTTCACTAATCCATTTATAACGTGTCAAAAAGCTAAGCTTGTGTTTATTTCTTTTCCTTTCTGTTTCTTCCATTTTCTCTCTTTTCTACTGAAACTGCTTGTTAAAACCACAAGACTTTAGAAACGCCTCTAAATCCTCTAGTTGTGGTTGGAATGCATAGCTGACGCAGTGCTGGGGCGGGAGGAGAGTGTTTTATTGCGCTTGCATGGGTTAAATAGTTAAACTACAGGTGACAGAACTGCACCTAAAGCATGCTTATTTTCCTAGAATCGGTAGTCGGATAGACATGTTAAAAGACTTATTGTTCTGTAAAAGGATTAGCGTTGGTTTGACGTGTCACAGAACTGAGTCGAGGGCAGAAGTCAGATGACTCTAAGGGCAAAGGTGAAATCCCACGAATTAAAGATAACGAGTAATTTGACGTTTTTGACCAATGTTTCCATGGCAAGGCATGGCGGAGGACATGAATGCTATTTTGGTTTTGGTTTTTAGAGCAAGCTTCAACTTTTTAGACTTTTTCTGTTGTTGATTTTATACAGAAAATATAAATATAAACATTTGGATTTGATACGTGTGTTCCCAAACGACAAAATAGCACGGACACTGTATGAGACCATTGTGAGACTGTATAGGGGTATGGTACTGAACTTTAATAGTCACAAACACACACGCACTAGACACCGCACAACACACATGTAGACATACGTAAACACACACGTCTAGTCAGAGAGTTGACCGCGAGGGACTGGTTTACCTCACTACCTGTTTTTTTTTTATTTAAGTTGTTTGTTGTTTTTTGTAACTCAGGGTGCGGAAACGGAGAGGAGGAAACACTACAGGTTGCGTGGTTCACGGCAGAAGGTGGTGAAGTTTGACGTAGGCCAAAAACTGTGCTTTCTGGTCTAAGGCGATAATGGTCAAAGGTGATGGGGATAGGGGTTATATTGAAATTATATTCAACAGAGGTGGACGATGAACACCAGTATAGACAAAGAGAATAATAGTAGAAGTATTCTGACAGATGTTTTTCATAGAATCCTCTATAACCATTTTATCATTGTCGTTTTTCAGTTGTTGTCTTGGAGTAGATTTATGCCGACAAAACGGCGAGGGGTAGTCAAGTTACAATGGAAAGCTCACCTGCAAATCTTGTTTTTACTGCCATTTTATGAGATGGGATGACAGGTAAGCTGATAGGCGCTCTTCATTCATCTATTGTTGATTTCACGACGTTCTGCGAATCCCGCCTTTCCTCCTCTTCTTCTTTCGTCCGAGCACCCAAAACCAGACAACGGTAGGCACATCAGGGCAAACCAACAGAAACTATCTCACAACATATTCCACTTGTGGACACAGAGCAATAACAATTATTTTGTTGAGACCTATAGACCTAGTGAAGTTTAAAACGATTGGACACATGTAGTCGACTTACTCTTATGCAAATGCCAGTATTGCAAGACAAGTATTCAATAGTTTATGGACAGCAATTATATGGCGCCCTTTACCGAACTGCACGTTTTCATCAATTCCAAAATGAAGAAGAAAAAAATACAACCCTACTTTGGGTCCTCGACACTTTGCATGTAAACTAGTGTTAGATCTTTTTTCCTCTCCTCTATAACTGTCTTACTCTCCGTCTTTCCCAGCTTTGCGATCCTATTTCTTTCTACCCCAATAGTTTCACCCCTTCCTCCTCCTCCTCCTCCTCCTCCTTCGTTCCTCTGATGTTTTGCTTTTGTTTTCTTTCTTACCCTTTCTCGTTTGTAAGTTTTATTTTTGTAATTGTGCATGTACAAGCGTCACTGACTCGATGGATATGTAAAAAAAAAGAGATTTCAGCTGCTGAAGCCATGCAAAACGTTTTGAAATGCCCTTAAAATATGAAATATGTTTTCTGAATGCTTTATATTCTTTCTGCTGTAAAATAATAAAACAAGAAAAAAATTAAGAAAATTCTTGAACCGAGTTTCAAGCGTCCTTTTGTTTCTTCTTTGGTTTACAAAAACAAAAGGTTTAGTAATCTCGTGTGCGACAGAGAAAATGATACTCCAGTTTGATTGATGATCCAGAACCACAAGGTTTATCACCACCAAGATCCAAGGTCAGCCTTTGATAAAGCTACTCCTCTGTTGGAATGGTCAGCTATGCATTTTGTTCATCACTAAAGAAAACATTGACCCAGTCTGAGCATGACACGGACACTTCATGTGTAGATCAGCATCAAACTAATGGAATCAACACACACACACACACACACACACACACACACACACACACACACCAACTCAAAAGTAGTTTACTCACATTACATCAGAAATACCATAAGGGTTTAAAATCTGGACTGACCTCGTCACACAAGTTGTCAGTGTTGATCAACATGGTAATGGTGGAGAACACAGCTGTATCCTGAGATGGAGCAGAGTTGTGTGGGTGGGTGTGTGTGTGTGTGTGTGTGTGTGTGTGTGTGTGTGTGTGTGTGTGTGTGTGTGTGTGTGTGTGTGTGTGTGTTTGATCAAAGATGCAGACCCAAGGACTTAAGCTAGAGTTTAAACCACACTTGAGCGTTTAACCTTTTTTATAATGCTATGAGAATAAACAGTTTTTTCCACAGAAGTCCCATTGAACAAGATGACTTGACCTTGATGATGTCATTGGTTGATCTTTGATAGTCTGTCTTTTACTGCGATACAAAGGTCTCTTTTACTCAAGTAAAGAACAACTGTTACCCATGCATGACTTCTTTTTTTCAACTGAAGTTTTAATTTTTGTGTGTAACGTTTGTCAAACATTACACACCAAGGTGTGCATACAAACACCTTAAGAGGATAATTAAATAAAATCGGAATAAGTTATATTAACATCATGAAATAACAAATAATTCTCATAAAAACATATGACAGTGTATTTTCATAAAGTGTGTGTGTGTGTGTGTGTGTGTGTGTGTGTGTGTGTGTGTGTGTGTGTGTGTGTGTGTGTGTGTGTGTGTGTGTGTGTGTGTGTGTGTGTGTGTGTGTGTGAAGATGAATTCTGTGTGTGCAAACAAATGGGATCGTTTAGTGCAAGCCCGGTCATCAACAGGCCATGTCTCAGTGAAGTACGAGATGCAGTAGTACTGGACGCAGCACTACTAGACGCAGTACTTCCAGAAGCATTCTGTGTTCCCTCCTCTCTTCCGGAACTGTTTCTTGATGCCCAGTAAGTGACTGAATGGATTCAGGAGACTTTGTTTCTCCAACATGACCTGTGTGAAACAAGACAGTTTGTAAGTGAGAATCGCACATGTTGATTGTGTCTGGGTATCATGTCGTTTTGTGTTGTTTTGTCACTACAGGAGACAACCGAGAGCCCACCCACCTCTCGTTTCATTCCTCTTGGCAGCAGACCGGTTCCTCTGATACCTAGCAAGACACAGACGACACAAACAGAAGAAAATGTCCGGGTGTACTTGGGTCCTGTGTTTGTTTGCTGTGTAATAAACATGCAGTGGAAATGAACAGGATATTATACACAGTTGGAGCATGGGGATCACTGCAATGGTTTATATGTATGTGATGTTGTCTGTGATAACGTGTGTGTGAGTGTTGAATATGCTCGTGCGTACACACATTTGCCCCATCTTTGTGCGTGTGTGCATGTCTTTGTTTTTGTATGTGTGTGGCTCATACTATGTTGTGTATGAATGAATGCTTATCTGTGTTTCTTTGTTTTCTTTGTGTGTGTGATGGTGTGCATGTCCTGTGTGTGTGTGTGTTGTCTTTCCACACCATCTCTGTTGAGCTCTGAGGCCAGCAGGGAGGCGTATCTGAGACCCGTGGAGTCCTGCAGGGGGAAGGTTTGTTCGGAAAGAGAAAGCTCGTCCAGACTACCGACTCCCTGATCTTCCACTGATACTGACCACAACCACACACACACGCACGCACACACACACGAACACACAAACACACACACACACACACACACACACGCGAACACACACACACAAACACAAGGCAAGGAATGCATCACACCCCAATGCTCAAATAGATAAAGCAATACATAGAAGTAGCTATGGAGTACAGCAAGGTTGTAGGTCTGGGATGGTCATTAGTATGTAGAAATATGGTATTTATATGGTGATGGAACGATCTGAGTACAGGATAGTGGCAGGCCACTGTGCCTGCCACTGGATGTGAGTGACATCTCAACTTCCACAAAGATAAAAGTTTAGCCATGGAGAAGTGAAATACTACAGAACGTAGTAGGCATATTTTAACAGTGGCATATAGTTTACGCCTCTATCCTTCTATAAGTTAATTAACTTAATGTTTACTAAAACTCTAACTGAGAGCCTATTGTATACTATAGTATATACTATACTATAACTCTAGCTCTACTCTAACTATTATTTATTGCATAGATTATACAACGATGATGAAAACGCTAAACAGTTTGTTTTTTTTACAGTTAATAACTTGAAGCTCTTTCCTCCAGACGTCAAGTAATAACACGTTCCCCGTTAAATCGTACATATAATTTAACAGCCCCACTTTAATTAACCAAAGTACTAAACAAGAGATTTACTACATCCTCCCAAATGTATCACCGGCGTTCTGTCACACACTAATTACTTTCCACTTACCGGGGCCCGAGTAGGGCATCTCGGCCGAGTCTGTGATCGGGTGGGCCCACAGGGGCCCGGAGGCCACCAGCAGGAGGGCAAACGGAAGGATCTGGCTGCACATCATTACTCTGCAGGGAGCTGTTGCTGCTGATGTTGCTATGGCTGCTTCCGTTGTCTTGTAGCGCTGGTGTCTCTGTGGCTGTAGAGCTCCTCTTCAAGACACGCTTGGGGTTTCTGCCAGGGGGTCAACACTTGTCTTCTTCTACATGTCTTGTGGACTCTCCCTCCCTCATTATATATCCCCAGCCATGTGACCCCCACCACCAACCCCAACGTAAAACCAATGTGCGCACACACACACAAGCACACACGCACAGACCCTTTGGGGTCTCAGCAGGTGTTAACGCCTTCCAAAATGCCTGGTCCAGCGATGATGAATCAACAGGCCAGGTGAATTATGGGTGCCATAAAAAAAACGAGTGCTGTGATCCATCCTTCAAGGCCAAAGTCGTGTTTTACTGGACAGTTTTTTTCTTTTTATTGGCTGTTTCAAGCCAGGGTGTAAGAAGGAGTTCAAACCGGGGGCTTCAGATGTGCCTCTCCTCCGCGACTCCGAGGGGAGCAGGTGGATGTTACGACGTTACGGGGAGCTAAATGTTTTTTATTATATGAATTCATTAACTTTTACTGAAGGTCTGAATATGGAAGAGCACACAGTGTAGCATTAGTCCTGGTGTTCATTCAAAATAATTTAAAATGCATTCTTAATTTTGTACGCACAACAAGGCTATTGGATTAGTCTGTAAGCCATGTGACATTTTAAGTCGATTGGAAACAGCTGTGAATGTGCCACAGTTCAACGAAGCGGTCTGATTGATGCCTCAACACAGTTCAGAGGCCTTGTTCCAGAGTGAGACGGTATATTTCAGCCCTCACTTCCCCTTAGACCTGCAATAAACTTTGCTTTTATAGGTCGCTGCATCAAGGCCGGGCTGTGCCAGATGAGGCGCTGCGATTGGTTGGGGCGCTGAGCAGGTGGGAGTCGCTGTTTTGGAGACCACATTGCTCAAGGTGTGTTATTTGTTGTATATTTCTTAGAGCGGTGGTGACGTCGCCACGTCCTGCCCTGTAGGATAATACTGGTGGCAGAGGCGACGGTGACATTTGGTTTAATGGTGAGATGGCCAGACACGGTTATGTGTTGCTGTATTTCATCCAAAGCAATTAGGATTTATACTCTGTGCTCGTAGTCTAGGGGGCTGGTCCTTCGGCCCATTTCCAAATCATAGGCAAACTTTAGAGTCCACCACTCACCCCTGATGATGTCACGCCTGTTCCGGTTGGGGTGTGTGTGTGTGTGTGTGTGTGTGTGTGTGTGTGTGTGTGTGTGTGTGTGTGTGTGTGTGTGTGTGTGTGTGTGTGTGTGTGTGTGTGTGTGTGTGTGTGTGTGTGTGTGTGTGTGTGTGTGTGTGTGTGTGTGTGTGTGTGTGTGTGTGTGTGTGTGTGTGTGTGTGTGTGTGTGCATGCATGTGTGTGTGTATATATATTTATACATATATGATATATTTTTTCAAATGGCAACAATTGCTAACAATGTTTATCATAATATATGCACCAAATCTATCTTGCTTCGATGTTGTTGTTTTTTACAACTTCTCGCTTGCATAATCATTACTTAATCTAACATTTTATACATGTGATACTTACATTTGCCAGCAGAGGGAAATATTAGTTTGTAAAAACTTTTAGAATAACTTTTTGGCAACTTTACTTATGCAATTAAACGGTCTTGTTGGTAATATGCTGTACATCCTGCAAAAAGTAGAATTCAATGCAACATAATAAAAAAAAAACTAAGGAAAAAGAAACAACCAAAAACAAATATCTGTATATATCCCAACAACACAAAAACTAAAGGATGTAGGTAGGCAATTTTGCAAACAACAAACAACGTTGCATGTTTTAACCTTTATATATTATTATTAGTATATTTTAAAGCTATAAATAATGCGGTCTGTAATCGATGTAGATGACGTCTACATTTGAGAACAACGAATTTGATTGGGTGCAATTTATCCCTAGACAGAGCCCATTGGACCACTCCTACCCTGGTTATAAAGCGACGGTTCCGAAGGAAAGAGTACGGGCTAAGTTTGTCCGTCCTCGGATTCCATCAGTCAACGACGATCGAGAGAGTATTGTTTCATTGATGAAGTAGCGAAGAAGGTGTCCAAAGTACTATCGAAAACAATGACACATCTTTAGTATGTTACGTATTTGTTTACTTTTTTGGCGACTTTTACAGAGAGAGCGGAAGTGGAAAAGCTCAACCAAACAACTTTCCAACTCTGTGCTTTGTTATGTTTCCTTGTTGAGGATCTCTGTGCAGGTAGGATATGGAATAACCGAGCGGCGGTCCTCTTTTAGTGCGCGCGCCTTGTTGTTCACATATATAGATATAACATAATACATTTGTGTAATACTAGTGTTTATAGCTACATTATAGTAACGCTGTAATAGCCTTGTGTTCTCATTCAGCTTTAATCACAAGTTATGCCCTTTATTGCTGTGGGTTGTAGAACACAGTCGTATGCAGAAAACCTAACGAAACCGTCTGAAATGTAATTTGTATGTGTATAACGTCTGTTATGGAAACGAATGTATCATATTTGCTGTAACAACGTGCCAACGAGTAATGCATCATTACATAAAGGAATGTAACACCAACGTTTCCTGCTGTCTAGTTTGCAGTTGCGTTGCAATCTCTTCTAAGTGTTCCCTGCTGTCCTAAAGCTTTTCCGGTTTGGCCTGTGTTCTGTGGCATGAAGGACTGACTACACTCCTGGGGACATCCATGGCAGAGCTGGAGATCGACCAGTCCCACCTGCCACGAGTCAATGAAGGTAATTTAAATCAAATAAAGTCAATTTACAGAGAAATGTGTATTAATATTGTAACAAAGGGTGTACGGCTTAAGTACTCATGATGTAGCTACTGTATGTCTGGCTGACCTTCCCTGTGGACATGATGTAAAACTAAAAGGGTCACAGTGTAGAGCAGTCTCTAAGCACTGCAGGTTTGTTGTTTTGTAGGCTACATGTGGTGTGTTCTGCAGATAATGACATGGATTGCGATAGGCATCCAAGGTACCGTGTTGGAATGTCACGTGTTAGGCTTCTGTGTTTCTTTAAGACTGTCAGACAGCACTTTAATAACTATATACCAACATACATACAAACAAACATACATGCATACATACATAAACAATTGAAATGCACACATTAGGAATAATGTCGCTTTGTGTGTGTAAAGTGACTAAAAGGCTTTCATGACTAGTAATGTCTATTTCGTGTGATACCATTGTAAAGTTTTACATTTTCTTAACCATTACTGCCACATCCATTAGGATGAATCCAGTAGCTCAGTGGTTAGCGATGGTTGCGCTCCAGCAGAGCGGGGTCTGCATGTATTTTGTCATGGGAGATAACTCAGCGGTCCTGTACACAAAAGCTGCGCTGTGCAGTTCTGCATGTTCACGCTTTATTAGGCTGCAGCCGGCAAACAAACAAAGGAGTCCCTTGTTCTTACAGGAGAAACTGGTCAATTAGGCAGCAGCTGCTTCCTAAACTAGGTTGTCTGGTCAATATCTTTTCTCCCTCTGATGATGGTTTGTCACATAAAAGGGTTAGATTGGCGAAACGCTTTGGCATTCTTGTGTTTCTTTCAAGATAACTGGGGGATCGTTTATCGGGTGGTTCTGACTTAATTTTCCAAGCGGTCACTACGCTCGTCTCACTTCCCCTCCTCGCTTACCTATGCAGCTTACAATGTCAACCGAGTTCAACTTGCTTTGTTTTCGCCTCCGTCTTATCAGTTCCTGTTGGGCTTTTTAGTGTGTGTGTGTGTGTGTGTGTGTTTTCCCCCTCCTCTGGTTGCTCTGATATATCCTGCCAGTCGTATCTCAGTGGAATTCCCCCGTCCCCTCATCCTCCACAAACCCCCCAGTTCTCTCTCTCTCTCTCTCTCTCTCTCTCTCTCTCTCTCTCTCTCTCTCTCTCTCTCTCTCTCTCTCTCTCTCTCTCTCTCTCTCTCTCTCTCTCTCTCTCTCTCCCTGTCTCTGTCTATCAGAGACTCCCATTCCCCCCTCACCCTTCTCTCTATTTTTTCCATGACAACTTGGTCCAGTTCAGAAGCTGGCTGACCCAGTGCTATAAAGCCCACCACACCATGAGCTCCAGACTGGGTCCGTCCTGGTGAGTGTGAGAAACAAGCAGTACAGTTCAGACATAGGAAATGTGTGTGTGTGTGTGTGTGTGTGTGTGTGTGTGTGTGTGAGATGGGATAAGGGGGCTGCTGGCCTTAAATAGCACTCTTGTCATATTCTCCCTCCTTCAGTTAGATTTTCTTTGCAGCCTTTCTTCAGCGTTGGCGGCGATGGGGCTGAGGAGAGCAGAAATAGCTGTCAGTGTTTTATTTGCCTGTCATGAGAATGGATGGGGTTATTTGCATCATTTGTATCTGAGGTGCCTTGTTGTCAGGTCTGTGTTTATATTTTACTTTCACTTCAGCCTTCTAGACAATGTTACACTCCTGACTCTGTAGAGTTCTATGTCTTAAGATGGATGCAACAAGGACATATCTTATTTTGTGCTTTGGCCTACGAATAAAAAATAGAGCGCCATTTAGTCCTTTAGTTAAGGAGATTTGGCTGTGAGGTCAGAAATGCAATGATTTCCTGCTCGCATCTTGTCCTTTGACGTTATTCTCATGGAAGCCCTGCAGAGAGTTGAGGCAGCACAGCCTGTTATAAAACAACTGTACCACCACGCTGCAGGCGGGGCAGCAGCCGGGGTCTGGAACGCTCTTCAACATGAGCTTTAGTTGTCTGTCTCTCGTGGGACAAACCTTCCTCTCTGCAGCCGTCTTAACTGCCGTGGTCAATTCTCGTTATCTGCTGGGTCTTCGCGAAGAAGCTTATGGTGGAGGAATCTTTGAAAAGACACACACACACACATACTGCATGTTGTTGTACTGTCACAGTGCTTTAGAACTATGCACACAAAAAACCTGTTTGGCATAATCTTCCTCCCGCCATACACACCCTCACCAGAGCATTGTGACTGCTTTAATAACTGAGTGCTGACAAACAAGTCGGCCCACAAATGCACACACACCAACACATGTGCACACACACAAACAAAATCTTCTATTTTTAGTTTATTTAATTTCTTCTTTCATCTTTTCACTTCACCCTCACTGCAGCGTCCGGAGAAGGTCTGGAGAAAGCCTAGCTAGCAGTAAACTGGTTCCTAGCAGTTGCTCTCGTAGTCCGATTAGGGAGCCGGCTTTGGAACTAATCTCTTCTCATTGAGGAGAGAGACATAAGGTCGAATCTGAGATCCTTTTAGTGGCCAGTCTCTTAAAGCTTTTCAACAGGTGTAAGTGTTTATACGTAGTCTGTCCCTACAAAGGGTTAACACTCTCCCGGTCACAAGACTCGGGACTAAAGTGTCATTCATGATGTAACCAGACCCAGTTTAATGGCTTATTGCTGTCTGGATTCCTATGAACAAGGACCACCAAGGACCCCACATAGATGGCCCAATAAGACTAAACACAAACACACATTCATTTTTCTTTTTTTCTGTCTCAACATGAACAATACAGCCTGTTTTGAGGACACAGTAAGTTGTTTTGTCTGAGTGTTCGGATCCTAGCAGTGTTGTTCTCTCACTTCCCTGTTTACACAGAGGGGCAAAAAGAACACATCCTAATTTACGCCTGCACTACAAGCCACAGCAGAGAGCCACAGCAGAGAGCCACAGCAGAGAGCCACAGCAGAGAGCCACAGCAGAGAGCCACAGAAGAGAGCCACAGCAGAGAGCCAAGTCTTGGTAAACCCTGAGAGGCCCGCGGTGCATTGTTAGCACCAGGGTGTAGCTCAGGTATGAGGGGGTAATGGTGATTATGTTCAGCACAGTCATGGGTAGAGAGTTCTCGGTTTCTCTTCATCTATTTGGATATAAAGGGCAAGAGCAGTATATTTGAAGGTAACTTGTTTTATCTTGTTTTCATTATGAAGCATGCTACTTGTGTATTAGCTTGCATTATTATGCTTTCTATGAAATGGAATATGGGTTTTTAAGTTGTGGGAAACCTGCGTTGAAACTGTATTTGTATATTTAGCTATGCTAACACAGATTTCCTCATGATCATTCTCTAGTGGTAATCCCAGCTCCGGGGCCCTTTTACTGTTGCAATGAGGAGTGCCAAAGAATGGAGGTTGATGGAGGTCTCTGTGGCTCTGTAGTGCAGCCCAAGCACATGTGGTATGTGGATCTTCAAATTGAGTTATGAGCCACCAGCGTCTAGAACAGCCTCACCGCTTACAAGGCGATAACTGAATTTGTGTGCCTGAAAATCTTTGTCTTAGTGCAGCGTAGACTGCATCACAGCAGCTACTGCCTGAGCGTTGTCTTAAAGCAGTGGTTCTCAACCTTGGGGTCAAGACCCCACTTTGGGTCCCCTGATATGCATATAGGGTTGCAGGAGATTGCTGACATAACATAAGCTATAGATATTTGATGATCCATTTGAGCAAACTTCTTCTTTTTCATTTTTTCATTTGCTCTCATTGACGTCCTGTTTATATGAACTGACTGCCTAATGATTCATAGCCACAAGCAAACTACTTCTAATTATTTAGTATGTAGTAGAGTGGTGTGATTACGTTCACCTGGACATTGATATCACCGGCAGATGTTGATTGGGTAAAAACTAATTGTGTGGAAGCAGATGCACAAAAGTTAAAGTTGGGTTCGCAAACATTTTCAGAGCTAGAAATGAGGTCTCAGGCCAAAAAAGGTTGTGAACCACTGTCTAAAAGGCTGCAAACTTTGCTCAGTGCTGTCTGTTATGATAATACGATACAATATAATACAATTGGGAAGGTTATGTCCGTCTTTCATACAGCATTTTGTTTTACAGTGTGGGTATACTGTCAATATATTTTCTATTATTTGAAAGATGAACTTTGCATGAGTGTGTGCTTGTGTGACGAAAGAGATGTTTGTATCGTATTACTACGTTGGAGGAAGCAGATGAGGCCGCTATGCTAGGATTAGCCCGGCTCTTTATGTTGTGTTTGCAGACCCATTAAAGCCTACTGTAAACACTGTGCATGCTTGTTGAAGGTCCTACTCTTAATCCCTTTAAAACTCAGAGCATCACAACAGCACTATGGTCTTTAAAGCATCTGTCATACTCTTTACTTCATTAGCTTGGTGTTGTAGCGACAGGGATTGCAGTGGGATTAGCACAGTAGAAGCGATACTGTGTGTTACCATATCAGGCAGACTCACCTGTCAATGTGTGGGAAAATGTCATGGTGGAATTCACAGGTTTTACAATGTTTACCTGGGGCCTGCTCTATGTGAGAAACGTAACGTTTGTTTCATGTTTATTTAGTGTACCGGTAGTCATGGATAGAGCCATAGAGCCGTTGCTTGCTAGCAAAATGCAAATTGACACGGCTGCTAAACTTAATCGTTTATTGTTTTCAGAGGTGACTCAATACTTTAAACACTTGTTTTTTACTTTTTGTATGCTAATGATTTGATGGTAATACCAATAAATGTTTTTTCCATTGAAGAACGACAAAGTTCAGACAGAACTGGCCAGAGAAACGTATTTGATATTGAACTTCAGCCATACATGTAGTGACAGTGAATGATGTGCTGCCCCCAACTGTATTGAGCAACGTTCCTTCCTTCGGTGACATACTCTGCACTCTGCTTTAGTTTGAGCTCCTTCTACAGCTGTTATAACATAACATAACATAACATACTCTGCTTTAGTTTGAACTCCTTCTACAGCTGTTATAACATAACATAACCTAACATACTCTGCTTTAGTTTGAGCTCCTTCGACAGCTGTTATAACATAACCTAACATACTCTGCACTCTCCTTTAGTTTGTGCTCCTTCTACAGCTGTTATAACATAACATACTCGCACTCTGCTTTAGTTTGTGCTCCTTCTACAGCTGTTATAACATAACATACTCGCACTCTGCTTTAGTTTGAACTCCTTGGATACCTGTTCTAACATAACATAACATAACCTAATATACTCCACACTCTGCTTTAGTTTGAACTCCTTGGATACCTGTTCTAACATAACATAACATAACCTAATATACTCCGCACTCTGCTTTAGTTTGAACTCCTTGGATACCTGTTCTAACATAACATAACATAACCTAATATACTCCGCACTCTGCTTTAGTTTGAACTCCTTGGATACCTGTTCTAACATAACATAACATAACCTAATATACTCCGCACTCTGCTTTAGTTTGAGCTCCTTCTACAGCTGTTATAACGTAACATAACCTAACGTACTCCGCACTCTGCTTTAGTTTGAACTCCTTCAATAGCTGTTCTAACATAATATAACATAACATAACATTCTCGCCCTCTGCTCCAGTTTGAGCTCCTTGGACAGCTGTTCTAACAGAGCATAACATACTCTTGCTTGAAGCAAGTGCCTCCACCTTCCTTGGCCAACGATTGTTTCGGTAGTTAATCATATTGACATCCCTCTTTGACCCTCAGACAAAACTGAACCAAAGATTCTTCCTGAAACGTTTTGCCATCTAACAAGGCTCTCAACTTTGTAAGCAGTATTTCGCTGTTTTACTTTTAAAGCAACACTATGCAGCTGAAGCAGTTGACATTTTTCTTACAACATCCAAAGCCGAAATACCAACTAGTCCCCAGTCGTCATGTCTGGCCGGGCAGACTTGGGCTTCAGCCACTTTACTGCAGCTATTCATACAATAACATGGAGGAGGTTCAAGGTTAATTTAAGGCCTCAAAAGGCACACACACATCCTCTCTCTCTCTCACACACACACACACACGTCTTCTCACACACACACACACACGCTCTCACACACAAACACACACACCACATCCTCTCACACATATTCACTTCAGTTTTTTCCGATACATGCACAATACACACACACACACATCTGACAACAGCTGCTCTCGCTGTTAGGTTGACCATGGTACCGTACTGCTCTCCAATACTTTCTTTCACCACATTAAGCCCCAGAAGTTTACGATTGTATTTAACAGTGAATGTGGGCCAGTGTGGTAGATGAGGTGTGCATACATACAAACAATGAGAATTATAGGGATTTCTGTCTGCCCTGCAGTCTAGATCTTCTAAACAGCCAATCATAGACCCCGTAATTAATGCCTGTCTATTGTTATTGCCCGAGGGCAGTGCCAGACGGTTCTCTGCCCACAGTTTCAGTGTTCTCCAACTCTTGCTTGTCTCCTCTCTGGTCTTGGCTGGCGCCCCAGGGAGCCGGCCATGCCTGGGACTTTGTATGAGCACAGCTCTGTTTTGTCCATCAGCCAGTCACACAACTTATACATATGGTTTGCCTTTAGCGCTAGGAAACAGCCCTGAAGACTTTAACTCCTAAGCAAAGTAGTGTGGTCTTCGTCATGTTAAAATAATATTGGAAATGAGCCAAGTGCAACAGCTGTGTGTGCATTAAGGTCCTCCTTGGCATGGTGTTGATAAAACGTTCATGTTAAACCTTGTGTTTCCGTCCGTAGTGCGCCAGAGTTTTGCTCTGCGGGAGGACAGTGTACTGGCCCACAACCTGCAGGAGCAGGAGAGTAAGTATCCATGCAGACCGAATGACCCTAGGACTCACAACAAGGAGGACTGTGACTCCATGTGTACGTTTTACCAAGACATGCCTGTTGGGCTTTATATTAACAAACATAAGGGTAAGGCAAGGAGATGTGGGAAATTGTAGAATTGTATCAACAAAATGTTCAAATCATATCACCTTAGGTCTGTCTCCTAAGAATGCAAAGTATGGGTATAAATCTATGTATACATTTAGCTAAAGTTGAATTCTTCATCTCAAGCATATATCCCTCTGTCAAGTTTACCAACGTTCCTGTTACCGAAAGTTAAAACCTCCATAGAAGTTTCCATAGAGTTCAAAATGAAAATCCACCATTGTTGAATTCCTACACATTGGCCAATCATGTCATCCGCATGAGCATTGAGTCCTTGTTGTGTGATCCCAGTCGAGCAGTACTACAGCAGCAACGTCCAGAAGAACCAGCTGGTGCAGGGGGACATCCGCGTGGCCAGGAGGCTGCAGGGGGAGGAGGAGCTGAACTGGGAGCAGCATCGAGCCCTGTTCCAGCAGACCTCACGGCATCTGTAGGTAGCCGCTGGTTACCTAGGCAACAACATGCCCCAAAACACAGCCTCAACACATGTGTAGTGTACAGTACATCAGGAACCTCCATCCTCGTTCTGGGTTAACCCTAGTCTCACAAATCAGACTTGAGATAAGTATCTCAAGTCTAGAGCCCGACCGATACTGGATTTTAGGGGCCGATGCCGATATTAGGGAATAAAGTTTTTCCCATATTGATATATCGGCCGGTATTCAAAATATAGATATATCTGCCGTTATTCGATTTATATATTGTGGTATCCTGGGGGTGGAGCAGCTCCTTGGGATTTGCTGCTCACCCTCCAGCAATGCTTCGGGCCACAACCCTAACCCTAGCAACATCGCATTAAAATCATGAGCTAAAGGAACCAATGGAGAGGAGCTACTAACCTTCACACAGAACGTGATGTCAAACTGTTAGTGTTGGGAGTGTTTACATGGATGTGCTCAGTTAAAGCATTTGGAGGTTCAACCACCAAAGTAGAGGATTTATAAAGAGGTAATAACATTCATAAATCGTCACCATTTCTAACGTTTTCATATCGGATCATATCGGCAAACATATACGCCGATACCATATATCTGTTATAGGCCAATATCGGTCGGGCTCTACTCAAGTCTGATGGTTTCACTTTCTCGCGCTTCATATTTGTTTCGAGCGACCATGTTGCTGCAGGCGGGGATCTGTTTGCGTGTCATTGGTGAACATGAACTCGGCCTGCAGTAGTTACCTGTAAATAAGTGCCATGTGTAAAGGTTTTAAATCAACAACGTGTAGACTGGCCGCTGTAGAAATACACTTTGAAAATCCTCTTCTGAGCTTCATACACCCGAGCAAATGAGTCAACTTCTGTAGAATATCTCCGATACGAAACATGAAATAAGCCGTGACTCCGCCCCTCGCTTTCTGGTTTCCGGCCCAGGCTCTGTGCCGTCTCCCCCAGAAGTTATTCTATAACATATTGGGACTGCTGGATCCCAGGTCAGGTTAACCCTTACCCTTACCGTGACCTAACCGTGACCACACAAGCATAGCTTTAATTAATATATTACAACACCAGTTAGTTGGGTTATTATTTAACACAAAACGTAAATCATACTATGGTTTTGCGTGTGTGTCTGAGTGTGTGGTTGTGTGTGTGACATGGCTTTGTAAAGATGACTTGACTTGAATGAATCCTATATAAACGTCTCCACATTAACCTCTACATGTGGTACTCTGTGTACTTTGTGTACCGCGTCCTGGTGGTGAATGTTTACATCCTCCGCCTGTCTCTCTGCTCCCCCCCCCCCCCCCCCCCACCCCCACCCAGGGAGGAGCAGGACAGCGAGTACGCCCGCCTCATCCAGGAGGAGCTGAGGAGGTGCGCCGAGGAGTCGCGCCGCAGGGAGCAGGAGGACGAGGTGAGCGTTTTCCGTTCCTCCAACACACAGGAGAGTAATATCCAGATGCAAACCCAACCCTCTTTTTCCCCCTCGCTAAATGTTATGACAGACCGCTGACCCGGGTACTTAGCGTTGGAAAGTAGGTGGCAGATGGGTAGCTTCTTAAAAAGCCCAAACCACTGTCCCCTTACTCACTACCGCGTACATTAGCCAATCATCCAGCAGTTGGTGTAGCAGCGGACGGGCACTCTGCCGGCTCGTCTCCCGGGACACGAGGGGGGGGGGGGGGGGATGAGTGCTTTTAATGAGCGGAGAGGAGGAAGGTCGCTGAGTGCCGCTCTGGGCCTTGGGCTCGCGCTCCTCAGCCTGAGAGAGCACGGGAGGCCCGTTTGCACGCAGTCAGCGGTTAAACACAGCCGCACTCCGTCAGCGCCGCCACATCTGGATGAATGCACACTTTCTGCCCGCTAATTGGCTCCAGACGTGCAGTGTCAGATCTAAAGACACACGGCAGGCGGGGGTGGTGGGGGGGGGGGGCGGGGGGGGGGGGGGCACATGCACGCTCACATGCACTTATGTACTCATGATGTGTGTGAGTTGAGGTAATAACTCAGTTGGGATTTCTAAACACTTTCCTTTCTATACATTTTGGTGAGTTGTGTTTATTTGTGTCGGGCGATTATAAATCTCGGCATGGCTGAGTTTGTATATTTGGCTCAGCGGTGGCTTCCAGCCAGGATTGTCTTTTTCCTTTTTTTGGTAAATAAAGCAACAGCTTACTGTGGTGCAGATACCTCTCAGATGTCTCTGATCAATCTCAGCTGTTTCACACCAACACACACACATAAGGCAGACTCCCCATGCATAGCCCAAACCCCCATATCTCTTAGGATGTGGATGTGTCTGCATGTTCACATCTAAAGAAAGCTGTCTCCATTCATCCTTTCAAACTCGATTGCATGAATAATAAACACTGCACAGCTTCTAGTAGGAGAGGTTAGGAGAGCTATGTAAGTATTTGGAGGAGAAAGTGGTGACATCCAAGCATCAAACTTGGCTTCCATGGAAGGGTCTGACTCACAGGGGTTCTCCAGCATAATATTTTCCCTTCACCCAACAGTCTCTCAGACGCTAGAGAGAGAGAGAGAGAGAGAGAGAGAGAGAGAGAGAGAGAGAGAAATGCTCCCTGCTCTGGACAAGGAAGGCTCAGACTGGAAATCATACCAGAGCTCCCAGCCGTTAGCCAGCAAAGTTTTTTAAACCAAACACAACGGCCTTAGCGTTGTAAGAACGAGGTTTATGTGCACACACGCCTCTAAGTCCCGTCCGTCCGTCCCCCCACCTCCATTCCACACTCATGTAACGATGCAATCATTTAAGCGTTTGTGAAGGCCTTGGATCCAGATGTGATGAGATAAGCATCTGGCCTGCAGTGCACATTAAATAAGTGGCTCCCCGTAGGTGCTGTCTTTAATTACTGAACAAACGACAACCAGGCTGCTTTTTTCCCCTTCTTTTTCTTTTATCCCCCTCACTCTTGCAAAGAGGCCGATCCCCGTGGCTCTCGGACCGGCTGGGCTGATCTGCCACAGCAAGCTGCTGCTAACCGGCCCCTGCTCTCCTCCTCTCACCCCCCCTGCTCTACTCCTCACGCCCTGCTCTACTCCTCACCCCCCCTGCTCTCCTCCTCTCACCCCCTCTGCTCTACTCCTCCCCCCCCCCTGCTCTACTCCCCTCACCCCCCCTGCTCTACTCCTCACCCCCCCTGCTCTACTCTCCTCTCACCCCCCTGCTCTACTCCTCACCCCCCCTGCTCTACTCCTCTCACCCCCCCCCCTGCTCTACTCCCCTCACCCCCCCCTGCTCTACTCCCCTCACCCCCCTGCTCTACTCCTCACCCCCCCCTGCTCTACTCCTCTCACCCCCCTGCTCTACTCCTCTCACCCCCCCCTGCTCTACTCCTCTCACCCCCCCTGCTCTACTCCTCTCACCCCCCCTGCTCTACTCCTCCTCACCCCCCCTGCTCTACTCCTCTCACCCCCCCCCTGCTCTACTCCTCTCACCCCCCCTGCTCTACTCCTCTCACCCCCCCCTGCTCTACTCCTCTCACCCCCCTCTGCTCTACTCCTCTCACCCCCCCCTGCTCTACTCCTCACCCCCCCCTGCTCTACTCCTCTCACCCCCTCTGCTCTACTCCTCTCACCCCCCCTGCTCTACTCCTCTCACCCCCCCTGCTCTACTCCTCTCACCCCCCCTGCTCTACTCCTCTCACCCCCCCTGCTCTACTCCTCTCACCCCCCTGCTCTACTCCTCTCACCCCCCTGCTCTACTTCCTCCCCCCCCCTGCTCTACTCCTCTCACCCCCCTCTGCTCTACTCCTCTCACCCCCCCTGCTCTACTCCCTCACCCCCCCTGCTCTACTCTCTCACCCCCCTGCTCTACTCCCTCACCCCCTCTGCTCTACTCCCTCACCCCCCCTGCTCTACTCCTCTCACCCCCTGCTCTACTCCTCTCACCCCCCCTGCTCTACTCCTCCCCCCCCTGCTCTACTCCCTCACCCCCCCTGCTCTACTCCTCTCACCCCCTCTGCTCTACTCCTCTCACCCCCCCTGCTCTACTCCTCTCCCCCCCCTGCTCTACTCCCCTCACCCCCCCTGCTCTACTCCTCACCCCCCCTGCTCTACTCCTCCTCACCCCCCCTGCTCTACTCCTCTCACCCCCTCTGCTCTACTCCTCTCACCCCCCCTGCTCTACTCCTCACCCCCCTGCTCTACTCCTCTCACCCCCCCTGCTCTACTCTCTCACCCCCCCTGCTCTACTCCTCACACCCCCCCTGCTCTACTCCTCTCACCCCCCCTGCTCTACTCCCCTCACCCCCCCTGCTCTACTCCCCTCACCCCCCCTGCTCTACTCCTCTCACCCCCTGCCTCTACTCCTCTCACCTCCCCCTGCTCTACTCCCTACCCCCCCTGCTCTACTCCCTCACCCCCCCTGCTCTACTCCTCTCACCCCCCCTGCTCTACTCCTCACCCCCCCTGCTCTACTCCTCACCCCCCCTGCTCTACTCCCTCACCCCCCCTGCTCTACTCCCCTCACCCCCCCTGCTCTACTCCTCACCCCCACTGCTCTACTCCTCTCACCCCCTCTGCTCTTACTCCCTCCCCCCCCTTGCTCTACTCCTCACCCCCCCTGCTCTACTCCTCTCACCCCCCCTGCTCTACTCCTCACCCCCCCTGCTCTACTCCTCTCACCCCCCTGCTCTACTCCCTCTCACCCCTCTGCTCTACTCCTCTCTCCCCCCTGCTCTACTCCTCTCACCCCCCCTGCTCTACTCCTCTCACCCCCTCTGCTCTACTCCTCACCCCCCTGCTCTACTCCTCACCCCCCCTGCTCTACTCCTCTCACCCCCCCTGCTCTACTCCCTCACCCCCCCTGCTCTACTCCCCTCACCCCCCCTGCTCTACTCCTCTCACCCCCTCTGCTCTACTCCCTCACCGTCCCCCTGCTTCTACTCCCTCACCCCCCCTGCTCTACTCCCTCACCCCCCCTGCTCTACTCTCACCCCCCCCTGCTCTACTCCTCTCACCCCTGCTCTACTCCCTCACCCCCCCCTGCTCTACTCCCTCACCCCCCTGCTCTACTCCTCAACCCCTCTGCTCTACCCTCCACTCTGCTCTACTCCTCCACCCCCCCTGCTCTACTCCTCACCCCCCTGCTCTACTCCTCACCCCCCCCTGCTCTACTCTCTCACCCCCCTGCTCTACTCCTCTCCCCCCGCTGCTCTACTCCTCTCACCCCCTCTGCTCTACTCCTCTCACCCCCTCTGCTCTACTCCTCTCCCCCTGCGCTACGGCCTCTCACTCCCCCTGCTCTACTCCTCTTCACCCCCCTCTCTTACTCTCTCCCCCCCTGCTCGTTCCCTCCCCCCCCGCTGCTCTACTCCTCTCACGCCCCTCTGCTCTACTCCTCTCACCCCCCTGCTCTACTCCTCTCACTCCCCTGCTCTACTATCCTCTCACCCACCTGCTCTACTCCTCCCCCCCCTGCTCTACTCCTCTCACCCCCTGCTCTACTCCTCTACCCCCCCTGCTCTACTCCTCTCGACCCTCCCCTGCTCTATCTCTCACGCCCCTGCTCTACTCCTCACCCCCCTGCTCTCTCTCAACTCCCCTCAACTCCCCCCCCTGGCTCTACTCCTCACCCCCCTGCTCTACTCCCTCACCCCCCCTGCTCTACTCCTCACCCCCCCTGCTCTACTCCCTCACCCCCGCTGCTCTACTCCTCTCACCCCCCCTGCTCTACTCCTCTCACCCCCCTGCTCTACTCCTCACCCCCCCTGCTCTACTCCTCTCACCCCCCCTGCTCTACTCCTCTCACCCCCCTGCTCTACTCCTCTCACCCCCTCTGCTCTACTCCTCACCCCCCCTGCTCTACTCCTCTCCCCCCTGCTCTACTCCTCTCACCCCCCTGCTCTACTCCTCTCACCCCCCCTGCTCTACTCCTCACCCCCTGCTCTACTCCTCACCCCCCCTGCTCTACTCCTCTCACCCCCTGCTCTACTCCTCTCACCCCCCTGCTCTACTCCTCTCACCCCCTCTGCTCTACTCTCTCACCCCCCTGCTCTACTCCTCCCCCCCCCTGCTCTACTCCTCACCCCCCCTGCTCTACTCCTCTCACCCCCCTGCTCTACTCCTCTCACCCCCCCTGCTCTACTCCCCTCACCCCCCCTGCTCTACTCCTCTCACCCCCCCTGCTCTACTCCTCTCACCCCCTCTGCTCTACTCCTCACCCCCCCTGCTCTACTCCTCTCCCCCTGCTCTACTCCTCTCACCCCCCTGCTCTACTCCTCTCACCCCCTCTGCTCTACTCCTCACCCCCTGCTCTACTCCTCCCCCCCCTGCTCTACTCCTCTCACCCCCCCTGCTCTACTCCCCTCACCCCCCCTGCTCTACTCCTCACCCCACTGCTCTACTCCTCACCCCCCCCTGCTCTACTCCTCTCACCCCCCCTGCTCTACTCCCCTCACCCCCCCTGCTCTACTCCTCACCCCCCCTGCTCTACTCCCCTCACCCCCCCTGCTCTACTCCTCACCCCCTCTGCTCTACTCCTCTCACCCCCTCTGCTCTACTCCTCCCCCCCCTGCTCTACTCCTCTCACCCCCCCTGCTCTACTCCCTCACCCCCCCTGCTCTACTCCTCACCCCCCCTGCTCTACTCCTCTCACCCCCGCTCCTCTACTCCTCCCCCCCCTGCTCTACTCCCCTCACCCCCCCTGCTCTACTCCTCTCACCCCCCCTGCTCTACTCCCCTCACCCCCTCTGCTCTACTCCTCCCCCCCCTGCTCTACTCCTCACCCCCCCTGCTCTACTCCTCTCACCCCCGCTGCTCTACTCCTCTCACCCCCCCTGCTCTACTCCTCTCACCCCCCCTGCTCTACTCCCCTCACCCCCCTGCTCTACTCCTCTCCCCCCCTGCTCTACTCATCACCCCCTGCTCTACTCCCCTCACCCCCCCTGCTCTACTCCTCTCACCCCCCCTGCTCTACTCCTCTCACCCCCTCTGCTCTACTCCTCACCCCCCCTGCTCTACTCCTCTCCCCCCCTGCTCTACTCCTCACCCCCTGCTCTACTCCTCTCACCCCCCCTGCTCTACTCCTCTCACCCCCTCTGCTCTACTCCTCACCCCCTGCTCTACTCCTCCCCCCCCCCTGCTCTACTCCTCTCACCCCCTCTGCTCTACTCCTCTCACCCCCTCTGCTCTACTCCTCTCACCCCCTCTGCTCTACTCCTCCCCCCCCTGCTCTACTCCTCACCCCCCCCTGCTCTACTCCTCTCACCCCCCCTGCTCTACTCCTCTCACCCCCCCTGCTCTACTCCTCACGCCCTGCTCTACTCCTCACCCCCCCTGCTCTACTCCTCTCACCCCCTCTGCTCTGCTCCTCTCACCCCCTCTGCTCTACTCCTCACCCCCCCTGCTCTACTCCTCTCACCCCCGCTGCTCTACTCCTCTCCCCCCCTGCTCTACTCCTCTCACCCCCCCTGCTCTACTCCTCACGCCCTGCTCTACTCCTCACCCCCCCTGCTCTACTCCTCTCACCCCCTCTGCTCTACTCCTCACCCCCCCTGCTCTACTCCTCTCACCCCCGCTGCTCTACTCCTCACCCCCCCTGCTCTACTCCTCTCTCCCCCACTCTACTCCCTCACCCCCTTCTTTACTCCTCTCACCCCCTTCTTTACTCCTCACCCCCCCTGCTCTACTCCTCTGCCCCCCTGCTCTTCTCCTCTCCTCCCTGCTTTACTCCTCTCCCCCCCCGCTGAGCAGGAGGAGGGTCATGTTGTGCTCCTCATGGTTGAGGTTCTTCCTTTGCACTAAATGTCAAATACACACTCCCCCCCCCCCCGTGGATTAGACAGCTGCCTATAGAGGTGGTGGTGGGGGTTGTGAATGGTGTGCCATATTATCAGTAAATGATTTATCGTCCTCTTAGCGTTACCTTAAAATAATTGTGTCACTCCTTAGAACGACTGTGAGCAGTAATGTTTGAGGACTTGTAGCTTTTTCTTCGGCCTAACTCAATGGCATGAATGTTTTTTGCACAATTCCAGTGTATCATTATGTTCTATTTTCAGAGTGGATTATAACAGGCAGAGGAAGATGGAGGGGGATACTCCCTTTTAAAGTGCACAAGTGGGAGGGGGGTGGGTGTGTATACAGTGGAACCTTTATACCACACACAGACACAGGCACCTCGGAACGACAAGGTGTCAATTCAAATGAAACACTCCTGCTTCTTTTTCCTTTCTTTTGGACGTCCTGCACATTTGGTTTTAAGGGTTTTTTTACACACCAGAGCTCCGCATGAAGGAGCTGGAGGAGAACAGCCAGTCTTTCTCTCGCAGGCCTCCACAGTCTAGTCGTTTCCATTGAGTAGGCCCTTGAAATAGCCGCCGGCCACACAGAGCAAGGTTTATTCTGAACAGCCACTGTGAAGAGCGCCACATCAGACCACAGAGGCAGCAAACGTCAACTAGCATTGCACTGATTTCAGTAGCCGTCTCTACTGGCACCTTCTGTCTGCAATGCGGCCCACACACTCACACACACACACACACACACACACATGCACACAAACGTTTTAGTTGTGCTTGAACAGCCAACAGAGGGGTGTGCATATGATAAATGGTATTTCTATTTATTTTTAATGTTAGATATGTAATGCATATGTTTATATATGTATTTTTTATAATGAACCTTAAAAATACCTTATTTGTTGTATTGAACTCACGCAACTCGGTTGCCGTTGCTTACAAGAATAATAATATTGATAATACATTTGATTTATATAGCACCTTTCAAAAATCCCATGGCACTTCACATTGTGCACTTCACAGAAACTAAAGCCGTACAAGACAGATGATACATGACAAATGGAACAGATGGTGTAATGGGTTATAAATGGATCCAATGCTTGGAAAGGTACTTGATGTATGTAGTTGATAACAGATTTTGTTATAAGTATAAATACTTATATAATAATTTTGTTAGAAGTGATCTGGAAACCTGCTGAAGAAATCTGAGGCGTTCATTTAGGAAATACCAGATCAATGTCTTTCCTTTTCAAATCTCAGTCATGCATTAAGAGTATGTCAAATACTTTTTATTGATCTTGTATTGATTCTAGCATTGTGGAATATATGTTATAGTTGTAAGTGTCTGTTAAGAGGAAGCGGTTGGAGCTAAGTGTGTTGGATTGTTGTTGAGTTGGACTGATGCGAAGACACTAAGCGATGTGCATGCCCTGAACACTGTAAACATGAATCATAGTAGAACATGGTGGAAGACACACCTTTTATTTATTATAGTAAAACCACTCAACCACACAAACATTGATCCTTAAAAAACTTCAAACATACAGTAAAGCCACGTTGTTTTGTTTTTATTTAAATGTTATATTAGACTGAAAATGGTTCATAGCAATTCATTGCAACAAATCTACTGTTGATCATTCAGTAGTAGTCACTATATTTCACGATGAGCACAGTAGTATTTTACAAATCATTACACTGCCCTCTTGTGGCGCTAAACAACATTGGGTTTTTAGTACGTAAGTCTTGAGACATGAACTCACTTAAGGAGAACAGGTCTAACTGGTTATACCATTTTTCTATAAATAAACTTTAAATAAGTTAGCGGTAAAGTATAATTGTATTTATAAATACGTATCCCACCTTATTGCCTAACATTTTTGCTAATATTTCCATATATTTGTATATTTGTTGCGTGCCTAGACCAGGTTACACAAAGTGTGCTTGCTTCATTTGAGGCCACTCTGGTATGTGTGACCCATTGGGCTGTTACATGGTGTTGTGTTTTTTCATCTGGAACTGAGCCATCTCTGACATCACCACCTCTCCATAGGAAATCGCCAAGCGGATCCAGGAAGAGGAAGAGCAGAGGGCACGAGGCAGAGGGCAGGAGAGGCTCAGCGATGGTACGGAGACATATTTTATCTCTCATTGGTTTGCTTGATTGTTTATCTTTGGTTTGTTCAGTTTAAAGGGTTAGGAGCCTGAGAAGGGGCTACTTAAATACCCCCAACATTACATTATTCTTTCTGGCTGAATTAGAAATAATATTTGTTTGGTTTGGTTTGACGTAGCACTTTTCAAGGGCCATGAACTAACAAATAGCAAAGAGTGCTGTGATCTGTGATGCGGCAAAAACATATTACATCTTTCACCTTCAACCTTAAAGATGAAATGCATTCAATTGGTAAAACTGAATGAATCTCTGATATTTGAGGGTTTTAACCCACAAGCATAAGCCTCAATTCCAATTCATAATCATATTATGGATGCAAAGCAATACCATTTACCTCTGACTGCAGTTTAAATATTTCCATGGAAGACGTGACAACTGTATAATTGTTGCTGACATGAGTTTAACCGTGGCTCCTGCTTGCTCTCTCTCTGCCTTGCCTCCAGCACTAACCCTAACCCTAAAACCACCATTAGTTTTCATTGTGGTAGTTTCACAGTGGCGTTACTGCACTTTTAAAGCACGTTTGTAAGCATGTTATAGTTATTAATATGAAAGAATATCAGTGCAATATGCTGTCTCTTCTGTTCATTATCCAGCCAATGTGTATGCTAATACTTCTTACAGTTCAACAGCATGTGTTGTAATTAAATTGCTAATACCGGTAATCGTAATTGCTGTCATTGAAATGTTCAATGAAGCCAAGTCATCCATTGCACTTGCCACTAACTGCCTCCAACACCTTCCCTTGCCTTTGTCTTTGCATGTTTGGCTTAATTTAAGACGAGGACAGCAGCCCTGCTGTGCCATCATCTCCATGCCAGCACATGCATGGTCGCCTCTCGCCTCTAGAACCACAGCCTGCTGCCACCAGGGGGCAGTATTTATCCGCTCTTGCTCAGTCAGACCCAGGGGAAGTTGAGAATCCCAGGAGGGTTTTTCCCCTAAAAGAAACAACTGCATGGTCAAATGAAGGAGAGCGAGGGTGCGCCAGGCAATCCAGGGATGAATGGAGGCAGCGTTTGAGCGACGACTCTGAGGACTCGGATGTCGTCTTCTATGAAGCGTCAGACGACCGGTCGCGGCGGTGGCACAGGAGGGCCGACACTGCGCCATGTCGGCGGAGGGTGTCTGTACGTGAGGCGCCAACACACAGGAAGTCCGGAAGCCTTCAGACCGACAGCAGCGTGAGAGAGGAGGAGGAGGAGGAGGAGGAGGAGGAGGAGGACGGCCTCGCGCACTACGACGCACCGGAAGCCAGGCAGCCAAGGAATCGGGAATGGGAGCGGAATCCCGAAGAGAAGAACGGCGGTTGGCACGGAGACCGGGACGGCGAGGGTGTGCGTAGGTCAAAGAGGCGCAGTCGCAGCCAGTCGGTCAGGCTGTCGGACAGACGGTGTGACTCGGGCGTGGCGAGAACCTGGTCTCCCAGGGAGACGCCCGACAGACACGTGCGCTTTCAGGACGAGCGGCGTTGTGGCCTCCGGAGCGGTCACCATGACAACAACAGCGACGATAGGGTGTGGGAGATGCTGGGGCAGGTCCTCAGAGAAAGAGGCGTGGTCGTGCGTCATGGCGTCCACGGGGCTCCGCACCAACCACCACCGCCACCTCCACCTCCCACGGGGCCTCAAAGCCGGCACAGCGAGGTGCATCATGGGAGTGAGGCCTCCTACGGGGACCCCCAACCACATCAGAGGGCCTTTGAACGATCGTCCTCCACCCGGCACAGTTACCATGGCGGCGGCCGGGAGGCGAGGAGGTGCTCCACGAGGACGTGGAGCGAGAGCGACTACAGAGGCGACCAAGAGAGGCAAAATGGCCGCCCGGCTCTTGCGCAGGACGGTGGCGCGCGGCGCTCCCCAGAGGGCGGTAGAGAGCCGAAGCTTGCAAAGAGGGAGATGGGCGGTAGTAGTAGGAGGAGGTGGCGGAGGGCAGAACCCCGACCCAGCAGGGACAACGAGGAGGTACATGACGGTGCAGGCTCCACTCACGGCCCCAGGGTCAGCCGGAGCACTAGCGAGCGCTGGCATCGGCGCAGAGGAGCAGAGGAGCCGCAGCAGGAGGAGGTGAACCGGGAGGAGGTGAGGCGGGAGGACGAAAGGCCCCGTCTGAGAATTCCTCAGCGGAGCCAGAGCATGAGCACCCGTGGGGTGTCAACCAGGCTAGGGTGGAGGCCCACGACAGCAGGTAACATCCCCCCATCCCCAGTCCCGTTTCTGCCCTGCCGAGGTGTTTGGGGGGTCTCTGAGCTCCACCCCTCCCCTCTCTGGGTCCTCTCGGCCAATCTTTCCTCAAATCATCGGCACACATATGGACACGTCGACTCTCTCTCTAGCAACAGGTGTCCGTCTCCTGTGTGGTGGTAATTCTTCTCCCGGGTGATCCTTCTGATCAAGAACCATGAACTTGCTTTGGTCTCCCTTCTCCCTGGGCTATATCCTGTGTTCATAGGTGATCGTATCCGCCTCTATCAAACCTGATCCTGTCTAGATGGAATCAACTGCTGTTTTCTCTGCATCCTCTGACCTTTTGTGTGACCCGAATGCTTGGGAACTACTTACCACCTTTTATCAAACTGATTCAGTACACCTGCGGGAATCTAAAGAAAAAAAAAAGATTATTCCACTCTTGCGTTTGATTTTTGTTTGTCTTTTTTTCTTCATTCCTTCTCCTTCATTTGACAGTACTTCCCTTCAGCTCCTAGTTATCCCCCTCACACCCTGATACGACCTCTGACCTCTGACCTGATCTGCTCTGGTTCCTCCAGGCTCCACGCTGCCGCCCCCCCAGCCAAGGGAGGGGTGTCTGGACCTGGGGGAGCTGCAGCAGGTGCTGCAGGACGAGGAGCTGGCCCGCAGGCTGCAGGAGCAGGAGGAGCGGCGCATGCGGAGAGGCAGAGACGTTAGAGAGGTAGGGCTCAGTGGCAGCGCTCAGCAATCAACCTTTATTCATATAGCGCTTTTCATGCAACACTGCAATAGCCCACTTAACAAAGGAAAAAACACAAGAAGAAAAAAATATGGGATTAGTTAAAGGTCCAATTAATCGCATCATCGGTTGATTTTTGGCAGCTCTAGCCTGCGAATAATTCAGTTTAACCAATCACAATCCGGTATCTTTGTCAATAGTCAACATGGTCACTGTATATGTTGTAGGACATGGCGGAGGAAACAGCCTATGGCTATTGACGTTTCTCAACACACAGTTCTCTTAATGCTTCCATAGTGGTAAACTACATTCATAGACCTATAATTATTGCTATCTGTTATATGCATTGTTAATTATTATTACTTTTATTATTACTTTGCGTTATCAAACAGGGAAATGACCTCAAAAACGAAATCTCAAACATGGATGTTTTAATGAATGCACACTCACTTATCCTAATCCCCCTCATCCGCGAACTTCCATTCGCTAAAAGTAAGACTCAATTTACAATTGAATCCTCTAAATACATAGGGTATTTTGGAGAAAGGACAGAGACTAAGCTGGTCTTTATACTAGGCTATATTAGGCGTGCCCGAGAGAGGTTTAAGCTTCTCAGACACATATTTTCATACACAACATCATTTATATCCTCATAACGCTCCTACACAACGACGATACGAGAGAATTATCACAAATGGGTCGTAGCCATGTGGACAACCCCCCCCCCCCCCCCCCCCTACCTTTATAGGTGCTCTGTGTAAGATTCACCTAATTCCTTCTCATGACTGACCCTTTTGGCCGTACGTGAACTGCAAACCTGCTCACATTAATAATAAAACTGGCTAAAGCTAGCTCTTCTTCTAGGGCAGTGGTTCCAATCTTTGACTTTAGTTGTACCACTAAATTGTCGTCAAGACTTTACGCGGACCACCTCATAATACACACATGCAGTGGCTAAGGAAAGAGTTCCATTGCAATTTTCTCCCTTGTCCCGCGTCTCACAGGTTGAGACAATGTCCCGCATTTTTGTGTGCTCTAGTTTAACAATGGCTGTGAAGAAAGCAGAGAGGGTGGTCATCACGGGGCTGTGTTTGATGTCACTCAAACTGCATGAGTCAAGCGTGGGTTAAACTGTCACTGTCTTTGCAGACTGTAACACAATACCCAACGCGGAATATTTTGTCACCACAAAGCCACATGCTAGGTAGATGGAAACTACCACACTGATAAGGAAATGCAGCTACAAACAATTCTATTTACACCTTTTTTTCAATGTCACATGGCAGCATATACGAAGTGATGTAAGAATGTTTATTAGAAAGACATATAATCTTTTTTGACTGTCAGCATTGGTAACATGTCCCACATTGTCCCACACAAACATAGTCTTTGTCCCACATTTGGTTTGTTGGGATCTGGTCAACCTAGATCAGTTGTTCTCAAACTTGTTTTCTCAGGCCCCACCTTGGGTCAAAGTAAGCTCACTTAAAGCTTGTGTGCAAAACATTTCATATTGTTTGATGTGCTTTGTTTTTATACAGTGTACGATAGAGCTTTTCCCCTCACTATTATCCCTTCCATCCCATCTCCCTGCAGTACCCCTGCGCTCCTATGCAGTACCCCTGCAGTACCCCTGCGCCCCCCTGCATTACACTTGAGGGGTAGATTTAACAAAGAAGATGACTTGATTAAAATGAAGTTCAAGCCGTGATCTGCCGTGTGTTTCCCCCAGACCTCTCGCAACTCTTACCATGAGGGAGACTTCAGAGTGGCCCAAGTGGCCCAGGACGAGGTAGGACCACGACTGTGAACCCTTCCTGCCCCGTGTGTCCAGGCTCATCACAACAACAACAACAACAACAATAATCCGTATTTGTTCCTCATATAAATTTCAAACTACTGTTACATAGTGATTTTTTATGTATTGTTTTAATGACAGGAAATTGCTCGATTTATGCAAAAACAAGAAATAAAGACGAAGAGGCGGTCTGGTGACCTTGAAGGGCCGCCTTCGTGGCGGGAACACAGAGAGATGATAAGTCACCATGGGAGGACGGCTTCCAGGGAAACTCAGGTAATCAACAAAACCTTCTTTGAGTGGGGAGTCACTTTCCATAGATGTTCATCTTGTGTGTCTATGTGTGTGTGTATGTGTTGGTTAGTGGTTAGTGGTACTGGTTAGATGTACCAGTATGATGGTAACTGCTGTCGCCATGGCTAATCATTACAAATACATCAAATAAGAGTCCGTCACTGCAGGGCCAGTGGAAAATCCGGGACTCTGAAGACCTTCCCTCCCCCACAGAGGAATACTCCCCAGAGAACCAGCCACCCAGTCCCATCTCCCCCATGACGTAACTGACTCCCACGTACAGCACAATGGGTCTCTTATCGTATTCCAACCAGAGCGATAGCAAATGAATGACGTCGTGTTGGCTTTGCAGGCAAACACAGCAGATCAAGAACATCGCTGAGGAGCTGGACCCCACCTTCAGGGCCCCACAGCAAGGAGAGAACACTCTCAAAACCGGGGAAACAGGTACTGGATGGATCGATTTTTGCGATGATCCATATTTGCCATATTGAGAGCAGGACTTAAATGGCCGCATCGCACTAGTCTATGGCCAAAACTCATTTAATATTAAATCCTTAATAGCTTTTTAATGAAATATAATTGTCAACCAAGACCTTGTAAAACACATAATATAAAGATGAACTGGCTCCCGAGATCATAACCAAACTAAGATAACAGTGATTTGCTTGTATTACGGAGTTAGTGAGATCACTTACAACGGTGACCGGTCCTTCGGGATCCATCTACTGCCAACCACCCAAACATTGTTATAGAGTTAGGGGGACTACATGCCTAAGAGTCTCACAAACAGAGGTGGGTTGAATAGTTCAAACCACTCCCGTCTCCCCTTTCCTTCCATAGGACCGTCCTGCCAATCTCTCCCTGTCTCCCCCTCGGGTTCAAGCAACGTGCTTGAGGAGCCCGCCTTCATCCCCCCCACAAAGCGCCAGTCGGACAAGTCAGGACGCGCCAAACCCAAAGAGAAGAAGGAGAACTGTAAGCAGCAGTAGCCACAGCTATGGGCAATCAGGTCACAGCACCAAAAACAAAACAAGAAAGAAGCCTTTTCAGTGGCCTGAGACAGAGTTGCATAGCAGCAACTCTGCTTGACTGTGCGTGACGTGGGAGCAGTGTGTCTGGAATAATCTCCAGAAGTTGGGTTATATATTTGTATTTTGTTTTGTGGCTTTCCCGGCTTGCTCGCATAATAAAGACCTCAAACAGAGAGCAGCCAATGGAAACGGACTGTTAGTTCAAATGTTCCTTTTCTGTTGAATGGATTGTTCTGGCAACGCTTTAGGCACACGTCTCCTGCTATATTCAGAAGGGAAAAGCTACCTCCTCTCTTTTCTTCAGTGTTGATAAGGGGGTTTATTTAACTTGTGTATCAATTTTAGTTTTTTTCATCTTTCATAATTTTTCTTTGTTGCATGAGTTATCATTTCTATGGTTTCACTCTTAATGGGCAAATACAAAACAAATGACCTGTAGGGTTGATGAGTTGGTATGAGTGATTTTCAACTACTGATATGCTACTATAATGTCACGTCTCAACCTTACTTACCAGGGGCCAAGCACAGCATTTACAGCTGAATATGAGCGTTGTTGCCATGCAGATGACTAGAAATGGCTGTGACAAATTTCTGTTTATTGTAATCTCTAAATTATGCATTCTCAAATTACAGTAAATGTCAGTAGCAACAATTATGTTATTAACATTAACCGGCCCATGTAGATACAGAAAGCTTATTTTCACAAATATAAGACGATATGTTGATTACATTGATCACGTCAACTTTATAAACGGAGATGAGCAAAATAGCACTGTGTTTGTTTTTGTGTTGCGGTTTGATTCGAAACGTCTACAGTACCCAGTTTACTGTAATGTTGGTTATATGCTAAACTTGTGAAAACAAAACACATTTGTCACAATTGAATGTCAAAGGTTGCAATTAAGGCTACACCTACTGGAAAACTAAATGGAAATTCCAGTCAAATACCATTGCAGAAATGAGTAACGTGGGAAGTTCAAAGCAACTATGTAGTAGGCGATTTTCTGTCCAAACTACAATGCCCACACTGTCACGAGTCAGTACCTGCCAGGAAACCACCACATTGTTAATTTAATACTCATGTTACACATGATATACACATGTTTAAACTCATTTGGTCTAACATTTACAAAATGTATATTTAACCTTTTTCTTTTCCATTTAAGCTACGTTTTAATAAACTTTAACTCTGTTTTCTAAGTGCATTTGTTTTGTAACTGAAGTGTATACTAAAAAAAATTCAACAAAATTTCAACAGAACAACTAAACTAATTACAAGAGATGCCATCCTATTTATTACATTCACTTATTTACAATTGCTAATAATACAAACGGTATTGGAACATAATCCGTGTTTGCCTAACAAGCAAATGGAAACACATTGAGCTTCCGTAACCTTATTCCCCATTCAGAATTGCTCCTGCATCTATAATTACAGAGAAGCCGTGACCAAAAAACTGAATGAAGTAAACCAAGGCAGCTAGGCTATATTACATAGACACTTTGTGACAATGTAATGTAATACAAGCGGAGTATTTGTGTTCATCTAAAACCCTGTGACGAAGGATTTCTGTGCCACAACCCGAATAACACAGTTGTAAACAAGGCTGCTCCGACAAAGTGGGGATTGGCTGTGTGAATGGACGGCTCCTTCTCCAATCCAAGGTGCAAACTGCTCCAGGGGATCCGCTTCTTCACGCAATTATCTGGTGTCCTAGATGGATCCACTCACACAATGAGCTTCTGTGTGGAGCCCTCGGAGTCCTCAGTAGCCAGGGACTCTGAGCTGCTCACCTGCTCAGGCTCATGGAAGCTGCACTCGATGGCCATGAGTGTCCTCGGCTCATCTGGCAGAGTGAAAAGGGTTTCATTTAAATGTGTTGTATAATATATGTATTGGATGTGTTATCTATATAAATGTTTAGATATGTAAACATAAAAACCCTAACATTATTCTTTATTATTGTATTAGATATCATTGTTGTCGCTAAAAACGTTTCTTTAAATAGATTTGCATAGCGGGTTTCTGGGTTATTTACATGCCAAACATTTCCCACCAGCTGATACGTGGCACGTGCTTCCAGGAAATGACAACTCACCAGTTGGAGTCGTAATGAAAGGTTGCTGTTTGACTGTTGGTCCGCCCTTCTTTTTTTCTTTTAATTTCGTAACGACATTGATCATCAGTATGAGGGGGATGAGTAAAACAAGGCAGCTGACGACTACAACTACCCAAGGCAGCATTGTGTCTTCTACTGTATAGGAAGAACAAAATAAAACAAATATTCAAGTAAATTAATCGCATAGCATTTTAAATACAAGTAGGACCTTGAACATGAGAAACATAAAGGCAACACGGCCAGAGCTAGGGCAAGAAATGAGACAAAAACCTACTGTTACTCTCTATATTTCTTGGCGTCGTCGTCTTCACTGTTGTGGCGGTTCTTGTTGCGTTACCAATGCATTTGCTGTCAGTAAATCGATTACCCATGATCATGTATTCATCTGGATGGGTGCAACTTTTGAAACAGAAGCAAAAAAAGAAATACCAAAGGTGAGCGTAGGCCTATCAATGGCGAGGGAAAGCAGAAATGAAATGGAACCCGAGGGCTGATTCGTACATGCTTTTCCAGGGTTTACACTTTTGGTGATTCTGGTCGTTAAAGGTTCCATGTGGACACTCCCTGCAGGAGCCTGTACAGAGGACACACTCATATCGTCAGTCGTTCTTTTGGAGGGGATTTAGATTCATCAAGACCTCCATTCATCCATTAGAAAAAAACGACACCTGTTCTTCTTATACACCTATGTATGAGATTTTCTTCCAGAACTAGTGAATGATTGCATGCAAGAAAAGCATCTGGTCCTATAGAGACCGTGACTGGGGTATTTCTGGTTGGTACTGACCTCCATGTGGTTCCTGGCCTATCCCACACTGCTTGACACAGATGGCACAGTGGCTGTCGTTACACAGTAGCTCCGGCGGGCAGCCACACTGTGTGTCCTTGGTTGTGGTGCACGCCGCCACAAGGGTCTGAACACCTTCACCGTTCAGCAAGGACGAGACCGACAGGTTCACAGGTATGCACTTAACACTTCAACGTATACGAGAAAAGAGATCAGGAAACCGTAGACTAAAGTTGAAGACTTTTATTTGGAACTTTAACAAAGTATTTCTAAAAGTGTTCAACTTTATTCGGCGGTTTCATGATCTCTTTCCTTGTAAGAGTTGAAGTCATGTCCTTTCCACAACATGGGCGGTGATGTGATCAAAAGGAATCTAGAGTCTCATACCTCCACATTGTTTACACTTGGTGCATGAGAGCCTTGAAGGGTCCAAGGTGAATGTGCCATTCTCACATGGGGTACAGAGGTCGTCAAGAGACGGGCCGCATCGCCGCAGGATACGATAACCTGTTCTCGGGGATGCCAAGGAGAGCAGAGAGAAGGAGATGGTGGGTGGGGTGGTGTATAGGATGATAAAAGTGAGAGGGAACAAACAGACCAAAATAAGAAACAGAAGCAACTAGTGGATTGATAACAGCATGCTTGCCATCGGCGATAACTTAATCATAACAGCAACACCCTCAGTTCCCCTTCCATGTAGTTAGTAGATGGCCTTTATCCGTAAGATGCAGCAGCCCCTAATTCCGTTTGTTAAACAGGTAAATGTTTTTGGTGGTATTAGCAGAAATCTCTAAAACCAAAGTTTGTTAGAGAGAGAATGAAAACGGAAAAATGATTTTTGATAAAGGGGAGACCCTAACGGAAGCGTAATGCGTTCACTTAAAAGGAATTCTGCTCTTGTTTTTCTGAATGAACGGGTTTCTTATCTCAGAATTCTGAGAAAGGTTTTCATGAAAAAAAGATCTGCTGTTCTGAAAAACACTTGAGAGCTCGATTTAAGCAAACATGTCCCGCCTGACGTTGGGGGATCCTCGTGTCCTTGAGTAATATTGATGGGTTATTCCGACGGAAAGCCCATCCTGATTTGCTTGACATGGTGGCGTTTCTCCAGAATCAGTTGAACCGATATGGCACGCTTCACAGACACAAGATGATTGATCTGAAATGCATTCTCTTCTGTTACCATGTGGTCAAGCGAACAGTTCGGTTACATCATTTGACATGTTAACTAACACCTTAGATAGCTCACATCGACCCCATACTACCGTTGGACTGTCAGGCTGATTAGCAGCAGCAACAGTAACTTACTCCATGCGGGTCAGAGCTTCTCTTTGGGATTTTCAGGGTTATCTCGTTCATTCGGAAAAACAGCAGAATTTGCTCTTTTTTTGCCATGAAAACTTACCTTGGAATTCGGAGATCATAAACTCGTTAATTCATTTAAAAAAAACAAGAGCAACATTTATTTCTCAAGTGAACGCATTTACGTTTCCTTAAGAACCAATGAAACAGGCTAGCCCACGAACACATTCTTCTGTTTTTGTTCTTCTTTGCTTTAAGCAACACCCGCGTTTTCATGTTAAGTGTAGGCCTACGAGTTCAACCTTCAAAGCCCCCTTTGCCCCTGTCGCTTCAAACAACCTTCGGAGCTGGTTCTGCGGACCTTATTATATGAAACGTAGACTTAGTTTACCTGGATCACACATCTGACAGCAGACGTCCATCTTCCCGCTGGGTGTCCACGTATTGCAGCCCCCAGTCCCAGACCACACAGGGCTGCCCCAGCAACCCTGCATCAGCAAGAAGCCCATCACTGACCATAGCATCCTTTTTCTTTCCTTTAGGCTCTTCGGTATGTTTGGGTTAATTTCGCAACGAAAGGTGCTCCGTTAAAAACAGCAAATGAATAAAAGAATGAATGAACGAAAAGATAACTCCTTAAAAATTGTATTTGGAAGTTTCCAATACATCAAGCGTTGGCCATTTTCCTTATCTACTTTTTGTATTTTAAGTCAATATCCTGTTACAACTGAGCTTCAAATTAAAAGAAAAAAACATCTGGTTGATATTTCAGACCTGCCTCCCGGCTTCTGGTTTTAGATAGACGCGCTGGTCCTTATATCAGCTCGCAGGGGGCGCGTCTTTCTCACGTGTTCTTTTGGTGAACGCAAGGGAATGAGATTTAAGTTTAACTAAACTATGACTGGGCTGATAATGTTTTTTTTTTTCCTTCATGAGAAGCTCAACAAAAATAACCAACATAGATCATTTGTTAAGTTTTCTTGTACTTTTGCATTAGTCTACGACTCCTACGACTGTAAAAATATAGTATATTTATATAATATAAATAAGTTTATTTATATAAAAAAATAGTACATAAGTATAGCTATGTTTTCTAAACAGGCTTGTGTATCCATTGTAATTTCAGTTTGACATAGGATTGCTACAGTTGATGAGTGATGGGTGCAGCATGAAACATTACCCCGCAACAGTGATGAAATACAACAATTGCAAGTAGGGCTCTAAGGGTATTCGATTTCTAAATGCATAGCCGACTCAAGTTTCTTACCTTCTTTGTGCTTACTTTGATGACGTGTGTAGCCTGTTTTTATTTCTAAATGGGAACGTTAAAGGCAGGCTACTATCGGAAAGATTTAAAGCTAACCACTTTTTTCTTTGGTTTTAAACGTGGTCATTTGTCTTATATGATCGTCAACATAGTAATCTATGCCATTTTATCACCGTTACTGTGTTGTTTTTGCCATTCTCCCCAAAACACTACGTAAACGTTACAGTCTGCTCCTAACGTTGCACTCTTCTCCTATTAACTGCAGAGACCCCTAGCTGCACAGCTGACTCTCTACCAGATGAGCTGAACAGTTTCTACACCCGCTTTGAACTGAGCCACACCAACCTCCTTGAGAGAGCCTACACCACAAACGACACGGCCAGCGCTCTGGTCATCGCAGAGGAAGATGTGCGTGTGGTATTCAAACGCATCAATATCCGAAAAGCGGCCGGGCCAGATGGAATACCAGGCCGGGTGTTCAAAGCATGTGCAGACCAGCTGGCTGGTGTATTCACAAACATGTTCAACTTCTCCCTCTCCACGGGCATAGTGCCCACCTGCTTCAAGTCATCATCCCAGTACCGGGAAAAAAAGGTGGCTGCCATACTCTACCTAGGTGGACTTTTCTTGGGCTCCTCCAAACAAAGGACACAGGGTGGTGATGTTCAACCGGTTTATTGCCAAGGTTGAGTAAAATGATAACCAGATGGTGCTCCATGCTGCCATGTAGGAGATCTCTCTCTGAGTGTGGGCGGTGATAGCTAGTTTAACCTGTCCCCACTGATTGCTCAATATGCAACAGGTGTGCAGCCCCACCCAGCTCCAGATTCCAATCAGTCTGACTCAGACCAGGTGAGGCTCCCCCCACACACTCCCACAGTAACATGCCCAAATGACTGCTGCCCTGTTGCTCTCACCCCCATAGTGAACAAATGCTTTGAGAAGCTTATCAAGGGGACCCTCACCAATTTGCCTACAGGAATAACAGATCGACAGACGACGCCATTGCCACAGCACTCCACTCAGCCCCCACCCACCTTGACAAGAGGAACTCCTATGTGAGGATGCTGTTCGTGGACTATAGTTCAGCATTCAACACCATAGTCCCCTCCAGACTTGACAGCAAGCTCAGGGACCTAGGCATCGACCCCGGCCTATGCGACTGGATCCTTAGCTTCCTGTCGGATCGAAAACAGGTGGTGAAGATGGTGTGGTATGTGGTGGGGGGGGGGGGGGGGGGGGGGGGGGGGGGGGCTGCAGACTAAGGAGCGGAGCGGCTCCGCCGAGGGAACAGACGCAGCTGTAGGAGATGACCACAGTGGTCCCTGTTCAGGCACCACTGCGGCGAAGCCTACGCTACTTGACAGGGTTCGAACAAACGAGGGAACACAGTGATTGCGTGCAGCGGTTTCTTATTTGTTTAGTGGAGGGGACGCCGAGTGGCCGACCTCCGCTGCCTCAGTCAACTTCGCACACACGTTAACGACGCTGAGCTAAAATGGTCTTCGCGATCTCCTCTGGCTGGCGGAGAGGGTAAACAGCATCAAGTTCCTGGGGGTCCACATCACCAACGACCTCACCTGGGACGAGCACACATACCAGGTGGGGAAAAAAGCACAACGTCGCCTATTTTACCTTAGGCGGCTGAAAAAGTTCGGCTTGGGGCCCAAGATCCTGGGGGCCTTCGTCAGAATCACAACGGAGAGCATGTTGACGGGGTGCATCACTGCCTGGTACGGGAACTGCACTGCCCAAAGCCGCAAAGCGTTGCAAAGGGTACGCCCCTCAAACTTTGCTTGAGGGGCGTGGCTAAGCAGCCGGGAGGCGGGACTTCAGCGCTTGCCACTGCACAGTGTGACGTCACATTATACGGCAGTAAATGCGGAGCGCAAACGAGGTGTTTCACGCACTTTATTAGGGGTGTTCTCGGTGGGCCCAAGTACTCCCCCTGGCTCGGACTTAGATTTTTTTGGCTTAGCAGACCTTAAACATATGAAAACGGCATGTAACACTCTATAGACATTATTATTTATTTATTATTTATTTATTATTACTTTGTTATTGTGTTGATGCTGCTATGTGACTGTTGAGGATCCAAGCCTAAGAATTTTACTCTTGTGTACTTGTACGTTAAGATGTAATAAAAGCAACTCTGATTCTAAAGCAAAGGGAAAAGACGAAAAAGCATAATATCACCCCTTTAAGTGTCAAAATCTTGCTGTCTTTTTTCTTCTCTTCTCTGCTCTCTCCCACTCTTTACAACTCTCAAATCTTACCTATCGCACCTTAAATTAATCTGTGCTACACGCCACCTATGTGACTTTTACTGGACTCCTCCAAACACAAGGACGCAGGGCGGTGATGTTGAAATCCGGTTTATTGTAGAAGTTTCTAGTTAATGATACATGGTGCTGATGCTCCACGTTGCCATGCATGAGATCTCTCGCTGGGTGTGTGGTGATGGCTGGTTTAACCTGTGCACTCAATGTGTAACAGGTGTCACCCAGGACCAGAGTCCAATCAGACTAGGTCAGGGAGGAGCTATGTAGAGTAGACTACTTTACGTTGTTATTTTTCTTCTTTTTTCTCTGATTAATATGACATTGTTTGCCACAGCATTAAATTGACCGCCTACAAATATTGTAATAGGAATGTTACGTCGTTACCCTTGGGTGGTATTATATACTATATATATATATATAGTGTCACAGTAATATATACTATGTAATATATAATATATACTTGGGTGGTATATTACTATTGCAAGCCTATAGTCTTGCAATAGTAATATGTAATATGTTTAAACAAAACAAAAACGTTCATATTACTTTTTGTACCAAAAACATTATTAAATTATTACTGTATTTCAACAATGATTTGAACAACGGAACTTGCCCAAAATATCTTTTTTATTTTTCAATGATTCAGTATTGGAAAACAGAACTTCTTCAATGTACCGATATTTTACTTCAACACTTGTGTGTTGATTACAGTCAAAACTCCACCTCATATAAAAAGTACTTGCTCAGTAGTGCCTGACCAGAATATGGATGTGCTGATGTGGAATTTCAAAGAATGTCAAATGAAAGGAGCAAATTCCTGTAAGAAGATCAACTTGTTGTTTGACTCACTGTTTGGATATTACCAAGTATTAGCCAAATGTATACTCACATGACCCATGACATTTGATTTAATTTAGTTGTTGATTCGGTTTTGTCCACATGTCTGACCTCATTTGACATGGGGAATTCAATTATTTTTATTTTGCTTCAAAAAAATGTCATCATTACTCATCATTATTCTACAGACCGATGATGTCATTGTGATCCACACTAAAATGCTGCTGGGATATCACAAGCCTACCTCGTGTGTCTGAGGATGATCTGTATATATATATATATATATATATTTATATTTATATATAAACTGTTATTCACCAAAATATATCTTAAGAATGTTTATCTTTCTTCTTGGATGAGTTATTAATGGATTCTCTAAAGATATATAAAATAACAGTGCTCTTGTCTTTAAGAACCATACCAGACTGGGTGGTTGAACCCAGACTGGTCAGAGTTTATAATTGACATTACAATCTACAGGACATTGTTACGTTTCTAAAATAATATCTAAAGCAAGAATAACCTTAAGTTTAAATGAAGACCGCCCTCGCCTGACAGCTCCATACACAGACACACAGACGTGGTTATGTATGTGTGTGTCTGCCAGTCATGACTGGCATGACTGTAAAACCACAAAGTAAAAAATAATCCCCCAGGATCACGATGCCTCTTAGCAGATGCCATTGCTCATTCTAGTCTGGGGATTTAGGGATAGTTTGAACATTGATTTGGAGATCTTATCTGTCGATGAAAGTGAAACTACCTTCCAATCTGAACCAAACCAACCACAACTGTTATTAAGAATATAGGCCTAAATAATGCTATAAATGCAGCACACATCATCAGCTGCCCCCCACGATGCTTCCTCTTGGTTTTCCTTTTGTTATTAATCCTGGCATGTCCAAATCCTGTCAACTGTGAAGATGTTTTGGACTTATTACCAGCACGGAGAAAACATAGCTGTCTGAAGCACGTTCTGCATGCGCTGTGGAATCCTCCTGATCCTGGAGAAGCTGCGTCCCTCCACCTCTCCAATAAAGTGTGAGCAGAAGGGCTCCAATCCTAGTTTGTGTGTGTGTGTGTGTGTGTGTGTGTGTGTGTGTGTGTGTGTGTGTGTGTGTGTGTGTGTGTGTGTGTGTGTGTGTGTGTTTGTGTGTGTTTTCTCTTGCTCAGAACAAAATACATATTTACTTTAGTGTGCTTTCTCGGATAAGCCTCACATAGCACACACATAGACATATTATGTATACTTTTAGAATAATATTGTTCTACGTACACATGACGTATACTTAATAACATATACACGCACGCACCCACGTGTAATGTTCCCCCCCGTTCATCACTCTCATGCGTCATTCGTTTACTTCACGGCCCACTCATCAGGACCTCCCACGTGGACTACTGACGCGTTTAAAGAGTAGCTGAGATGTATACCCCAGCTGTGAACGAGTGAAATGCCATCCTCCCTGACCCCTTTACCGTGACCTTCATGGTGACATTATCTGTGTGAACAGCCACTAAATGGCATGACTCATGTTGAATAAACTACCAGCTGTTAGTCCAGTCACACTTGTCGTGACTGGTGAGTCACCACAGTGATACTGCAGGTTAGATGATTCACTCTATTATTCTCTATTCTCTATTATTATTATTATTATAGTCTCCTAATCTGCAGACACTTTGGTACACCCCTTTCAGTTTTAGGTTTGCAATCAATGAACGCAAATTTGAGAAACTATCGTTGGTTCATTTTGAGTCAACAAGTGTTACACGTGCCTTTGGCATGATGACGTCACTTCCTTACGGAAACTTGAGAGGCGGTACTTTTAGCCTGCCGGTTGCAGTTTCTTATAAACACGTGGCGGCGCAGGTGCTTGAGTGGCGCCAGACTTGCGTTTGAACCTCCTCTGGGGCCAGCCCACTGGAAAGTACCGACGTAGGTCTGGAACTTCCACAGGAGGCGAGTTTGTGGATATTGTGGCGACGACGGCGTTTAAAGTTGATGACTGGATAGAGGGACAGTTGTAGACACACAATGTGAAGGACCGTTGTAGAAATGACAATGTCCTAGGATAAATGCGACTGAATGGCCGATTTTTATCAAGAGGATCAAAAATGTGCTGGCAAAATGTTGAACATATATATTTTTTTTATTCTTATATATAATAAATTTCTATGTACAATTTATTCTTTTGTAAAGAAACAATATGAAGGAGAAAGCTTCGATTGCAAACAGTGTTTCATACTTAGGGACGGGAGAAAGAGAATGTAAAAGTGCTCAAATAATATCTTGTGTTGCCATTTTTTCCCCACCGCATAGAACTATATTCCAATAGATACACTTGGGTCTTTGCTATTGTCTTACGAGGAGTCTGACAGCTATAGTTTCCCATTGAAGTCAGTGTTGAAACATGGCTAATGATACCCATAGTTAGACTATGACAACCCAACTATCCACCACAACGTCTGGGAATTTGGCTTCCAACACGTTGAGCTTTGTCTTAGTTCATGTCTTTGATTTGATTCTGTAATTCTATGTTCAGCCATACATCTTTCTTTTGAAGTGGCTGTGGTTTCACGCCACTGTTTGCAATCGTGTTTTGAGGGGTGTTAAAGTTACCGATAAGGGCGGGACATCACATTTGTTCACAACTGGACTGTTATGAATGTCAGGGTTCTGTAACTGACAGCGGTGATACATTCAACAAAGCACAGTTAGGACAGTGTTAATTGGCCACAAGGTTACAAAACGTCTGATTGTCTGTCAGCCAGCCGTGAGAAAGACAAGGTATGACACCGTCAATGCAACAGGACCACATAAATAACAACAAAAAAATGGATCCAGTGTATGGATTCTCTCTTTAAAATATTGGCAAGCTGTTAGCCCCCCCCACCCGCCCCAACCCTCAACTTTTAAAAAGTAATACTTAAAAATAAAATCAACAAAAGACATCTTTCTTCAAAGCAGTTGAGACGGACATGCAAATGTGCAGCCCATTTTAAAAACGAATGACTACATGGGGAGGGATGTTTCTTCCTTGAAATTGGGAAACACATTTATGAGTTTGGCAGATTCGCACTTCATTCAGAACACCGTGGCCACGCAGAGAGAGGACACACGTCAACCCAAGACTGGAGAAGACTTTGCGTTGTGTGTGTGTGTGTGTGTGTGTGTGTGTGTGTGTGTGTGTGTGTGTGTGTGTGTGTGTGTGTGTGTGTGTGTGTGTGTGTTCAATAACCAGAAATGGCAGATCTCTGGTTAGGGAGGGAAGCGAGGGAGTTCTGACCCAGGTGTGCCTCGGGTGTCCCGGGAATTGAGATAGTTGGACACAAGCAGGTCTCGGACCCAACAGTGATCTGCACTTAATGTAAAACACACACACACACACACACAGCCCCCCCCCCCGAGTTGTAGCTTCATAGGATCACCACGTTGAACACCACTCACATACCATCAACTGTACAGGTTGTCATGGCAATACAAAAGATGGGGGTTCTATTTTCTTTTTTTTGTTGCATTGATCTCAAAGCCATAGAGGGAGACGTGCTCCTTGTGTGTGTGTGTGTGTGTGTGTATGAGAGAGAGAGAGAGACAGAGACAGAGACAGAGACAGAGAGAGAGAGAGGATTCCCTCTCCTTGTGCTTTTTCATCCCGTTCCCATGTCACCATGGCTCCACAGCATAGGGGGCAGCCTCTCCTCTCTGACCTAAGGGACTGTCAGAAGCCGGTAGGATGGAGATGGGGGGGGGGGGGGGGGGGGGGGGTTATTTGTTTGTGCTCAACAGGATTCTATCGGCGCTGTCCACCGTGAAGGTCACATGATGTCAACGAAGAACTCGCAGGGGTTGCCCATGGCGTGCTGGAAGGACTGGCGGCTAGCGGTGAGCTCGGGCGGGACGGCGGCCAGCTCCCTCCCAGGGGGGGCTCCGGGGGGCGTGCTGCTGGTCGCGGGGGTCTTGGGGGCCAGTCGGGCCAGGCAGTACGGGGGAGGCAGCCCTGGGGGCCCGTAGGATGAGGCGTGGCTGCGCTCGCTGTGGGCACAGGATCCGGGCCCGGGGGGCTGAGGGGACTGAGGGGCCCCGGGGGGCCGTGGCTGTAGGCGAAGGACGGGTGGCTGTGCTGGGAGTGGGGGTGGCTCCGGTGTGACTGCGTGTGGCTGAAGCCGGAGCGGGCGTGGCTGTGGGCGTGGCTTGTTTGGCTGGCAGAGCGGTCGCTGCCGCGCCGGGCCACGCGCACGCCGGGCTCTGATTCGCTGCACGTGGACCGCTGGGCCTTCTCTTGTGGCGAGGCGCGCCTGCCTTTCCCGGCGCTGGGGTTGGACCCGCTACTCCTGCTTCCTGGGGACGGGGGGAGAAGGAGAAAAACGCTTTAGCAGAGCCATACAAACTGTGCAGGATAACGTTCCAATATTAGAGCACCCCACACTTCATTTGAAATAAACGATTAACATAATTATTATCCTTGTCCGGATTCAAAGGATGATTCTTTTCAGAACGAAATATCTATTTTGAACAAGATACAGTAGAACTACTGTATCCTACTGCTTGGTTCCAGGAGAGACCAGACATACTATTACTCCACGCTCCAGAATGGACTGGAGGGAGAATTCCTTGCTGTTGCCAACTACCTCTTATGCTGATCATACTATGATCTCTTGTCATTGTTTTAATGTAAAACTGAAGGACCTGCACCGAAGACGACATCCCACTACAATATAGCAATAGCGCATCATCAATAATTAAAATTGAAAGTAATTCAGAAGGAATAGAAAGTTGTTCTTCAAAGTCACACCTTGTCCTAAGGTGTAGGACTGTAAAAACACTGGGTTGGCGGTTTGTGTATTTCCAACAAAATGAACAGCTCACCACCTCTTCATTCTGTGCCAACAGTACTGGATAGAGTGGTGCATTATTGCCCCCTATTGGTGAGGATGAGAACAATCATCCCAAATCTACATGCCTCTTTTTCTGCTTTACTGTGGCCCCAGTACAGTAAAAGCATGCCTGAATGGAGAGGACAGGCAGAATAGACTGTAAGGAGAGTCACACAGTTACCACACACACACACACACACACACACACACACACACACACACACACACACACACACACACACACACACACACACACACACACACACACACACACACACACACACACACACATAGATACACACATAGAAATAAACTCAAAACAAGATACATGGGAGGATTGGACAACAAAATAATATATATAATAATCATAGCAATAAAACAGGTAGGGGCAGGATAAGAGATAAGGGGGTGTAAATCCTTTGAGGAAAATGAAGGAAATCGACTGGAAGAACAAATGATAGAAGGAAGCGAGCAGGAGGTGGAGAAGGGGCTCAGTGGTCTTACCGGTTCCCCCAGTGTCCTGGGACTACCTCCTCCTTCAGTCTGCCGTTGCCCAGCAGAAACAGAGGGAACAGCAGCATTACACACACCTCCCAGCCACCACTATACCCTGGTCCACCCATCTGTACCGGTTCCAGCTTTAACCCTGCGCATCCTACCCTCCACCCACAGCCACACGATAAACCAGTGATCTGTGGTGCCTACAAATACCCAAGGAATAAAACAATGTTTTTAATGCACTGATTCTGACGTCCCACTGAAGTAAACCACTGATAATCGTATTCCATACAAGCAAATGGCTCGAAATCAAAACAGAACCACCACCACGACACTGCACACTTTCCCACTTCTCTCCTCTGAAGTGTTAAAGGATGCAGATTTGGGAAGTGATATCTGCTGAAAGGATGAATCACGGCCACGACCAGGACAAGACAATGTGTGACGCACTATTGAAAACGAAAACAGCAAAAAAGGAAGACTCAAACGGTCACAGAAAAGTACCACTGCCACACTGTTGCCGTTGCCCACCATAGCACATATACACACTGGCCTGCTCCATGAATGCAGATATTCAACAAGAAATATATGTAATGCACATGCAGCTGTGACACAATGTATGATCAAGTTGAACTTGAAACTCCAGGCATACAAATGAAAACCAAAGACTACTCCACACATTGGATATTGTTTTAAAGTTTATGATTTGTGATCACGTGGTTGATGGGTTTTACACACCCAGTACTGTAGAGCTGTCCACTGCGCCACTTGAGAGGGTCAAGATTGACCTTTGACAAATACAAGTTTTAGTGCACACATAGCTTATTATTGATAATGAGCATGTCATCTAGCTGCACATAACTAAAACCGATATTATATTTTAGGTAGGATAACGCAGTGTGACCTAATTTAGAATTATATCATCTGTGCTTTGTTTTGAAACAAAGAAACAAACCATTGCTAGTAAATGTCTCAATATTTGAACAACATGACAACATGGCTCAACTCCAACCTGTAATAGGCCAAATGAAACACAGTGTAACCATGCCAGCCTCAGCTGCTACCCAACCCAGCCCGTCATCATCATTAATATCTGCAGCCTCCAGCTCAGGGAGATGGCCACATTGCAACTGGAGTCAAATTAGCACATCGGGTAATTAAAAGCAGATGAAAACCCCCAGGGAGGAAGGAGCCCCTCCCAACCCACCACCACCACCAGCGCCACCACCACCGCCGCAGCCCTCCCCTCTTCCCAGCACACATCCTGGCTCCCACTCACCCTCACTGTGCTGGCTGCCGGCGCTCCCGCTGTGGAAGCTGTGGCAGGGGTCTGAGTAGCCGGGGGGGAAGCTGGGCGGGGCGGAGGGGAACGGGGGGTAAGGGAAGGGCTGCCCGCCCAGGGGCCAGGGGTTGGTGCTAGGAGGCAGGGGCGCCAGGGTGTCGTGCTCAGAGCCCCCCACGCTGGAGCCCTCGTTCAGGTTGAGCGACGCCATGTCTGAGAGAGAGAGAGAGTGGGAGAGAGAGAGAGAAATTAACTTTCAATCATATTACTCATACATGGTGCGTTGCATCAGGCCAAACGTGTTTTCGACAGAGGACACACAAGTCATTCTTCTTGATAAAAGATGGCTATTACTCATAAAGGAATATCTCATAAATATTAGTCATAGTATGAATATTACTAATGAATGTGACGTCATATCAAATGTCTTTGAAGACAAGTAATTTATGCTACATAGATAGATACATAGATAGGCAGACAGATAAATAGATAGATAGATCAACACATTCAAATGAACGATTCATGAACATTATATGAGATCAACATAATATGATACACGATGTCAAGCGCTAGCGGTGGAGGTCAGTCAGACGCGAGCCGTACTCTGACAGAGGTCTCCGAAGGTGTAGTAGCACTGCTCAGAGAAGGTGATCTTGTTGACCGTGTGTCTCAGGTAGCCGTGCTTCAGCAGACTGCTGGCGTACTTCCTCGCGTCACGCCGATCCTTAAAGCCTTCCACCCTGGAATACAGCCAGTCCACCACATCCGCACCTGACAAACACACACACACACACACACACACACACACACACACACACACACACACACACACACACACACACACACACACACACAAAGTAGATGTGAAGCACAGGTCTTTGCAGTGCCCTGGAGCAGTGGCTCCCAACCTTTTAACTTTTGGTGTACCACTAAATTGTCATCAAGACCTTTCGCGGACCACCTCATATACAAACGGTTAAAGATTGATAAATACACATGCAGTGGCTGAGCAAAGAGTGCCAGCGCCCCCTTTATACATAACTATCACTGCAAGAAGGCCACGGCCAGTGGGAAACAGTAGAGGTGGCTGACTTCAGCAGCTGCAATAGTTTATTGCTAAATAAACAGTGGGTTTATTTAGCAAACACAAATTAACACCAAACATCAATGGAAAACATTACAATGGAAAACATATGATGAAATCCACAAAGCGACACTATTTCTGTAATAATAAGCCATAATACTATATTTGATCAACAATATTTATATATTTATGTTCTATATATATTCATTCTCTATATCTTTTATATATATATACATATATAATATTTAAAAATTTTGCAAATTTGTATACTAAAAAAATAAAATCCCACGTACCACCTGCAATACCTATGCCTGTGGTAAGTGTACCACAGGCTGAAAAACATTGCCCTAGATAATAATAACCTACTCCAACTAACAGATCTACATGGGCCCTTTTTATGGGGCCCATGTAGATCTGTAGATCTGTGGATATGTGTATCAATACATTTGTTTGGTTATACGGAATTTACAATCAGAAGATTTGCATTTTAACATTCAAATAACATCTTTGTGGACGTCCGATGTCTCTGTTGTCAATATGATCAGTGATCAGTTGATCCTGCTTTGAACAGAATAGTTTGACGTCTACTTCTCATTAATAATGAGGTAACCAATCGTATGAGGCGAAAGCCGCGCTCACCAATGACGGCGTTGGCGATGGTGATCTTCAGCCACATCCTGTCTCGAATCTCCAGACCGGAGTCGGGCAACTGCATCACCTTGACGATGGTCGCCATGTCCGTCTTGCTCGCCGACAGCGGTAGGTCATCAAATTCTACAAGGGAGGAGGAAGGGTGCCAAGGAGAGAAGGGTGGATGGGAGAGAGGGAAAAAAAAGGTTTAGTGAACAACAACAAAACAAATGCACAGCTACTTTCCATTGTAAAGTTCTTTCTATTGAAGGCGGGTTTGCGGTCCGGCGAAAGGCCAAGTTAAAGGAGGAGTCCTGGTGGTGTGTGGTTATGGGGCCGGTCAGGGCTGTGTTTACCATAATGTGGGTAGGGGCCGGTCAGGGCTGTGTTTACCATAATGTGGGTAGGGGCCGGTCAGGGCTGTGTTTACCATAATGTGGGTAGGGGCCGGTCAGGGCTGTGTTTACCATAATGCGGGTAGGGGCCGGTCAGGGCTGTGTTTACCATAATGCGGGTAGGGGCCGGTCAGGGCCGTGGTGTGGGAGATCCAGGCAGCGGGGTCAATGGGCCTCACTGGCTCAGCTGGACAAAAAAACATTCACAAGAGACGATGCACCATTAATGCCTTTCAGTCAAAACCATGGATATATTGGGGTCATTTCTAAGCTATACTCTATACACTTTAAATGGGGTCATTTCTTAGCTATACTCTATCTACACTATAAATGGGGTCATTTCTAAGCTACACTCAATACTATAAATAGAGTAATTTCTACGATATACTCTATACTATAAATGGGGTAATTTCTACGATATACTCTATACTATAAATGGGGTAATTTCTAAGCTATACTTTGTACCATAAAGGGAGTCATTTCTATACCGTATACTATATATTCCCACTGGGGATCACCCAGGCTAAGAATGTTAGCAGGCACAGTATTGTAAGACGCTTTGGATAAAAGACTCCACCAAACAAGACAAATACATGTAATTATTAATCAGTATGACATAATTATCAACTATAATAACAAGAAGAATGTGTAGTTTGGTATTGAAGGTCTCACCGCGAGGGATAGTGAAGTAGCTCCGGGGGGAGGGGTCCCAGCACTTGGCAACAGTAAGACTAATGGGACTAACGAGGAAACACAAAGACAATATTAATATACCATAATACATCATACGTATTATCCTTAAAGCTGTTGTAGGTAAGACTCAAGAGCTGTAAAGAGAGGGAGCAGAAGAGAGCAAGAATTTGAAACTAAACAACGGAAAAAGCCGTCACCTCCCCTCTTTGCCCACCCTCCCTACGTTGCTCCACCATTGAGAAGTGTTGCATTTGACACGCCTGTGATTGACAGGCAAGATGGATTCCCTGAACCAATCAGGGAAGAGATCCCTTGATTGGTCGGATCAGTCTAAAGTCTAAACTGACTCACACAGAAGCAGACTCAGTTAACCTAAATAGATATTCTCACAGTGCATTTCACTCACGAAAAGCTGACAGCATTTCTAACAAATTACACTGAAATTATAGCTCTTAAATCCTATCTACGGCACCTTTGACCTGACCAGGCCAGTGATTTGGCGTTGCTTATGCTATTTGTTGTGCAAAAGGTGACAGAGACAGCCGGGTGCAAAATGTCCTTTCATCTCCACAGGCTCAATTCCATCAGGGCTGCATCAAACTGCACCGATTCTCGTCCAATCACACAAGGCCGATTTAATGCTGGGTAACATTAACGTAATCCAGATTTGGGGATTCCACTCAACATTACCGTTCGATGAGATTTCCTTACTAATACGTTCAATCCTATGGTATGGTGCGGATGTGTGCAGACATGTGCAGTTTCTGTGCGTAAATACATTGGTATGTTGTGTTTTCTTACCCAGTTTTAGACACGATCTCTCGGAGTATCCTCACCGCGTCGTCGTTGCTCATGTTCTCAAAGTTCACATCGTTCACCTGGTTGGGCAAATTAGACCAATCAATTTAGACCAATCACTACGAATGTTAGATTAAAGTGGTATTTATATTGAAACACGACTTATGATTAGAAACACTATTTCTGAACACACACAATACACTAGAAACTCTCTGCAGTGCTGTCGGCCTCTCGGGAGCATACAAAAAACAACGTAGGCTTCACACAGTGGAACTTAAATTAGAAAGAAAAAAATAGCAATAAGGAAACAGTCACTCTGGGTATTACAGCGGGTGTGGCCAATGACAACAGTCACACAGAGATCAAAGCCAGGCACCAGCAGGAGGGAACAGAGCAGCAAAATAACAGCTTCTATTAAAGACTACAGCCAGGGGAATGGTTTTTTACGGCATCAGCAACAAACCAGGCAGGGGAAATACAGTGGCCATTCCTATTAGTGTGTGAGTACCAGTTCTTTTCTGAAAGTCTGTGACAAAACGAAGGGGGCTTTCCACTGAAAATATATCCCGAACAACAAGAATAATACTGTGTTGGATGAACTGACTTGCCTATTGTGTTAGTATAGCCATGTTGTATATATCTTTACATAAAATGTCTAGTTTATACATATATATATATATACATATATATATATATATACATACATATATATATACATACATATATATACATACATATACATATATATATATATATACTTTAATGGATTAATAATACAATTAATTACAAACCCTACGAACTCTAATAGCTACAGCCGTTCTGCACTTGTTATAACTGCTCCTATATTGATTGCATGCTTTCAGTCTTGTCTGTCTCACTTAGGATAAAAGCATCTATTAACTAAATGACAGAGTGTAACGTCAATGAAACGGATTCCTGTCTCATAATGGAGCCGCATGGTGCGTCAGATGACGTTACGTACGTGTGTGTGTGTGTGTGTGTGTGTACCGAGGAAAAAAAGGTAGAAGGAACATGATCAATGTAGAATACGCCTGCAAATCTGGAGGGGCGGGTCATCTGTCTCCCCTAAATGACTAAATAAATGCAATGTGAATGCGATCTATGCTCTATGCATCCTGGGTGGGGGGGGGGGGGGGGGGGGGGGGGGGGTACGCGATGAGCCGCTGCCTACCTGCAGCAGCATGTCCCCGGGTTCTATCCTGCCGTCAGCGGCCACTGCTCCGCCCTTCATGATGGACCCTATGTAGATGCCCCCGTCGCCCCGGTCGTTGCTCTGGCCCACGATGCTGATGCCCAGGAAGTTGTATTTCTCTGTCAGAGGAAGACAAGGGGTGGGGCTTACGTTAAGTACTTAAGAGGGAGGATGTTCGTTTTGAGCCTTTGGCATCCGTGGATGTAAACTGTGTAGACGTGTGGCGACTAGGGTTGCCGACAATGAACCTGGACACAGACAATGAGCCAATGAACTGGGCAGACGCGACATGGCGGCTCACGGTCTGACAGGCAGGAGGCAGAACAGCTATCACACACTTTGGTCAGTAAGCAAGAGGAAGGAGCTTAGCGATAGGGGAATTTCGTATTCTTACTTTTGACTATATTTATTTTATTTTATTACGGGACAACAAACACAACAAAAAACACTTTAAAACCCCTATTTATTGGGAAACACTAAATCATGTTTTGTGTCCAGGGAAATGCTAAAAACAGTGACTATAAATAACATGTGCTGCACGTACCCATGTTGAGCGTCACGGTGATGATGTTGAGGCTCATCGTGGAGTCTGTGATGCTGCTGAACGACGAGGACTGGGAAGGAGACAGGGCAGAGAGAAGGGGCCTTGAATCTCATGTGTTCTTGTAGTGATGGCTGCAACAGTGTGCGCCGTGGTAGGCATTTATTAGACACACTGGGATTAAGATGCTATTCATCTTTTCATTAGTTTGAGAAGTAATAATAATAACTAGGACTGCTAGCAGTCATGAAAGGTATTCACAGCCCTCTCGCCCTTCTCCAGCGACCGGCCTTTTGGCGCCATTAGATAAGTGTCCCCAAGAGGTTTCTGAGTAAATCCGAGTCATGTGTGTGAAGAGCAAATGCCGTTTATATGCGATTTTAAGCATCAGCGCTTAGCATTTATTCAAATTGACACTGTGACATCATTTTCTGAGCTATTGACCCTAACCTTTGCACACTTCATAAGGGGGATGGCCTCTTTGTGCCTTAGTAGTTTCCAGGCCCTGCATTATTCATACGTGGAATTGTGATTGATTGTATATTGCAAATTGTTGATATCCAAATAAGTCAGATTAGATTGTCCAAATATAATTTTATCAGACATGTCCACAGAGCATGCACACGACATTTTGGGTCATTTGTACCAGTGGTTGATTTTAAAAAGATTTTTGTACAGAAAATAAAAACAGACCGGACATTATGGAGTGCCCCCTATGGGCGAAGTGGTACCAAACGTTTTGGAGACCTGTTTACCGAGAATACATATGTCATCGCCTAATTCCTAAACTTTTGTGCAATCAGGGGCTGAGCTATAAGCGTTTCAAAATAAAATAGGAATAAGAACCCGTACAAATACAATAGGTTTCCACAGATACTCTGTGAATACCTAAAAAAGATCCCCACGTTATCTATAATTTCATTACATCCACATCCGCCTACAGAGAAAACGCTGTGCCATTATGCTACTGCACCATATTACTTTGTAAGACTTGGCTAGAGTCACACGTCTAACAGTGATTGTTTTCGTGCATGAATGTAATCTCTACCAGAGGAGGATGCATTCTGATTGGCTCTCAGTTACACCACATCAAGCGGCTGCTCACCCGGTCTATTTTGGCCACTTTGTGCCTCCGTCGGCGGCGCTTGTGTCTGCGCATCAGCTGTGAGGAGGAGCTCTGCTCCGTGGAGCTGCTCAGTCTGCGGGGGGGGGGGGGGGGGGGGGGGGGGGGGGGGGGGGGGGGGGCACGCATGGCGTCAACAGCACCACGAGGTGGAGGAGAGAGGAAGGAAGGAAACACGTCATTTGCCGCACCCCTCCGCTGCACGGCCAACAACAACAAAGTGGCTCACAGCAGGATGTGATACCTGCTGGCGTCTTCGTCTTCCTCGCTGTCCACGAAGGAGCTAGACTCCAGCTCGCTGCTCATGGCCGAGGCGCTGTCGTAGCCCATGGCCGAGTCCCTCGTCGTGCGCTCCGACTTGGAGTGGCCATTGATGCGGGGGACTAGAGGGAGGAAGAGGGGCGGAGGGGGGCTGTTAGCTCACCCTCAGACCAGAGTTAGAGGACGATGATGATGATGATGATGATGATGATGATGATGATGATGATGATGAAAATGGAGGCAGAATAGAGCCTTCTTCTGTTTTAAGTGTTTAATGGTTGTTTTAATAAAATGACATACTTAAAGTGTGAATCAATTATAATGTATACATTCATTCATTGCAAATCTATTTCAATTATTATTAAATTAAAGAAAAAGATAAAGAAAAAACAAACTGGGATTTCGTACTCAGTATAAACTATACAACAATAATCCATACTAAGTGGTGGTCCTCAATAACTTTTGTGCAAACACACACAAGATGTCAACTATGCTATTCAACTATGCTAATCAGAGCCACCTCATCAGGTTCCCACATATCTGCCTGCCTTCCCCGCTTATCTGCATACGTACAGTGCCGGGGGGGCGGGGCTGTCTCGGGGTGACAGCGGATTCGTTGGAAGGCTCTTGTGCGGGGTCGATGAGGGCGTGGCAAAGAGCGCGTTTGCCGGGAGCAAGTAAAACATTCCAGCAATGTTGTCGCTCCCATCTCTAGCACTTCCTCCGCGCTGTTCAGACTAGAAAAGCCAAACGCCTGAGCTGCGTGTGCACAAGTAGGCTAGCGTGTCTGCGCTCTCGGGATCCTGTTGAATAGAGGTTCTGAGAAACTCTGAGGCAAACTTTAAGATCTCAACGGGTGCTGGAGTGTGTCGGCCTGAGCTTTGTCTTTGTGCTGCTGAGTCTGTTGATGCCTCAGGCTGCATCCGCCCGCTAGCTTAATGCTGTCATACCCAATACAGGCTACACTAAACCAGATAAACCCCTATGAGACAGGTAGACAGCGAAGCCATGCCCATACTGTGGGAGTAGCAAAAACAATAATGTATCATTGACCTTAGCACAACGTCCTTTACTACAACATTGTGCTATTTCAAATGAAAAATGTCCAAAACAAAGATATGAGATTATATTATACTACACAACATTGCACCTTGATGCATTTCATATAATGAGGTAGCATAGCCCTCCAACGATGCTTTCAGTGTCAAGCACGGTTTATATAATAGCTAGCATGGTTTATCTACATCCGACAAATTTGTTTGGAGATGATCAGATAAAGTTTTAAAGGTCTATCATACACCAGGCCCTCAAATTATACAATATATTCAACAACATCACCTCGAATAGCAATAAGAATAATATGAATTATGTCATTATGAATTAAACAAAAAAGCACTGTTTTGATCAAGGTCCTACATAGCAAAAACTAATCTGGAGTTAACTAACCATGAATGGCAGAGCATGAAGGTAGCATATGTGTTATAAGCCCTAACATGTTAGCTACAATAGCAACACAACAAATTCTCTCATGTCTCTCACCACAGCCACAGCAGACGGAGTGCCCTTTATCCAACACACACAGAAAGTGAGCAGTATGGGAGTGTGAGAAAGGTATTGCCTCTCTTCCTCCCGCCCTCCTTTCCTGGGGCAAGCCAGCAGATATGGTATATCTGATAATCCGTCTCTGACCAATCACATGAAGGACCGAAAGCCCAGAGATGTGTACCACAGGCTTACTGAGAGACACGTTGTGTTGTTTGTGATTCATCTGATTGAAATTATGGATAAACAATTAAAAAAAAATATATATATATGATCATATATTGTAAGTGATAAAAAAAGATAGTCTTTAGAAGCGTCGCCAAATAACATTTTGCCCAAAATCTTAATAATAATAAAACATTCTACACGTGTTTCTTTCGTCTTCCTTTGTGCCTTTCAGAACCATCGCTATGAACATGAGTGAACATGATGTGAGCCGTCTCACACAATGTGAATGCACTGCATTCTTTGGGAGGAGAACGTCAACCCTACGGAGTTTAAGGAGTCAACTTAGTCAACTTAGGTTAAAAAAAATGAAAAAAAAGGGTTACGGTTACAGAAATTAAACAGACCCTGAGGCCCACTGAACCGAACCCTATCCCCCCCCCCCCGTCCCCTGTCCCCCCACCCCCACCCAACGCTGCCCTCAGGGTCCTACACCTGCCAGCCCTCTGCATCCTGTCAAGCCACCGCTGCATCATTTATCCTCTCCCAGACAGGCACCGCAGAAACGAGAGAAAGGGGAATACGCTAACCCACGGCGGGGCACTGTGAATCCAGAGTCGCTCTGCGCGCTGGGAGACACCTCGCCCTCACACCAGGGGCCTGAATCACCTGTACTGCCAGTGTATAGAGTGACATGGGGAATTTCCTGTCTGTTCTGCTGCAGGCGGCTAGTGCTGCTTTAAGAGAGGAGTGAGCAGGATGATGGGCGACTACTTGCAGGCTACGTGACCACGACACACTACAGAAGTGGCAGCAGCAGCAGCAGCAGCAGCCTGCTAAACCAATACAAGCTCAACCAGATGGATTGAGATTGTATTAGGAGGCCCGGTGGATAGGCCCGAGCCCCGGTGTGTGTGAGGCATCAAAGCACGCATTCACTAAACGACACATGCGAGATCTCTTCCCCCCCCCCCCCCCCCCCCCCCCCCCCCCCCCCCCCCCCCCCCCCCCCCCCCCCCCCCCCCCCCCCCCCCCGCCCCCCCTTCACTCAATTAGAGCTAATGAACTAGTGACAGGGCGAGCGACGGAGAAAGAGAGAGAGAAAGACGCAAATGAATGGAACAATAAAGGGACAAAGAAAGATAAAGAGGATGTGCATTGTGTGTGTGTGTGTGTGGGTGTGTGTGTGTGTGCCGTGCATAGAACGACACACACACACACACACACACACAAATGGCCTTCAAGCACATATACTTTTCCCTTTGATAGTGGCAATAACACCTATTTGGTTTGATGCCAAATTAATATGCAGTGTAAGGGTGTTTATTAAGCAGCATTATCAAGGAAGTAGCAAACCCATATCAAATATTCATATGACTCATTGAAGTCCATTGTTGCCAGATCAATAGGCTCTGTTCAGCCCACCTTACGTCAAATTAAGAGCAGAGCACTGACATCTACAAGGGAGCACTAATCACGATGAGGCTTAATGGCAACAACGGAAATCATTTGGATGCCAATAACAAGCCGTTTAACACATTTGGCTAGTTAGCGCTACTGCGTGACACGGTTATACAACTCTATTCCTGTCACACCTCTGCCAAACACTGCTGAAGCAAATCACACGGCGTCATTTCCTTCGACTTCAGCGCAGGATCTACAAAAGAGAGAAGCAGGAGAGACAGGAGAGCAGGAAACAATGGAAGGAGGTAGAGAGTAGGGAGAGGGTGGTAGAGAGAGGGAGAGAGAGAGAGAGAGAGAGAGAGAGAGAGAGAGAGAGAGAGAGAGAGAGAGAGAGAGAGAGAGATAGGAAAGAGAGGATGTGTTTCAGACACCAGGAGTCTGAGGCATCTGGATAGTTACTTTGTGGCGCCTCAACCCGCCATTATTTTCCGTGTTTCCGAGCCCATCTTGTTGATAAAAAATAAATTCAAACTGTATTCTGTATTGGACTTCTCAAAGAGCAGCCGCATCACCACAGCCACAAAAAAATACGGCGGAACATATTTCTAATTAGCAATAATTAGCCTTGTCTGCGATCCAGTCTGCTGTCTTTAAGATTAGGTTATCCTACGTAAGCAGCAGTCAAATGATTAACAGCTTCCGAACTGCAATTCCTTTTTTTCTATTAAATATTTCCAGTCACTCGGCCAAACGATTCTGCCTGCTGGTCCACTCGCAGCAGCAGCCTGGCATGAGTCACGCGAGTCCTTTTCCCATGGAGGGGGGGGGGGGGGGGCACCCCCTGCTTGTCATTTCTGGGGCTGTCTACTCCACGTTTCAGGTTGAGTGAACAGGGCGAGGGGGGGGGGGGGGGGGTAATCACGAAAGTATGTTAATGTGTGAAATGTGATCGTGTGGAAATGACAAGATAATTGCCTTTCCAGACCCCTCTGCATCCAGACCCCCCCCCCCCCCCCCCCCCCCCCCTGCGTCCAGAGCCCAAGGCGGCCCCCCGCCGGTCGTACTCACTCTCCGTCTCCCGCGCTCGCCGCCGCGCCCGCTCCCGCTCTCGCTCTCTACGGTGGCTCAGGAGGGACTCGGTGCCCGTCTCCGTGTCCAGGCCGTCCCGACTGCTCACCGCGTTGGCACTGAAACACACACACACACACACACACAGACAGACACACACATGAACACAATTTAATACAATATACCTGCTGTGTATAACTATAGCTGTGTAACCATGTACACACACACACACACACACACACACAAAGTATAGCTGTTTAAGTATGTGCAAAAGCACACACCCAAACACACACACACACACACACACACACATGCAACACAATTGAATACAATATAGCTCTCTGTGTATATCTATAGCTGTATAACCATGTAGCCACACAAAACACACGTACACTAAGTAAAGCTGTGTAAGTATGTACAGAATCACACACACACACACGCGCACACGCACACACACACACACACACACACACACACACGCACACACACACACACACACACACACACAGGAAGCAGTTCTTAAATGTACAGGGAGCAGGAGTAAGTCTCTTGTCTTATCTCGTTGTAAGTTTACAGCTCCAACATGCGTCTCAACCTCTCATCTCGTATTGCGGCTGGGTTTCACATCCAGCTCCCTGCTGGGCCCCAGCAGCAGCACGATTGTTTCCTGGTATGTGATGATGATGTGTGTGTGTGTGTTCCTTCAGAAAGTGTCAATAATGACCAGATACCCTGTGAGGCCGCAGCCACTGTGCACAATACTAGCATTAATGAGGCCTTTTGAAAGCACAGATGGTGCCTGTGGCCTGATCGCGAAGGAGGGCGAGAGAGAGAGAGAGAGAGAGAGAGAGAGAGAGAGAGAGAGAGAGAGAGAGAGAGAGAGAGAGAGAGAGAGAGAGAGAGAGAGAGAGAGAGAGAGAGGGGGGGTTAAGAAAAGTGGTAGAGTGGGTGTGGGTTATGTACTTGAGTTCAGGAAAGGGTGTGTGTGCATGGTTGTGTGTGTGTGTGTGTGTGTGTGTGTGTGTGTGTGTGTGTGTGTGTGTGTGTGTGTGACAGTCAGGCTGGGTTGAGTTCTTCTCACAGGCCTCAGGTTTCCCTGGTGCCTTCACCACGCTGCCTGGGGCCACAGCCTCTTCAGCCCCCTGACTGAATGACAATCTGCCCCCCAGCTCCTCCTGAACCTGCCCCCACACACACACACACACATGCACGCAAACACACACGCACACACACACACGTGCACGCAAACACACACACGCACACACACACACAAACCAACCCACACATTATACAAACAGATACACACACACACATAAATATATACACACATGCACACAAGCATAGAAACACACACACACAGATAGATACACATGCACGCAAGGACATACACACACAGATACAGACACATGTGCACGCAAGCACACACACACACACACGTAATACACACACATACATATAAATATATAAATATATACACACACGCAAGCATAGAGGCTAAACACAACCTTCACCTGCATGAAGAATCATCCAAACGTACATAACATTCACAAGCAGACAAATTGATTTGCACACAAACAAACACACACACACACACACACACACACACACACACACAGCAGGCAGGCACACATTTGCATCATTGCACATGCATCATTTGAGCACTCAATTGGTGTCCTACATTGACCATGAATAAAACACAACAGCAAATGGTAGCGTTGCACGGAACTAATTCTAAATGCTCTAAACAAGGCAGGGGTTTAAATGGCAAATCATTCAACCCAATCATTCAACACAGTTGTTTACGAGCAGGATGGGACTAGTTGAGGGAAAATAAACATGAGCTGGAGGAGGCAGCTCTGCTTTGTTCACCCATCCATCTGAAGGCTCAGCAAACCATGCTAACGCGCCTCTCGCATCTAAGCGCTAATGGATGCACCTGGGCTGTGACTCGCTAGCATAGGTCAGCGCACGCATGCAAATGACCCCCCCCCCCCCCCCCCCCCCTTACAGAGTAAC
>JACYXH010000319.1:887500-992500 GCA_026745465.1 Lota lota | reverse complement strand
CCTGGTCATCTGTCTTTAGTGGACTTGACTGTTTGATTCTGTTAAGACTTTTGAAGCACAAGAAACATCATAGGGTTGAGCAAAATGTATTCATGCATGTGCTTTGTGGTCAGTAAACCATAATGTGACCATAATGATTAATCCATAACCACAGGCTGACGGGCAGATACAGACAGACAGACAGATAGATAGATAGATACTGTAGAAAGATATGTACTAATAGCGCATGTGTATGCAGCCCATCTATATCCCCAGTATGTCTATTTATAACAGCAAACATCCATGGTTATTTGTGTGTGTGTGTGTCTCTTTTCCTCCAAATCTGTTAACATGGAAGCATTTTTGTCGCATGTAAAAATCGGTGTGAATTGGAAAAACACTAAGGCACACTCTTTCTGTGTATTAATAGAGAGATCTTGTGAAGCCTGCCTCCCTGTGTTCGTCCCTGCTGTAAATTCCCAACTGAAATACCTCCCAGTTAACCTTTGACCTCCTGGGACACAGTTCAGCAGTAACTGGTCATCACACCTGCTAGACTCATGTCACATGGATCAGGAGGGGGGAGAGGAACTGAGTAACACCTCAGTGGTGTGTGTGTGTGTGGGGGGGGGGGGGGGGTTAGCAAATGTACACGGATGGCACACAAGCATGCTGTCAAACACACATAGACACACACACAAGCAAGCACAGTCAGACACACACACCCACGAGAACACAGTCACACAACCGCGCACACATGCACGCACACGCACGCACATATACACACACAAGCAAGCACACACACACCCAGGCAAGCAAACACACACATACACACACAAGCAAGCACAGTCAGACACACACACCCACGAGAACGCAGTCCCACAACCGCGCACACACGCACGCACACGCACACACAAGCAAGCACACACACACCCAGGCAAGCAAACACACACATACACACACAAGCAAGCACAGTCAGACACAAACAACCACACACACAAGAACGCAGTCAGACACACAACCACACGCACGCACATACACACACATGCAAGCACACACACACACATACATACACACACGGTTATCGATTATGGTGCAGTCTGCAATCACGCCTGTGTGTGTTTCTGTAATTTTCTGGTACATTGCAAAGGAGTCCCCCAGCATTGGGTATGTGTCAAGGCTTTCTGAGCCAGAATGGGATCTTGTGTTGGCCAGTAGACTTTGAACATGGCACACGAAAAGGAGGAAGAGGCCTCATGAGAGTGACAGAGAAGCCTAAGAAGATTTCATGCAGCGGTCGCTGACAGCGGCTTTATAGAACCCCTTCCCACCTCCGCTCACACACCCATTCCCCCCATTTCTTGTGTGCCTGAACTTTCCCTGCTCCAAAAAAAGAAAAACGCCAAGCCCGGCTCGGCGCGCACGACAACGGCTGCTCTGGGAATCCACTGGGCTGGGAGTGGTGAGCGGAGATAACCCAGCCTTGTGGTTTAGCGCGAGCGCGGAGGCTGCCGCTGCGGCGCGTCCCACCTCAGGGAGGAAGAGAGGGAGGGCTGCCAGCCCAGATTCTTGCAGGCCTGCTTGTTAGGTATAGGAAGTGCCTGCATCCTCTCGCTCCTTCTCTAGCTTCATGGGCTCCAGCTGAAAGGTGCCTTACTTGTGAGGAAGTGGGAGTGGTTTGTGTCAATGATAAGACAATTAAAACGCCACAGTTCTTCGAAATGAAACGAGGCCACAATTGGCAAAGCGCACAGTAAAACTATATTTTTCTCATATTTAAACTACCCTACTAAAAGTAAGTCAAAAGCACTGAATATAACTAAATGAAAATCCATGTAAATTAATGTTGCTTCTGTGCGTCATTACATCTGATAAGATTATAATCAGAAGCAGCATTAGTTCAACTCTAGACTTTTAAGGGTACGGTTCGCACACACGCACGCACACACACACACACACACACACACACACACACACACACACACACACACACACACACATGCCCAGCAGTGAGCAGAGAGGCATGTGTCTGGTTTCTACTGGGGTAACGGAGCTGCCATGACAGCTTAAATAGGTCTTAACAGATTTCACAGGATAATGGCACAAGACTTAGCAGGGTAATTGCAGAATATTACACTGCAGGGAAAAATGTATTTGTGCAGCCGCCGAAGATTAGACATGTTTGTTTATGACCAGCGAGACAGATGAGGGCTAGTTAGTACGAAGTTAACCCAGTTATCAGTGGTCAGACGGGGGCCAGCAACCAACAGTGACTAATAGTCCAAGGACTTCTTAATGGGACAGCTAAAGGGTTGCTGTTCCTTCTAATAAAATTATGAATTATGAAAACTTTAGCATTTATAAATTATTTACATTACTGTACTAACTGATTTGGTTAACACTCATATAATAGAATGGTCCAGCTGTTTAGTTTACCTTTCTCAATGTTTAAACGCTGAGTGTGACGTAGTCCACAGTTCACACAGTATATAAAATGAAATCTGTTTACTTTCTTCCTGGACAAACGACACAATTGTGCAATAAAAACGCCATAGGATTGTTGTCTTCTTAGTAACACAGCGTAACATGGCATGTATGGGGATGAAGGGCAGCTGCCCCTCACAGTCCCCGCTCCCTGGGTGAGACACAAACAAGGCTGTTTCTTTCTTCGTCTTGGCTGCTGCCTCAGTGGCCCCAGTGTGCCTCTGTGTGACTAGCATCGTAGTGAGGCCTCGGCACCCGCACACCATCCGCAACGACCCAACACAACAAAACCACAACTTTAATTCTCTCTGTGGTGTGCAGGTGGATGAAAAACAACAAAAGAGCTGTTAACACCTAAATATCTTGGTTGTGCAGCGAAGACCAGAATGCATCAGTGCACCTCGATGTCGAGGGGAAACTGTTCCATAAAGAACATTGAAATTAGTCCGACATTATGGGAAACTAACCAACGTACTAAATCAAATGAACATAGGCCTTTTAAAGAAGGAAATCCAAACGAAATAGCCTGTATAACATGGCCTCTTCAACATTTGTATTGCTCTTGCTGTTTTAATACGGTTGGGGCAGAAATCCAGATCAGTTGTCCCTGGCAGAAAAAAAAGAAGGGCTGGTTGCTCTCAACAGGGGGTCTACCACAGAAACCCTTCCACTGGCTGCTCATTTACATTTCAAACACTGTCTATAACTGCAAGGGATTTGATGTTTTCCCTCTCTGCTCAGCAGTCTTATTCCTCCCCAGCTAATTCTTCCCTAGCCATACCGTCTGCACATTAGCAGTGTACGCCCTGCGTAGCTACCACAGAAGCCTGGTATCCTTGGTGATTTTGCGTGTCAGGCTCCTCTTTGGGTGCTGGGCTGATATACCATGTGGCGTTAAAGCTTCTGGCTTAAGGACGCGCACACAGAGGCTGCTCGGTCCTTGTTGTGTGTGTCGAGTCTATTCCAACCTGAGAACACAATATGAACACAACACATCAAGTTCCATTAGAGCCATATGCGCCATCCATGGCTCCGTTTGATTTTTCGCGGCTAGGTTGACCGTACAAATGGGAGCCGCGCAGTTGACCGGCCCACGCCGGCCGTGAATGCTCCTCTGGCAACGCAGCGTCGACGTCGTCACCACGCAGAGGTCTAAGAGCAAACATGCCTTGTTTGACTGTGTAATCTGCTCGTCGATCACCTGAGGTCAGGCAGGCCGTGTGGGTGAGCGACAGGAAGTTGGGGCCGAAGACTGAAAAACTCAGGACGGGCCAAGCACCAGGAAGAACCAGCTTCCCCTCGCAAGGTCACCATCATCCACTTACTCTATAGCCACCACCGCCGACCCCTGTCTGCATATTCATTGCATATAGAGTGGACTGTACGTGGACTGTATTGTAACATGTATTGTGAGTGTGTGGGTGGCTGACCGAAAGTGAGAGTGGGTGAGCAAGAGCAGAGCGAGAGCAAGTGAGACATCAGATTGGAATGAGAAATGCACATTGACATAAATATGCCTCCCCCAGCGAAAGGCATGATACAATAGGTTCAGTTTTAAAACCATGACCTCACCCAGTCATTGACGTTACGGACAATTGAATACATGATGCAATTCTCATTGGCTGCAGCTATTCATTTGTTCAATTCTACATTACTACGTTGTATATTATGTACTGCTTATATTATAACCAAATCTTGGCGTGTTTTACCTAGTGTAAAACAAATGAAATTAGCTGGATGGATGCAAAAGGTCAAGATCAAGAAAAGGGCCCATCTTCACACACTCTGTAACTGTGCAGGCATTGCTGTATGGTTGTTATGGCAGACCATAATGAAAACATTCGAGGAGAAGGCAAAAGGCGTTTAAAGCCCATGAGGCCTGAATGAGGTTACCTGTTTGGACAGGTGCCATGCGCGTTAATGTGTAATGGGACAGACAAGCTCCGTTCTTTGAACGTTTTGGATATTTAACTTGCTAAAACGGAAAACTAGGGTTTGTCAAGAGATTTATTTTTATTTTTATATATATAACCAAAGAACAGGACTCGGTGGAAGCTGATCACAGAGTCTACCTGGCAGATTGATCCCGAAGTTGGACCAGAAGACCATGCACTTCATCTCTGTCGCCCTAAACGCGTGAGTGCTTTGTCAATAGTGTGGACATCTGCATGCATCATTCATCTGTATTTACATGTGTGTGGAACGTACGCGTGGATGCAAAGGGTCTATTTTCTACTGTACATCTGAATGTGACTCGGAGCTGTCAAGAACATGGATCATTCGATCGATGGATAGATATTGGCTGCACTTGAAACAATGTTTTCTCCCAATGGTGCACTGGATAGCATATGATAATGAACAGGTGCCAGATGCATGGACGCCTATACTCGTTTGCCCAGGTTACAGTGTCTGTTGCCATCTTGTTCGTCTGATGTGGCTATTTACATGCCCGGCAATAACACACGAATTACGCATTTGCGAATATGAACAGCGGCGAGGGAAATACATGGGAAATAATGGTGGTACTACTAGCCACTTACCCGAAATCCTGGTCCATCGATTTGAAGAAGAATTTGTAGCTATTGACTGGGCGATTGTTGAGGACATTTTTAAAATCCGCTAAGGTGACTTTTTCAGGAGAGACTGACAATTTAACTAGATAAGGAGTCTCCTCCTCGTCTATGTGGTATATTATTTTAGTCTCCGCCATGAGAGTGAGGGTAGGACACTCATTGACACAGGAAAGGAACAAGGGTTGGCAGCGCAATAAATAGGCCTGCTATGTTACAAGCGATCCATAACATAACACAACAGCTTTCCCGACAGCGCTAATACATTACACTGTGTAGCCAACGCCGAGGTATAAATAAGCGATTGTTTGATACGCAGAGCGAAAAAACTGACATAATCACGTTGAAAGTGTATCCCTGCTCCAATGTGTCGGTACGGTGGCTGTCTCGGCACTAAAACAGGAAGGGACAGTCCACACATCCTTGCGATATGGAGTTTGGAATATTGCTATTTATCCAGGAGGCAATCTGCAAGACAGTAATGCCATCTAGTGGTCTATTATGGCTACTACAGGTCTATAGTGTTAACGTAATAGACGCGCAACAAATAAGAATGATATAATCCTGAAATGTCTTTAAATGCGATTATATTAAGATGTAGCGTAACTAGTAAATGAATGCATACCGTCACCTGACCATCGGATAATGTAGGGCCTATATATATATATATATATATATATATGGAAATGTTTACGTCTCTGGGTTTTCACATGAATGAAACAGTAGGGGGTAGTGTTGTCTAGCTCTTTAACATCGAGGATAGGCGAGCAGTTGGCAAACCAAATTAACAAAAATATTTATAATATTTTGCGGGCATAAACGCTCACAAAATATTGGAATAATGTGCCCAATGAGTGGTTCAACACAGTTCATCCAACTGTGAGCAACATAGTTGCAAACATTAAATTATCTTCAAAACATCATACGCCCACAATGAGTTAACCAGTAGAACTAGGTTACATCGTGCAAACAAGGGTCCTTTATTTAAAAAATAACACAAAGGAAAAAGGCACTCAAGGTTGTGTTTGTGTTTAACAAAGTAGGTGCTTAAGTACCCCATGACAACACCGTTTATAGAGGTTGTGTACTTAAAGTGTGCATGCATTTACCAGCAGATCTAATTATTGAAAAAAGCCAACCAGGGTTTCTTTAAAACAATGCTTGCTTGTACAACCAACCTACATAAATAATAACAAATATTTAGATTGAAGAGGATAGACAATTTTAACTGTTTATTTCCTGAGTTGTGTCAGATTCAGTCCATCTTTCTTGCATTCTTATTGTGATAATTCATAATGCAATGGAGAGTTTTGTGGATGTGAAATCGTTTTCTCGTTTCCCTGTTTATGTTTCCTATGAATTAATTAAGTGCAATTTTATTCAAATATAGAGTATGTTGAAAATAGTATTTTTTGTTGGTAAGATTGAGGCATCCTATAAAAACGGGTGAGCTCTGTAATATCCACTTTCAAACAAAACTCGTCAACTACTACCTACAAACAGTATGCTTAACCAGTGATACATGCTGAATATTTCTGTATTACAGTAAAGAATATTGTGAGCAACATTTTAAAAACGTATTATAATTGATTAATCTTTGTAAATCGTGTATGATGAATTGTGTATAATGAAGTGCATACATGTTGTAGCTGTGTAAGCACACAGTCATAAGCTACACACATACAACAAGCAAAGCATGCACTTTAGAACCATTTGAGAAGAACCAACTGTGTAATGTAAAACGACGTGACAAGAAATACTTACGAAAACTTAAAGACAAAAAATAACTATATATGTTAAACCATATTGTAGTTAAAGAGAACCAAATGTGTATCAAAACTTTAAAAAAACATTTCTTTTCCTTGACATTTTGGCTGAGCCAAAATCAGAGCAAAGGGTTATTATCCTCCTGTCCTTACACAGTCGCCCATCTTTGGTCTCTGCATGGCTTCGTCCTCCCACTTATTCCTCTCTCCACTGCCCTGGACCTGCCAGTAGCAATCCACCAATCTTACATCACATCCACATCTTCCCCTCCAAGTCTGAAGGCAGAAGTGAATGGAAGATGAAAAGAGCCATGATTAAAGAAAAACCCTTGACTTCTCCATTTGGGTGAATTCTGCTGAGACCTCGAATGCTTTCTTATTTTACTGACATTAAAGTTGCAATGTGTAAGATTGAGCCCCACCCAGTTAGTAGGCGGGAGAAATCGCACTAACAGTGTTCTGTCCACTCTACTGGCTGTGCAGCTGTGTGACGTGAACTAGCGTAGCTCTACTGGCTGGGGGGCTGTGTGACGTGAACTAGCGTAGCTCTACTGGCTGGGGGGCTGTGTGACGTGAACTAGCGTAGCTCTGCTGGCTGGGGGGCTGTGTGACGTGAACTAGCGTAGCTCTACTGGCTGGGGGGCTGTGTGACGTGAACTAGCGTAGCTCTACTGGCTGGGGGGCCTGAGTGACGTGAACTAGCGGAGCTCTACTGGCTGGGGGGCTGTGTGACGTGAACTAGCGTAGCTCTGCTGGCTGGGGGGCTGTGTGACGTGAACTAGCGGAGCTCTACTGGCTGGGGGGCTGTGTGACGTGAACTAGCGTAGCTCTGCTGGCTGGGGGGCTGTGTGGCGTGAACTAGCGGAGCTCTACTGGCTGGGGGGCTGTGTGGCGTGAACTAGCGTAGCTCTACTGGCTGGGGGGCTGTGTGACGTGAACTAGCGTAGCTCTACTGGCTGGGGGGCCTGAGTGACGTGAACTAGCGGAGCTCTACTGGCTGGGGGGCTGTGTGACGTGAACTAGCGTAGCTCTACTGGCTGGGGGGCTGTGTGACGTGAACTAGCGTAGCTCTACTGGCTGGGGGGCTGTGTGACGTGAACTAGCGTAGCTCTGCTGGCTGGGGGGCTGTGTGGCGTGAACTAGCGGAGCTCTACTGGCTGGGGGGCTGTGTGACGTGAACTAGCGTAGCTCTGCTGGCTGGGGGGCTGTGTGGCGTGAACTAGCGTAGCTCTACTGGCTGGGGGGCCTGAGTGACGTGAACTAGCGTAGCTCTGCTGGCTGGGGGGCTGTGTGACGTGAACTAGCGTAGCTCTGCTGGCTGGGGGGCCTGAGTGACGTGAACTAGCGTAGCTCTGCTGGCTGGGGGGCTGTGTGACGTGAACTAGCGTAGCTCTGCTGGCTGGGGGGCCTGAGTGGGAGGGGCTTTGGAGTGTCGATAGTACGATTCTTGTAAACAAAGAGAGAGGTACGGGCTGGCCAGCAGTTTTTATTTGTAGAATATATCAGTTACAGAATGTGATTTTATTGATAACATTATTAAAATCACTATTGATCAGCTTTGACTACAGATGTCCAGGTTATTTTAAGATACAAGCTAGTTGAAATGTTACACATTGCGACTTTGATTTTGCTTTTCTTTGAAACCTTTTTGGAATCATGCTACAATTTCTACTGACCCTTATTGCAGCCTTTGGACATGTCCATCTCCTTCAGTAGGTTGTTCTTGTAATCTATGGAAGGGCCCATTTTAGAAATGTGTTATAATATATTCAAATCCACAGGAGATTACAGCAGTCAGATCACACAAGCTTAGTGTGTGTGTGTGTGTGTGTGTGTGTGTGTGTGTGTGTGTGTGTGTGTGTGTGTGTGGATCAGACATACCTGAATTCAGAGGTTCCTGATTGCAAGTCTTCAGCTCTGTGCTGGTCATCGACACCTCACCAACACAGAGCTCATGGCCTCTGCAGAGAAATAAAATTTCATGAATTATTACCAAGTAATCCCAACTCGACCACATAGTGCAAATTGCATACAACTATGTATATTGATAATGTAAATTAAAAAAACGTTATATAGGTCTTACCGATCATATCTGCGGAGTTCATAGTGTATCTCTGAAATTAACACACAAAAGCCAACACAGAATCAGGTAAATGTGCAATTGTACAATGCATTTCAAAAGCAAGCAAGAGTGTGTTTTTTAATCTTCCTCTATACTACATCAGCTAACATGTAATTAGGGTACTGTGGAGGGCTCGGGCCAGTGGAGGTATAGCAGACTAGAACGGGGACAGTTCATCAGGGACAGTACCTCTCTTTCTGCGTCGCCGCGTGAGCACAATGATGGCGGCTAGGATGAGGGCCAGCAGGAACAAGGTAGCCAGGATGTATCCCAGCTGCTGCGTCATGTGACCCTGCTGCTCTGGAAGAATGACGTTCACCACTCTTGGCCTCTCCACCTCTGTGGTGCCTAGTGGAACCATAAGACTAAATTAAATGGGCTTGAATGGCTTCTGCAGCGCACTGGATTCTATTTAATAATAGTCTATAGTCTCGCCTATGAGCCATGGAGAAATCGAATATTGCACTTTTTATAAAGTGAAAAATCTACTTGTTTTTGTTTTACTAGTCTATTAAATTGGCATACTAACTGTCATCATGATCAAAGCCATTGATATACGTATATGTACATACATAATTTGTTTGTGGATTGTATGTTATAACTCATAAATGGTTATATACATATATTGTAGATTGAAAATAACATCCAAATGTGTCAAAATATTATTCCTTTCGGAGACTATTTCATGTCTTTCCAAGAGCTGGCCAGAGAATGGGGCGGCCAGGAGTTAAATGTCAAAATACTTTTGGCTGTAATGGCTTCCAGACCTGATGTCATGCAGCTGGTTTTCTTTCTCTTCTAGAAACACAAAGACCTAACCAGAAGAGCAGAGCAGAACCATGAGGAAAAATAACATTTTGTATGTGGTCAGTCCGTCTGTCTGACTCTCTTTCCCACTTCTTCCAATAAACACAGAAGCCATTTCAGCATGCATGGAAAATAAAATATGCAACACCTTTTTCTTTTCTTTGAGGCTTCATCGAATCCTATGAAAACAACAGTTACGTCAACAATGAAATAGCCATAAGACGCAAGCAAGACTATAGCCGTTAACTGTACTAGCTACCACATTTAACCACAACAATTTAATTGGGTAAACAAAGACAGAGACTATTTTCAACTACTGTGAGGCCTCTTCTATACTCAGTATGCAACACAGAGAGATTTCAAAATAACAGGTAGCAGTGATAAACCTGCAATCTTCTTAGCAGATGTTCCCAGAAGGGTCAATGTATAAATAACCATTTGGTCTGGTTATAACCCCTGCCCTGGGACTCAAGGAAATACTATCTATTTCTCCATAATTTGACAAAAGAGCTCAAGTATATTGTACCATCACAACGCAGTTATAAATTACACCCTGTGTTTAAATTAGAAATAGGTCAGTTGTTTTTTGAATTCAGTAAATTCTCTATTAACAGTTATTCTCAGTTCAGACCGTTGGAATTGATTATTGACCATATAACTTAGGTGGTAATGTTGGTAAAAGCTGCAATTATTACTTTAAGAAATATAATAAATGTTACAGACTGTACCAGGTTTTCCAAAGAGAAAGCTGTTAAAAGAAAAACAACTATTTCTCAGTCAACTATGCAGTGAATATAAGGTCTATGGAGATAACTGCTTTAGTTTCTGCAAAAACAATGTGATAAAAGTGCTTTGTTTGAGTGAACCCTAACCCTGCACACTAGCTTACAGCTCAAAGAGAGACCAAGTAAACCAAACAAATGGTTCATAATCAGGCCAGACGAGGGAGGAAATGACCTCATGTGTGCTAAGGGGGCGCAGGGTTGGTCATTATCACCTGCTCATGTTTTATAGTGCTTAACATGCACCAAACTCCATATGTCGTGTTCAAGGTCATCTGTGGGACCCAAACGGAGACCCGCCCGCACCACCCACCCACCACCCCCTGGCGAGGAAGCCACAAAGCCTTCATCTGTTGCCTACTTAGCATTTTCTCTGACAGATCAGACCAGCGGCCACATGTAAAGGGACGTTCCACACAAGCTGCGCCTGGGTAACAGCGTGTGTGAGGGTCCCGTAGGATGTTGAGTCAATACATTTAAGATTCATGGACGCTCTCTTTCACGGCTCGACCTAGCAACCGTCATTATCACACAGCAACGTTTAGCTTGTCAGCAATAATTACAGCATTAAAGCACAGAAAGGCCGTAATGTTGTTTTGCAAATGACAGATAATTGCTGTAATCTAATTCGGGGCACTTTATCATTGGCCTTAATCTTCCATTGGAAATAGCCCCGTGTTGCAGAGTTCTGCTAGTCTTCTTTGCTGGCATAGACCCAGAGAACCAGACAGGATCCGTACCACTCAGACATTTCTTCACGCGTATTCTATAGAGCTGTTAGATGTCCCTACGGCTCCTCGTTCAAAGGAGGAAGGAGAATCTATAATCCAACACATACCTGAACTCCCTCCTCATTTTGCTCTTTTCTCACTAGTCACAACTGGCCCAGATGTTGAGCAGATGTAACAGATGTGACTTCCTTGAACTGCTGATAAACAAGCCGCAGCCAGAGACAGATACTGGTTGGTTCTGATACTGACCTAAATCCGAGAGGAGAAGAAATAAACAAAAACGAGAGATACTTTGCGTCTAGTTGAAACTCTCAGGATCCTCCTACTAAACCCAGGAATGCAGTGGAAATAACCCCGTTTCCGGATGGGACAATTAGTGGCTACTTACTGTAGACCGCTTCATGAACCATGACAGACATCGTTTAGGTTGAAACCCAACACACTTTAACGCAAAAATTTGTTTTTCTTTGTTTCTTTCTGCGTATTTACCATGTCCTCCTCTTCCCTTTTCAGCTTAAACACAAAAACAGAGGGTTGAGGCGAGGCAAATTTGGCAAGGGGACCAACTGACTCAGCTAACCAAATATGCTTATAAACACACCAAGTCTTTTCACACGACGGGCCTCAATCTCGGACTCATTTTCCATTTGGGAACGTTTATGTATATTCTTTCATATTCTTCCTATTGAAACACGTTGGTTTTTCTGCATGGACCATGTAAAGACCTCGTTCCTTACTGGGGTTGGGCTCGACGTGGTGAGGGACTCTGGGGGCTGAGGTCACGATGGGGGTGGGGGGGGGAGGAGGAGCGATGGGAGACCGTCGTTGGGGGGGTCCCACCATCAGCCGGAAGATCCGTCTCTCGTACACGCCGCAGTAGTGGTGGTGCAGGTGGCAGGAGTACAGCCCCTTGTCCTCGGGCGCCAGGTCCAAGATGCTCAGCGAGAAGTCCCCCACGGCGAAGGCGTCCTCCTCCAGGCTCATCTTGCTCGGGGTGAACACGGGCCCGTACTCCCGCCTCTCGCCCGAGGCGTACAGGTCCACCAGGCGGTCGGCCCGATCCTGGCGCACGCCGGGGGCTTGGAAGTCCCAGTGGGCCACCTGCTGCTGGTCCTCCAGGAGGCCGTCCCGCCACAGGGGGCGGCGGTTGACACAGGGCAGCGCCACCGAGCGGCCCAGCAGCACCACGAACACCGTCCTCTCTCCGTCCCAGTAACGCTTCTCCTTACGGGCTGCAGACAACAACAAAAAAACGGATTTCACTTTAATGGATGTTGCTTCTCAGTTCTTGACACAAAAAAAGCGAATAACAAAACGGTATTTCAAAATGTTCTTCAAAAGAGATCATCTTTAAATAAAGGAACGAGGCGGCACCTGATTTGGTGATGTTGAGCTGGATCTGAATAGACTGGTGGACCTGGCAGTAGTGATGGTGCAGGTTACACGTGTAGACCCCTCTGTCTGTGTTCGACACATCTGGAGCGAGGAAGTAAAACACACCAAAACCACAATGTCATCACAACCGTTCAGGGCTATTTTAGAACGCCGAGTATTAAGAACGGGAACACGCACTGTTGATGATGAGGGAGAAATTCCCGTCGCTGAACGCCGACTGCGGGACGGACACCCGGCCCTTGTTGAAGGCGTTGTAGAGCCTCTGGTGGCGCTGCACCCCCTCCCCGGGGGACATATCGAGGATCCGCTCCACCGAGTACCCTGGAGAGGTGCGGACCAGGTCCCAGTGGACCACCCTCTGTCTGTCCCGCAGGCGGTCCCGCGTCCACACCATGCGGGGGCTGTGGCAGGGCAGTACTGCCCGGGAGCCCGCGGGGTAGGTGAAGTTCTGGGCCTCCACCACCACACCCGGCGGCCTGCTGTCGCCGCTCTGGCACCAAGCTGTTCAAACCAATGAGTGAGTCGATTGGTTGATGGATCGACGAATAAACACACATAGAGACGGAAATTCACTCCTGAACAGAAGTCGGAGACATTTAGACACCGCAGTTCTTGTGTATTGAATGATGCCAATGGAATGCAGACAAAAGAAATGAATGAACAGAGCTACAAACATCCACGAGAATTGATCAAAATAAGATGTTACGGAGCTGGGAAATCTATTTTTCTTACCACTTGGCAGCAGGAGGACAGCGAGAACTGAAAGAAACAACCCAAATGGTTTAGGTTCAGGGTCCCACTTTTCCAATGATATGCATGATTCCGTCAATACAACACCCACTGTTAAGACATAAGCTTGTTAAAATTCCCATGTTTATTTATTATTTTTTTGCAGCGTAAACGCAAAGGCCGAACTGATCCGGGGAATGGGGAGTTTGAGCGTAAACAGCTGCAGCAGATGTGCGTGTGCTGCAAAAACACTTACAGGAACAGCAATGATGACTAGGACAAGAGAACAAGATAAATGAATGCCCAAAAAACTGCTAAATCATACTCCTAACATCCAAAACAGTGAAGGTTCTTATCATCAATAAAGAACAACAACACATGTGAGTCATCATTGACCTGTCTGGCTCTTTTCCACATCTATTTCTAGATTTTGCCTCTTTTATACGTCTATTTCTAGATACTTCCTCATTTCTAATATTCAACCTCTTCTCTACATATATTTCATGATTGTACCTCTTTTCTACATCTATTTCAAGATTATCATTCTAGGGATGGGAAATTCTAACGGCCCTTTTGTCATTTCCTCCTGCTGGTTTCCCCCCTCCCCCAGGGTGCTATTCTATATGCTGTTTGTTCAAGAGCCATCGCAGCCACATTAAGGGCAAAGCATACAGGGTCGCTATTCATTCTAGCCGCAGATTTTGCCAAGGCTGTGATCCTGCAGGAACCATATTCACACATTCACCATCAGAAGTAGCCTTCAGTCTTTACGTGCCACAAATGTGTAACGTTTAATAAATGTCCATGGAGCATCAAGTCGCGTGGCCGCAATTCAATAAGCGTGCAGACGCGCATAATTTCACACCGCAAAGCGTCGGTGGGATCTGGATGAAGGGGTATAAATCCTCGAACAGAAAGAGAAGACAAACAGCCATTGCAGAAACCTGTAATTTTCTTTCATCTCCCACACTGGGGCACAGTGGCTGATGACTCACAAGGCTTGATTTAACACTTAGGACTTAACGAAATGCTTCTGAATTGCACAGCATAATGATAGACACTTTCCCTAATGATGTGGCCTTGCTGTACTCGTTTACATCTGCAGAATCACACCAAGCGTCATTTAATATAGCACACCTGGTTTGAAAAAAAAAAGTAAATACATTTTAGTGCTCAAATAATGCTTGCCTTTGCACAAATGCTCTGGCTCAGAGTGCAAAAATTGACTTAGTCTGCATGGTCCTTCAACAAGTACAGACTAAACTGAGTGGGCTGCAGTCACCTCGGGACCAAGGCCTATTCAGAAATGCTTTAGGCTACTTGAGAAGAACATGCTGTATATGCATAGATCTGTGTGTGTGTTTGTGTGTGTGTGTGTGTGTGTGTGTGTGTGTGTGTGTGTGTGTGTGTGTGTGTGTGTGTGTGTGTGTGTGTGTGTGTGCGTGTGCGTGTGCACGCGCAGGTCCTTGTGTGTAGGATTTAGGTTTAATTTGTCAATCCAGTTGTACCTAACAATCTCCTGCTTGCTGTAAAGACATGCTTTAGAGAATAACCATAGATGGATGAGTGTGCAATAAGAAAGTCTGCGCTGATGGTATGCCTTTTACGGTACAATGGTATGGTTGAGTGTGTAGACGGGTCTGTTCATTAGACCACAAACTACAGTTAACTTGCCTGGAGCGGTAATCCCCTTCTTTACCTCCTTCAGCCTCAAAGCAGCCCACTCGTGGTGAAACACTCGTTACTGACACATCTAACAAGTTAATGACAGGGTGGTGGGATTGTGCTGACTCTCCTGCTCAGACTGCTGCTAACTCAAAACACATTGCTCATTAAACCATGTGGGCCCGCAAGTATCCCAGCGATCCAAACAGAGATGCGGACATGTGGAGTTGTTCTTGGTTCAATATAAGGACTTAAAGAAGGACTTGAACCTATAACGCAAAGTGGGCAAATATAATTGATTTTTGTTCTTGATCCATATTATTCCTGTTGCTGAATGACACCGAAGGGCATAAACGACAAAGCATTGGCTGACCAAATTGTCTGGCGTTTCGTAGGCTGTAGGCTAAGTAGCAAAGCAAAAATCATAATCTGTAAATAGGCATGGAATAAAATGAAATGCAGCTACCGTTAATTAACAATGGCACACAACACACAAGACAATCTTTTAAAATTACAAATAACAATAAAGGGCTTCTTATAGGCCACATTTACTACAGGCAAGAAGACAATATGACCTATACATTCCATGTAAGAAGAAATATTAAAAGCTAAATGTTATTATGGTACAGAGAAATGTTCAATATTTTTTTCTGTTTAACTAAATAGGGCTAAGTAATTCTTACTTTGAAGTAGCGACATGTCTCCGTTAATCCTTCCACGGAGGTGGGGATGCTGAAAAAAAACAAAACTATTTTAGGTGGAAAGATAAGTTATGTGTGAGCATCAATGGTTGGAAAACAAAGACACCTGGGCAAACTTGTCCGACAACAACGGCAAGTCTGCAACCCCAGAGCGTAGTTCACCCAGAGGCTCCGCCCCTGAGCTTTCCTGAAACTCAATGCCGCTCCAGCATGCATTGGCACCTTTCGCCTGGAACGTGATGCTCCAAATAAGCGTTATAAGCGAGGGAGAAGGCGGGACTTTCAGTTTGCATTGGTTTTAGCGACGAGGGACAGAGGGAGTTCCAATTGAGAAATGTCCGTTGCCGTTACATGGTTCAATTATTGCTTTGTCAAATCTCCATATTTATTCTCCTCCTCATTTTTCTTATTATTCTCGCTCCTAGCGTACACAACTCACAGGAAAGAGATCGGAAATCGTGTTGCTGTTGACCGGGATAACGCTACAATTCATGATCTTCTCTCAACCTAATTGGTACTAATAGGCAGCCATTAGAAGAACGTAATATATGCCCTTTAAAACATGTAATGCATTCAGGTAATAACATTCAGCTGTTAGGCCTGTATAGGCTTATTGTATTACATTTTCCACTAAAGTTGGATTTTCTTATTTTTGTGAGTTATAGTCTCCGACGGTAACGAAAACCGAAAGAAATGCAATAATGGAGGCCGTTATCCAGGTTTCTGAAAACATAACCTCTTACTCCAAAATAAACTTATGGCAATTGCCTGCGCTGGGCCTAGCCTATTGTTCGTGCAGGGTTACGGTCTTGCTGTAGAGACCTCGATTTTAGGGTAACCCCAAAACTCGATGAAGGCTACATGTCATCACAATTATTTAATACCAGTCTTACCGAACACAGATAGTCTACCAATTCTGAAATTATTATATTTTCAGTTTCAATATGGCATCATTGGTAGCCCTACCATCTACTCCATGCCTTGTGCTACGGCACAACACTGCCACCCACTGTTGGAACAGTGTAAATGTTAAATGTCTGGATTTTCCCTTCCGTCTGTAGTGTAAAATCAAAACATTAATACAAAGGGACTTTGTGAACATTAAATTGTATTTATTAAACGCTCCATGTGTACTTGATGACTAATCGAACACATGATATAGGCCAACAACACTGTTTAATATTTCCAGGGTAGAAACAAAGTAGTTTGTCTGGAGAGCCGGTCCAGAGCAGTCCAGTATGAAGGTGTGGGTGCCTGGAGACAGACAGCAGAGGCCTTAGTTCTGCCTGTTTCCATGCCGTTTAATGAATATCTTAGGTGGAGACCATCCCTCTGGAGGCTTCTTCAGTCCAGCCCGTCTCCAGATCCTTGTCAGGTCCTTCTCAAACCGCTTCTGTACAGGACATACACATTAACATACAAACAGTCTCCATGAAAAAAACAGTTGACATGGACACAAATGACATGTTTAATTTTTTTTAATTAATAATGTGATTATGGACATCACAAGCATAGCCCAAAGTAGGTGATAAACTGACATTTTGAATCTACAGTGCAACAAATCAACTAAACCCATTCTTGTTTACACTGATCAGTTCAAAAACCCTCGGCGTCAATGTGAAATTTAAGAAACACAACTTGGCCACCGAAAGAGAAGCACTCACCTGCTTCTTCCTTCCCCGTCCCTCCAGCACTCTCCTTCTTAAAAACTTGGTCCGTTTCATCAGCTTCTTGTACTTGTGTCGGTTCATCTTGCGCCGCCTTATCTCCAGAACATTTTTACAGCCCAGGGGCGTCGCAGAGCCCTCGCCATCCTCCATCACAGGTACAGAGAAAGGTGGCAGCACCTTCTCCTCCAACGCCTCCACCAGCGCTTCCTCCAGGGGCAGTGGAGCCTCCAGGAGTGGAGGGAGGGAGTAGCGCAGGCACAGCCAGGTCTCTAGAGGGCTCACGGAGAGCTTACGAGGAACGAGAGCCTCATCCAGTTCAGGCTCAAGTTGAACCCATCGAGGAGGCGCCCTGTTGTCTGCTGCGGTCGAGTAGCTTCGGAGTTTCAGATTCAAATTGGCGCAGCAAACACGAAGACCAAGTGGTAGATTTTCCCTCAAGATCTGCCCATGGTTTTGAAGTTTATCTAGGAACCAAAAGAAACGCACCAATGTCAAGTAGTGGCATCAACAATGTATAGGCTAAATTAGGTCATATATTTAAAACGGAACCTACTTGTCACTCTACAAAGCTGGCCAAGACGAGGGACAACCCTTGACGTAAACATTGTCAGGCAAACTTTCCATCCACCAACTTCATTTGAAACACTCGGCAGGCCGCTGCTGCTGCTGATAGGATAACAAAGTACAGATTAACCACAAACCCCAAAATATGAAAGACAACTTCAACACAAACTTGTGTTTGCACTGAATAACGGAAGATCAGCGTCCAAGATCGAACAAACGGTTCACCTCGTTGTCTGTAACCTATACTATGTTATGTTATGTTTATTTGCACCAGTATACAATAAAAACGCCACCGTAGTGACATATTACGTTAACTGTTACATATCACATTTGCAACTGAAAACTGTACAGCTAGCGCATTAGAGCTAGCATCACGGTACTTTGTTGCATTCTCCAAAGGTCGTTGCAACTATATCATTTAAGAGAGGTCGCTCTTTCGCCATATATTTTATACAGAAAACAGTTAATTCCCAACCACACATCACAACGAGAAAATGTTACCTAGTGAAACCTCAGCCGGAGTCTTCAATGTGACTCTAGCCTAGGATAACTACTTCTGCCTTGTGCATCCCAAATATATGCCCCATCCTGTTTCATGCCGTTGGTATGTTCCGTCCTATGGTTCCGTCTAGAAATGTATGCTCGAAACCCACAAAATCAATCCCAATTCCCTACAAATGCCAGCCGAGAAGATGACGACGAATATTTGGAAATTATAATCTTAGGGTTTATTTTCTACCGATTTCACATTATTTGCATTTGCATGTTTGAATTGAGCTCTATATAGAAATGGATGTAGTTGGCGTTGCATTCCTGCAACGCCAACTACACATAACATAACATATCATTTTGTAGGTATTGATATGATACCCATCTCCCAAACCTTATCTAAAATATTACGTGTACAACTATGATCAAGTGTTTATTTAGCAAGCAATCCACAAAGAAAACCACTTGAAAAATCGTTTTATTCTTAAACTTTCTGTCAAAATGATATTGAGAGGTAAGAGCACAAGCATTATGGAACAATAAAATCACTTCATATTTATTTGCTATATATATGGACATGTAAAATGAAAATAGAGACATCCTTAAAACAACAAATTCATTATTGTAGTGTAGCAACATTAAAGATGCATTATCCTGTTCCCACTTTCCAAATATGTCCTTTATAAACAGATCCATGTCCAATTGATTTATTATAAAAATGCACTTTCCTTCAACAGATATGCATCGATCAGGGCTCTGCAGATGACAGCATTCTGAGAATTTGCTGTGACACAAATCTACACAAACAGGCTGATTAATTAAACTACTTAGTATGCCAGTACTATCACAGATATTTAGCATAACAGTTATACTACACAAGATTACATGTCTCAACTCCCAAAAACTAAATAGATTTAATAAATACAAAAATATAAACGAAAACATAGTGTACTAGTGTTGGTCACCACATCGACTGATGAGATGGATAAGCACTTAGAATGAATCGATAAAATAGTATTTCGTTATGGCTAACAGAGTGCACAGAATGTACCATAAAGTCTATTGAGCAGCTTGTCAAAATGTATGTGCATACCAAAATTAATTAATATGTTTTTCAATTCATTTCAAAATAATTCCTGTCAAATGTGGATATTGATTGCGTATTTAATCAAAAACTGCCATCCAAACAATGGCCAGTTACAGCAGACCTTATTGTTTTCAGTAACGTGTTTTTTCAAATATAAAATAATTAACAATTAATCTTTTAAGGCCATTTCAATTAATTAGTCATGTCTTTCACCTAAGGATGTGGCTGGATTACTTTTGTTGTAACTTGGCTTAAGGTACAAATTATGTCTGTTGTCAGAAAGTGTAATGTCTTAGCTTTACAGCAGATCTTAAGAGAACTTGATAAAGGTATCATGATTAGACAAATTACAATCAATGTATCCCTCAAAGTACATCACCATCACTAGTAACAATATAGAGCACTACAACTTTAAAATGACAATGGATGGTTCTTTTTTCTAACAAAAATTTGTTGTTCAACATTTGGTATTCTCTTAAACCTTAGAAATGCTTATTAGGCCAAAGCTTTTGGTGCTTGGGAAAAATTGTAATTGTTAACCACAGCAGGAAGAGTTGCAACAACATAGAGTTCAATGGCACTATCACCTAGGTCCTGACCAGACAAAAGCGAACAAACATTAAAACAAATCATATTTCCTGTGTAAATTAATAGAGTGCTCTTAAGATAAAGGTTGGGTCATACGTGACCGAAACAGGCGATAAAGATGTCACTGAATTGTTGGATGGAAACTATATAGTGCAAACGCTGGCCTTCTTGCGTTAATACTCAAAACTCTGCCAGGCTTCTCAAGGGTCCTCAAGGCGCCCCCCAGGTTTTCCTGGGCTTTCTGAAGCTTCCTGGGAGGCTTTCCGGCCTCACTGACCAGCAGATTGGCCAGGCCTCTTCCTCTTCACCCTCCTCCTCCTCATCGGTCACAGCACATGTCTGCACTCGTCTCTTCACCAGGGAGGATTGTGACTTGTGGAAATGCTTTGGGAAAAGAAAAAAGAAAACACAGATGGAAGCTCTGAGGCATAGGTAAAACGATAAAGAAACAGCTGTTTTCTACGCCATATTCGTGGTTTAAACATGCACTTTGTAAAGAAATGACCAAGCTAAACTTAGCAATAGCTCTATATGTTACTTGTAACTATAAGTCTACAATTGATCATTTTTGGGGGTTTGTATACTATTGGTTCATATACAAAAGGGAATCGTCAAATACAGTTTCTTAGAATCTGGCAAGGTGTGTACATGATCCTCCTCCTTCCACACCCATACCGATCCCTCCATATCTAAACTCCTTGCACCCAGATCACACCCTGGGAGGGAAAACGCACAGCAGTGAGTTGGCTAACCTGCAGATGAAGGTCCAGGACACAACCAGGTGGGTAGGGGGCTAACAGTTCTGCACACAGAGAGCATGATGGAGGAGGGTGGAGAAAAGACAGCAGAAGACAACCGTCAGCCATAACAACGCCACAGAAGCAACGTCGATTGCAATCAAACACGTGTGCAACTCCATGGCAGTACCAACAGCAACATCCTTAGTGCATTGCGTCAGATCCACATCAGCAGATTATGTTTCCTGAACTTCCTGTACAGAATATGTTTCCTGAACATACGTATGTGGCGTGACTCACCGATGAGGACTGATGGTCATGTGGACTTTCCAGCTTGATCCGGATCTCTGTTCCTTTACCTCCTTCGGTCTTGCCTGCGAGATGAGCAACACGTGAAACATCAGTTATGTTGAGGTTTGTGTTAATGGACATTGTATTTGTTATAAGATAAATAAACTGCACCTCAAGCCGCTGAACCAAGAACATCTTATATGTTGTTTTTTGTTTTACTTTACTAACACAGAGAAACAACAGGACGACACAAATTCACCCACAAATACAACTGCGTACACAAACTCAAAGACTGGACAACAAAGGGAAAAAAACTTGGGATCTTAAATCACACAGGTGAACATAATCAGTAATCGATACAGGAAAGACAGAGGGGATCCTCTCTCCCGGATACAGTGAGTGTGTGTGTGTGTGTGTGTGTGTGTGTGTGGTACCTGTGGAGCTGACCCGGCTGTTGGTGCTGGTGCTGCTGATGCTGTCCTCCAGCCACGTGCTGTATGTTAATGAGTCTCTCTTGTGTGGCGTCCCCGCTGACGACAGGCTCTCCTGAAGGAAATACAACACACATCCATCCCATGAAGGACTGTACACCGTTGCCTTGTATTATATGCTAGGTATCGTGCTCGTTACTAATCATGAATAGGGATGACTAATGGGGGCAAGTGAAACCAAGATACTGATGACATACACATCTCTCTCTCTCTATCTCTCTCTCCCACACACACTCACACACAGGTGGCTCACCACGCCGGTGTCGTAGTCCTCGGTGGCCTCGTTCTCCTCGACCACGCTGGTGAAGCTGCTGGCGTTGGAGGAGGAGCGCGAGAGGTCGTGACCTTCAAGGATGGACGGGGTCCTGCCACAGAGTAAAGAACTGAACCCTCACGCTCCCCAAGGTGGATCTATCCATTCTTATATAGCTCTTATATATATGTATTTGTTCAACAACAACTTGCTGAGCACTATCAAATGAGTTGATATATACTGTAAATAAACACCGTTAATATGTAACCTATACATAAGGGAGGTGATTGTATCCATTCAGTTATTATTTTGCACACCTGTTCTTGGCAGTTGGTGATGAGGTCCTGAAGTCCTCAGGAGTGCTCTGATTGGACGAGTCTTTTGATTTGGGGTCATGGAAGGTGTGGCCACGGTCAGGAGTCTTCTGAGTACCTAAGAAAATCTCTCGACTGTTACACACACACACACACACACACACACACACACACACACAAACACACACAGACACAGACACGGTTTAACATACATGTAAGAAGATAGTCACACTACAGGGTTGTGAATGAAACACAGTGATTAGATATTATTAGAAAATATGAACAGAGACAACGTCGACACACCTCATCTCCTGAACTTCCTGAATGATTTCGATACCGATGGCACTGCTACGCCTCCCGCTGAAGGGGCCAGACGTCGTGGTTGGGGTTCTCCCAGGGATGATCAAAGACTATGGAGGAGTGACAATGGACAGTTAAGAGATTAAGAGAACCAGATTTGCCGTTCATTTGTACAGGAGAAATACATTTGTTTTGGCTAGTGGGTATACACATAGCATTTATGCATAATTCAGAATGATCTATGAAGCACTTTGTTTTGGACAATCTGCAAATTTAGTTCACCCAATTCTTGTTCTGTTGTATTTAATAATTACATTTGTGATTAAACTGTTTTCATGGCAGAGCCGAAGGGGCGGTCTTTCTTTAAAGGGATCCTATTTTACCACCAGGTGTGAGTGGGATTAACCATTACGATTGTTTAAAAATCTCTCTCTAATTACCCTCTAGTGACATCACAAGTGGGAGTGTCCACCCAGATGTATGATGGCTAGATCTGGCTAGGTCTACCAGCCTGCCCATGGCCTTTTTCCATTGGCACTTTTGGCCGTGCTGAGTCAAACCATGGCGCGCTGATATGCGTTTCCATTACCAGTTAAAACGCGCCGAGCTGTTCCGAGTCGCGCACGAGATGGACCATCTCGGGAGGGGGTCAAAGAGAGATGGACCATCTCGGGAGGGGGTCAAAGAGAGATGGACCATCTCGGGAGGGGGTCAAAGAGAGATGGACCATCTCGGGAGGGGGTCAAAGAGAGATGGACCATCTCGGGAGGGGGTCAAAGAGAGATGGACCATCTCGGGAGGGGGCCAAAGAGAGATGGACCATCTCCGGAGGGGGCCAAAGAGCGCCCGACCCACCTCCAAGCGGGCTGCGGTGACGCCAGCCCTGCTTGCTGGAGCGAGAAGTTGTCTCTCAAATTGTAGGACTATAGACCCTTAGAAATACAAGAACTGTGCGTGCATCACCATGCACGCACAGTATGACTAGAGTTCTCAACAACTTGATTCATTGGACAATATTTCACACTATTAGATCGCTGATATTGATATTCTGGTGTGGCACTCTCGGAATTATGTGTGAACATTGTCCAGTGGGTTTATGAGAATATTCTGGAATAAATTGGCTCTCAATGAGCTTTTAAGATTATGAGGTAAAAAAGGGGGAATATTGAGCATCAAACTGAATTCATTATCACCGCTATCATTGTAGGTGATCCGACAAACAACCCAAATATATTAAATGTCACGGTAGGCCATAATATAAAACTAAATAAGGCTACAATAAGTGTGTTTTTGTTATGTCACCGAACAAGCGTGTCATCAGATAAAGACCCACCTTCAAACAAGTCCAAGTCATTACAAGTCCCGTTGTAATGGGGATGCATATCCCAGGCGCTGAGTCAAACCGAGCCAGGCCAGTATAGTATAATGGGCTTATCTATCCAGCAAACATCTGGGCGGACACTCCCACTTGTGAAGTCCCAAGAGGGTGGTTAGAGGGAGATTTGGAAACGGCTTGTTATGGCTAATCACACTCACACCTGGCAGACAAATAGGGGCCCTTCAACGATATGTGATCTGGCGGCACATGTTCTGATCTGCCCTCCGGGAGTGATTAAAAAATAGTAAAATATGCAGAATATTTCAGTGTGATCCGGTGGCTCTCAGCCAGAGCAGAACCAGGGATGAAGAGAAGAGCTCTGGGGTTTACCAGCCTCGGCTTCCCCAGCAGCGCTGCTTTCAAGCTCCTATTTTAAGCTCTTCAAACAGTACGCTCTTAAAAATAGGGACTTATGAAAATAACATTTATATAACTTGCCTTATGTTTGATGAGTATCCTTCAAACATGTTCTTGAATATCTTAACAATTTGTGCTCTAAGCACATTCAAATTAGGATGTTGAGTGAGCTGCTACATCAAATCTCCACACACTTTGCAACAGAGCAGATAGCAGAGAGAGGAAGTTTAAAGTAAGGGACAGTGACTTCATATGCAATTACAGACCAGAGAAGTTAGAACAACTACCGGCTTAAGTAGCAGCGAATCCTATGTTTAATACAACATTGTACTGATAAGATGTTTCGTTAAAAAATACTTTGGGTACAATTTGTGTCCTGAAATTCAGGTGAGAAAAGAACGTGATGGGCCATGATGCAGTGCGGCCATGCACTGCACCATGATGCAGTGCGGCCATGCACTGCATCATGATGCAGTGAACGGAGCTTCAAACACAAAAATAGAAGTATTGAGAATAGGAAATTAACCTCTTCTACTGTTCCTATCCCTATGGCACTGCCGCGACGTCCATACTTATTAGAGCTTTTGCCTGGCACAAGCAATGACTGAATCACACAGGAGAGGAGAGTGTAGAGAGAGAAAGAGAAAGAGAGAGAGAGAGAGAGAGAGAAACAGCAGAACAGGAAAATGTTGGGAAAAGAAAAATAGAGAACAGCATGAGATTCCATGCAGTATTAAATGAAGCATGTGTTAGCTGAAGAATACAAGGCAGAACACGTTTGGCACTGGGCTGAATAAGAAGAATAATGACTACTGTTAGAGCAGCCAGATGCCTGGGAGGAACAACGTACAAGAGCACAACTTGAGGACAGAAAGATATACTTCTCATTTTGAAAGCACACAACGGTGAGCACAAGGCTAGCTTAATTTAAAATGGCATACAACTATTATGGTTTAATATGTTTCATGGAAATGACACAAATGTAATGTTAGAATACAAACTGTAATGTTAGGACACAGGGAACCACTAGAAGGGACATTTGTAGGAATCCTGCGTTGACAAAAGAATTATGAATATACTGGTTGATCATTCACATAAAATGACCAAAAATAAGTATTAACATTTCAGATTGAACCTTTCATTCTTATTATCATAGACAAATTAATAATGTACTAAAATACTAAACAAAATGACACTGTTATCAATTATAAGCAAGAATCTGCCCATTTATACATTTCCTTGTGGAAGAAAATGGTGCAGGATAGATTAGAAAAGCATGCACATATGCACACACACACACACACACACACACACACACACACACACACACACACACACACACACACACACACACACACACACACAGACACAAACAGACAGACAGATTGACAGACATACACACACACAGAGGTGTGTTCACCTTCACATAACTGCACATTTAGTTCAAACACTGATGCATCAGAGTTAAAAATAGAAAAAGGTCATGTTAGAGTTAGAGTAGGGCTGCTTTGATTCGTACAGGAAGATCTGGAAGAAGATGGGGAGAAGGAGTTGGGGGGGGGGGGGGTGATTGATCCACAGTGCAGCCGTGGTCTGTCAGGTTAATTCAGTTGGAGTGAGTTAGGGGTGAGTTATGGGAGAGGCTGTGTAAGGATGGGCGATCTAGGAGATGAGCTGTTTTACACTACGAGCAAGCCATAGTTGAGCGGGGGCCCCCACCCAGCCCAGCATGGAGAGCTTGTGGGTCTGTACTTACTATCCCTGGGAATTTGGGGCTATCTGCGGGGTGGTTGGTGTTAAAGATGGACAGTGAGCGTTGGTTCCTCAAATAGTGACCCGTGGTGTCCTCAGATTGGCTTCTGCTGCGGATCACTCGCTACGGAGAGACATGAGGAGGAGGAGGAGGAGGAGGAGATCAACTGAGATGGTGCTGACTGCCGCCAGGGGGAGAACCGTGAGGTTAGCCCCTCAGCGCCCACCTCCCTGCCCTGACGCTGAGAGCACCACACAGCCCCAAGGGAGAGGCAGAGGAAAGAGCCGAGCCTAGCTATGCTTGTAGTGCCCCAGATGGGGAGGAGTGGGGGGGGGGGGGTGGGGGGGGGGATGGGAGATGGATGTTAGTCACTCACTAAATAAGACATACATGTATGTCTATATATACATTTGTTTGTATAAAGTGTTATAAGAAAAGAAGATGGATGTTAGTCACTCACTAAACAAGACATACATGTATGTCTATATATACATTTGTTTGTATAAAGTGTTATAAGAAAAGAAGATGGAATAGGACAAGCTGGCAGATGACTCCCCGATGTTTGAACACACCAAGCCGAGGGTTATGACCCCCAAAGGGACTCTTTGCAGACAGTTGCTCAGAATTAAATGAGAAATGTGTGTCGTACACAGATATGACTTTACAGACTACAAATGGGAAGGCATCCCAAAGTGGAACAACTGCAACAAGCAGAGCAGAGACTGGATGGAGAGAAGCATGGGAGAGCGTTAAGCAGTGTATTCCCATAGGATAGAAACCGCAGAGGTTCCCGAGGGCTGAGCCACCGCCAGAACAAGAGAAGAAGCCAGGGTGGAATCAAATGTTAGTGGGTATAGAATATAGATCTCAAAAGGAAGAAAACATACATCATACAATAGTCCTATTGATTAAAAGACAACCACTTAACTAGTTGAAGTAGGAAGGATGTAGTATTAGGCAGAGGGATGTTTGATTTGTACAATGCCACCAGGTGGAAATAGCCGCGAGTTTGCATTGAAGCGAAATAATGGCAGACAATGCACAATGCATCAATGCAATAACCATATTGTGATATGAGATTAGAAAGGGTCAAATTGCTATACATTATGATAGCCGTTCAGTCTTTAGCTGAACAATGTCTTACAGTAAAATTAACAAATTAGTAATGACTATCGCTATCTCCTTATTACATCATCGTACTCTCATTACATAGTTATCGTTCCTCCAAATGTTCTGTCAAATGTTCTGAGTGATTTGCTGACTGCATATTCCGTGGTCTGATGGGTCAATTAGTATTTTGCCCACATCCCAACAAATGTGAAGCCTCTGTTTAAACAGTCAATAATATAATAAACGATTAGTTAATTAACAATTAACTAATGGTCTAGTAATATTTTACTAATGGTGTTCCGGTCTACTAATGGTGTTCATGTTAACTAAGGTATTAATGTTTACATCATTTAATAGGGTTAGAGTTAACCTAAACCTAACCCCTAACCCACTAACCTTAACCCCAACCCTAACCCCTAACCCCTATGCTAATGCTATTTAATAATTCTTATTACTTTATTTAGCAATGTTAAGTAATGGTTACTTAATGTACTTATTGTAAAGTGTTACCGAGAAACGCTGCTCTAGGGGGGCATGAACCCAGTCGTGTTACCTTTAAGGACTCAAAGAAGCCTCCTCCTGCTCCGGTCCCGTTCTCCATCTTGTCGTCCTCCCCTCCGATGCCCAACATGGCCTGGCTGTTGACGTGGAGCTCCTCGTACAGTGTCTCCAGTAAGGCTGACCGTGTGCGCTCCTAGAGAATACACACACACACACGCACACACACACGCACGTAAACAGACACACACACACAGGGGCGCACGCACGTACACACACACACACACACACACACACACACACACACACAAACAGAGACTTAAGGAAAGGCGCACAAACACAGGATGCTGTGTAAAACGAATTACGAAATTTATATTTATATTATGGGCTTTTTGTGCCTTTTTATGGACAGGACAGTGCAGAGACAGGAAAATGTATTGAAGAAGAGAGGGAATGACATCTTAGACATCTTAGGACCGCAAGTTGGAATCGAAACCAGGGTTGATACAAGGCTTATCATCTTTTCATCTTGAATGACTCACCCCTAATTTGGCAAATTTCTCTGCTTTGCAACAGGCGTATTCAGCATTGATCAGTTTGGTAAAGAGAAATTCATGAAACTCAGGACCCTGGAAAGATGAAATGACACAAGAAGAAAATTAGATATTACTTTAATGAGTCACATGACCCCCACGATGACGTGCCCACCTCTAATGATGGGTGAGGATGTCCACGCTGCAGACAATAGAGCCTACCTTTCTGAATATGGCAGGTTCTGGGAGGGCGGGGCCAAAGAAAGGCACGTCGTTCCGCGCCGTCACGGACACCTGACACATGACAAGGAAACAGTGTGTCATGATCTCTGATCATCAAGTTACCATCAGGTTACCAGTAGGTTAACCTCAGGTTACCAGTAGGTTACCATCAGGTTACCATCAGGTTACCAGTAGGTTACAATCAGGTTACCAGTAGGTTACCATCAGGTTACCGGTAGGTTACCAGTAGGTTACCAGTAGGTTACCATCAGGTTAGCATGAGTGACGGTAAGGCAGTGTGTCACCTTATAGAGGACGTTGTCCGAGCAGGCGTTTAGCACTTGGACCACAACATAGGCATGGAGAAAGTTGGAGGCGATCATATCGGGAACAAAAGGAGTACTTTCCTCTTGGAAAACGATGGCCACGATGTCGTTCCCTATGTGCCTCTTTCTCTGCACCTGCAACAACAACAACCAGAACGCACAAACCCATCACAAAAGAAGAAAGTGAAATGTGCGTACTGGTGCACAGTGCGAACAACTGCTAAGGCCAAATGATATGCCTGCAACACGTCTATATATCACACCTTCCATGTCCCCAATGCATCCAGTTATATCACCCATGTGCATGTCTTTTCATGAGCAGAGTCACCACTGGGGGGAGTGCTGCTACCTTCTTCATCACATCTCTGTGTTAACAGCCCACACAAGGCCAGCTTAAATGGCTAATAATACACTTAGCGTTATTCATGACTATTCAGTGCTCCACGCAGGATAATCCAACATGTACAACATTCATCGAAAGTGGTTATTTATGGATCGCTTCAAGCTTTTCTTTCATCGCTAGAGAATAAGAACATTGTATGGTGAAGGCGTGCTTGTGTGGTGAAACTGTACCTGTTGTGCATCGCCCTCAGTATAAGGCAGCTTGGTGGACACGTGGAACATGACCTCTTTGTTGCGGTAGTTGCTGTAGACGGACTCGGTGCCCGTCTGTCCGTGCGTCACGTCTAGCCCTCCGCGGAACCTGCAGGCGTCGAGAAGCGGGACGCCCGAAGGGACGGGGGGTGGAAAGCATGGACACAATGGAACGCACATGACCGCACAATGTGAGGTTAAGGTCGAGGCTCATAATGGTCCAATGTTCTCTGGTCCTCTTAAACTGAACACTCCTTACCCCTTGAAGTCCTGCAGTTTGATCCTCTCCCCGAGAAAGTCCAGGAATTCTACGAAGGCCGGGCTCTCGTTTGTGTTGCTAAAAAGCTCCTCTTCCGTGGTCTGCGATAGTAAAAGAGATATGGGGAAATTGTTCTTACTTATTGGATTTGGTAAGACATTTTACCACTTTACCAGAAAGCATGCAGCCTTCTTTAGCCTTCAAACACGAGGCAAAACACTGCGACTAGTCATCACCATCATCTGTGAATATGGCTAATATAGTATATAATATCTTTAGTATTAACCATTGCCACAGATAAACAGCGTACAATCCAGATTTCATTTTTGAATGACAACCTTAATAATCCCCCATAGCGAGGGGAGAGGAGGTTGTGAGTGACTGCTCAGGAGCACCTACTGGAGAGCGCAGACCTCAGCCGAGAGGAGAGGCGGCGGCGCTGAGACACAAACCGTGACGGGGAGCTTAGCTCGCTTGGCCCATTGTGTGGTTTGTGTGGTTTTTCTGCCGCCTCTACAAGCAACACGCACATTTCTCCCGGCGGCGCTTCCCTTGCGTGCTAATAACGCAGTCGGATTAAAAAACACCCGGCGGCCCTGAGTGGTGAGCCAGAGGGCCCTTGAGGCCTCTGTGAGGTGGCCCTTGGGACCCTCATAACGCCATCCAACAACTCTTTACGGGGGAGGGGGCGGTAAGAGCTCCAGGATGCAGATCAGTTCTCGCAGAGTCCTCCACCTGAGAGCCACAAGGATCCTTAACGGAGCACACGACAGCTCTTGTGTTGCCCACATGGCAAACAATAGTGGTCGTGATTGGCGTAGGAAATGACGGGAAATGCTTGAGAAAGGGTCAAATGGACCTGGAGCCATTTTGAAAGCAGAGAGAGACAGAGAGCAAGTCTCTAAACATAATTATCCTTCACAGAGGACACAATAGAAGTGTCAGTACAGTGTTTCACGCTATCTAGCATGAATATGGGACTACAGATTGTTCTATATTTACCTCTCTCTCGCTCTCTCTCTCGCTCTCTCTCTCTCTCTATATATATATATAAATCTGTTAAACATATTTGTGAGCTTTAAAGCTTACCTGTCCATATTTTTGATAGATCACCCCAAACTTGAAATTGTTGTTGATCACGTGTTCATCAAATGTGACAATAAGCCTCGAAGCCTGTAAAGAAATGACACATTTAAAATAGGATCAAATGGATTGACATCGACAGATAGCGCGTATTCAAATACCATGTCATACAATACCACGATACATGCATGACTGGATTAGAGGCTTACCTTGGGATAGAGCACAGGGAGAAAGCGGTCCACGTTGACCTCCTCACAGGCCAGCTGGGGGAGGGACAGAGACATAAAGATGTACACTGGACATCAATATAGGTGCAAAGTGTTTTATTATACAAAACCTTGAAATGACGGACAGCTTGGTCACGTCAGCCTTGGGGAGTTTTGTGGAAAATGCATTCGTACTGCACACACAGTGTCATGATGTTTCTCTGGGATCCCATCAGAAACATCCGTGTTTCTGAGCAATTCAGCGATACCTTTTTTCTCACCTTTGCCATTTGAACTACGTTGGGAGTTTCTGTCAGGCAGGACGTGGGGAGTACATCACAATAGGTTTTCAGCTTGGTCCTGGGAGGGTTACAAAACAAAAACAAATACAGATAAGACAAGACAAAAACGTTCAATGCAGAAGGCTGAGTGATAGTGATCCAACATTTGATTTCCCCCCAAACGTATTGTGTAAGAGACAGAGAGGGCACCCACAACTCCGCCCAACCCACCACCCCTCTCTGACCTTCCCCCTCACCCCCAAGTACCAGCCCTCCTGGTGGACTCAATAGTCCATCTGTTCCCCGGCTGTAAAAGATGACAGAGTTGAGAGAATTTACTCTCTCTCTTTCTCTCTATCTCTCTCTCTCTTTCTTTCTCTCTCTCTCTTTCTCTCTCTCTGGCTTTAGTACTGTGATGAAGGAGATGAGGATGATGATGATGAAGAGGACGAAGATGATGATGAGGATGATAACACTGCAGGCGTAGAGTGCGCATCACAGATCCTTCCTATCCTTTACATTTCACATTGGCTGCGAGGCGGATGCGTTTCGAAGATCCCTGTCCTCGTACACACTGGCAGGTCACATGACCCACCTCAGCATGAGGCGCAGGTACTCCTGGTCGCCGATTATGTCGTACTTCAGGGAGAAGACCAATTGTCCCAGAGCGTTGTCCACTGAGTAGTAGTTGAAGTGCTCCTGGAGACCCGGATCACGCAGAGACAAAGGTTTATCTTAGTGTGCTTGTATTTTAAAACACCCACACCCACACACACATAGACAAAGACAGACAGACAGACAGACAGACAGACAGACAGACGGACAGACACACCCACAACCATCTACCCACCCACACACCCATGCACACACTCACCAAACACACACACACACACACACTCACCAAACACACACACACACACACACCGACAAAGGATTTGAGCCAGTTCAGTGTCAATGGCCCTGCGTTGAGGCTTATCCACACAGCCATAAAGTGTGTTTGTATTGCTCTGACACCAGAGCAGGTGGCAAGGCCTAATATATGTCTTCATTATCTCCTGCATCAGTGTCTTCCCATCACGATGGGGCCCACGGCTCTGTTATTGGGTTACCGGGGCTGGGATTCAATTATCCCTTGTTGGTTTTCATTACGATAACGAATTGGCATTAAAATGAATTGTAATACGTAATACGGCTGATATGTGCAGGCATGCGCGAATACTGTTTGTGTGTCTTGTTTAATCATTCAATGTTAGAGTGCAAGTAATCAAGAGTCATCAACTTTACGAGTTTAGTTAGTAAGAATGACAACACACAACCGCTCTGTGTACACACATAAAGCGGATGGGGGACCTTGCACTGACCTTCCCCAGGAAGTATTTGCGAAAGATCTTGCCGGTGGTGTTGCTCTCCAGCTTGGTGCGGGCGTCGGGGGAGAGGACCTTCAGAGGCTGGTCGGGGGTCAGCTCATGGCGGGTCCCCTCGATCCAGTAGCCTCCAAACTGAGGCAGGAGGATGAGCGGGAAGGGGCATTTTCTGCCCAATATCTGGTCAAGATCAAAGACACAAACACCACCATAAAGATCACAGGGGTTGGGGGCCTGGGTCAGGGGTCGGGGGCCTGGGTCAGGGGTTGGGAGCCTGGGTCAGGGTCAGGGGTTGGGGGGTCAGGGGTTGGGGGCCTGGGTCAGGAGTCGGGGGCCTGGGTCAGGGGTCGGGGGCCTGGGTCAGGGGTTGGGAGCCTGGGTCAGGAGTCGGGGGCCTGGGTCAGGGGTTGGGGGCCTGGGTCAGGGGTCGGGGGACTGGGTCAGGGGTTGGGGGCCTGTGTCAGGGGTCGGGGGTCAGGGGTTGGGGGCCTGGGTCAGGGGTTGGGGGCCTGGGTCAGGGTCAGGGGTTGGGGGCCTGGGTCAGGGGTTGGGAGCCTGGGTCAGGGTCAGGGGTTGGGGACCTGGGTCAGGGGTCGGGGGTCGGGGGCCTGGGTCAGGGGTCGGTTGGGCAAAGCGGCTGCAGTTCAAATGGACGCCAAATGTTGAGGTTGATCGGGATAAGAACACCTTTTGTTGCATGGTGTTCTGTGAGGGCTGAAGAAGGAAAGGTCTTACCTCATGGACACTTGGGTAAGGGATATAGTCCTCCTCAGTCTAGAACACATAGAGGAAAATAAAGTTGGTATAAAAAGTGGAGTAAAAATAGTATGTAGTATTTATAAGTCAACTCTAACCCACAAATTATTTGTGCGTACTTCTTTAATACATGAACAACAAGCGGCGGGATTTAATTTTCCTATGCACATATTTTTACATAATTCTTGGCCTGATAGGAGCCTGTGGTGTCAACAGCTTGCCGAACTCTGTTCTGAAAGAAAACGATAGCTTACGGGGGGGTTTAGGACCCCAGACTGTGAATTAATTGAATCCATCTCCCTTCATGTGATTATCAAGATGTTGATTTGGGAATGGCTAGAGGAACAGACTCTAGTGACACGCCCAGTAGCCCAGATACACCGAGCCTCAATGTAATTTGCTAACTACAATGCAATGTAATTTGTGAAGGAATAGGTGTTCATAGTTCAGTAGGGATCCTTACTTTGAGTGTAGGAGCAAAGGTACATCTCTGCTCATCCATCCTGTTGCCCTGAGAAGAGAGGGAGAGGGAGAGAGCGAGAGAGAGAGAGAAAGAGAGAGAGAGAGAGAGAGAGCGAGAGAGCAAGAGAGAGAGAGAAAGAAAGTAAGGGAAGAGGAAATCAGGACAGAGATAGTTGGTGATGTTCAGTATCCTTCTCTTTCATTAAGTTCCCGTGACCCATCTGTGTTCATTTCAAATCCAGATAAACACAACTCTATTTAAAATACATACACTCGTTATTGGTTAGAAATGCAGCAGCAACAAAGAGTGTAAGTGAACATAACAGAAGCCAGATGAAGAAATACATAAAAAAAGATAATTAGTCAAAAAAAAAGGCAATAAGCAGAATATTTCCCCAAGAGATATTCACAGTCAATATAGTAAAAAAATGTGAAGGGTGGATAATTGACAGAGATTGGACGTAGAGAAACAAAAGGAGAGTCAGTTAAAGAGCAGCCGGGGCGAATAAGAGAGTGGAACAGCATTAATAAGACCTGGGGGAGGGAGTGGAACCTGACCTCAATCCAGAGTTTAGCGTCTCTGTCACTGTAGAGTTGCATGTCTTTTGTGTTGTTTAGTTTAAACACTGAACACATAATATACTTAGTAATCCTGAAATGATGCCAGTTAGCAACATGAGCTTCAGCTGAAAAAAACAACAACTAGAAATGATGCTGGTCGGAAAGAAATACATAAACGAACCGACCCCCCATAATAACTCTTGTCGACAGTTAGTTTGGTCTGATTAATTTAATTCCAAGGGTTGACACTAGCCCAGCCTAGTGTGAACCTTCAGTACAGGGGATGGCGTGGCAGCGGTCAGCCAATCAAATGACCGCTTGACGTTGCTAAACTGAGTATGTGCTCCACGTGTGCAGTCAGAGTGTAAGAGAGGGCAATCGATAACAACCGTGATGGAAGCCATCGCATGGCAGCGTTAATGAAAACATTTGGGTGGCTGGGACTGGTTAGTGGAGGGCCTGAGCGCAGGTCAGGATGCGGAGAAGGAAACGGAAGGAGGAAGATTGATTGCAGGATCCCCTTACCTGCACCTTCTCTATCATTTTGAATAAATCTGTGGTCTGGAGAGGAAGGAGAGTGAGATGAGGATGGAGATGAGGATAAAGCGGGCATTCTTCTACGGCGTTGAAAGCTGTCTGCATCTTATTTACAAAGTAGAAGAGGGGGGTTTGTGATGTGGAGGTTCACGCCGTTATGACTTGAAAATGTTCATAGGATCACGGTCACAAAATAAAGGCCACGGAAGCCATGGAAAATTCTGAATAACAAACACTGTCATCTGATTCTTTATGTAGAACCAGATACGTCTACGATTCACTTTCCAAAAGATGACATTATGTACAGTTAAATACTGTTTAGCCATCAGTGCTGTGGCTGAAGACAGTAAGGCTCAGTTTGTTTGACAACATGCTGTTTTCTGTTAGTGATCATATAAAAATGATTTATTTTGTATCCTGAGTACTGAGTGATTTCAATCAGCCCTAAGGAAGCTACTTTATCATGAATCTTCACACCGGCTTTTAATAGACTCAAATACAAGTGGCTGTTGTCTTTTTTTGTCCATGGGTTTTAGATCGAACAAATCTAAAACCCTCACCCATTTCTAGCTAGCATGGCCAAACAGCGTGTGTACCAAGTAATGTTGTCTTAGCTAGGTACAGTTTGTGAACCACCATGTGCAAACAGCAGGCTACTAAACCTGAAGGTAAACAACCTCGTGGCGTTAGTGTACTGTACATGTCCTGTACTATAGGACCAGGCTAATGAGAACAGTAGACACCAGACCCACCAACACCGCATGCCCTTTGAACCCTTCTAAAACAGCCGAGAGGTTATGTTTTGCCATGTAAATGCTATGGAGCAAAAATATTTCTGGAGCTACGAGATTGTCTAACTGAAAACAGAATAACAACTAGTTAACCATGTCAAACAACTGTTGACATAACTTTATACGACACGATGAGAAGTTTTAAGAGGTTTCGTATCCTAAATGCTCTCTTATCTCAGTCCAACAGCTAAATCACCCTTTAAACAAATCTCCAAAACAAGACTTTCCCCAAGCCTGTCTAAGTAATGCTACTTACACAGTCGCTGACCTTGCTCCAGTCTTCCTTTTTCACAAACGGAGCACCAGGTTGGCTAGGATGACTCTCACACATTTTCAAGAAGCTCTTCTCTTCAAATTGAAGTAGTCACACTAGTCTCGCGTCCAATAACCGTTCAACCTTCACGTCAATGAAATTGACACGAGTGGTATATGCTATCATAGCTACTGCAACTGGGATCTGATCAACCAAAGGTAAAGACAGCTTTCATGAGTTTTATTGCTGTGTGTACTGTGTGTGGTCAAGATCTACAGATCTCTCGCTCTCTCTCACTCCCTCCCATCGCCTGTGTGTGGGCATTTGTGTGTGTGTCTAAGTGTACAGGGGAGTGTGCATATGCTTCTGTGTGCCTAGTTGCATCCAAAATACTTGTCAGCAAATATTGTGTTCCTTCCTGATTGAGCTCAAAGAAGAGCAGCATTGTGTTTCGTCTCAGGCCAATTATTATCCATTGTTCCATCCCATGAGATCATCCTAAACTCTCCTGTTGTCTGTGTATGAACCATGAGAGAGTTTTACCAGGTGGATGATGGTTAAGCTGAATTCACAGCTCTGCGTAGGCAACGTTTGCAAAGATCCACACCGGGACCCAGAGACACGATGCAGATCTTTGCAGAGCTGCCTGCATTTATACTTCCACGTCACATTTATGTGACACAAGGGGGCAGTATAGCTTTTCCGTTTGTGTTAACACGCCACTGCACATGCTCACGGACTTGCAATCAATTTCTGAGCGAAGATGGTGGCTGTGTTTTCATTCTGAATTCTGAGTGCAGAGCAACATTTCCATAGGTCGTGAGGGTAAGTGTATGGAGGGGGTGCTATTTAACTGATGAGAATGCAGACTAAGCATTCAATTCACTAAGCCACTTTGTTCGCTCAGAATTTAACGGCGCGCCTCAGAATTCGTGAGCAGGCGCAGTGGAGAGTGAACACAGAATCAAAACCTGTGGATTTGTTTGTTTGTGGGCACTATTGGAGAAAGCTACCTAGCCAGGGGAATTCGTTATCGCTTACTTGGGTTGGACAAAACAAAAATATAGCTATGGGAGCTGCTAAATGCTTGTTTAGAATATAATATATGTCAATGGCTCACCAGCTGCCCAATTTCAGAACGTGCGTGATCTAGACATGATCTTGACAATGTCAACAATTAACCTGGGGTTTTAGCAAACCGGCTTAATTTTTTAATATTCATCTGCCATACAGCCTCCTATATAATTAATTATCCACAGATTCCTAACACAACGACCTCGAAAAGACCCACCATTTGCCATTAAAAAGGTCAAAGGTCAACCCAACATTGTGCATCGGTTATTTTGATATTTGGGGTCAGAAAAACTATAATGTGACAGAATTGTGAATGAAAGCCTAGGAAAGGAAGCAACAATATAGATAGGTTATCCCCCCTAAACAAAAGCAATTAACTGAGGCAGGGAGTATCTCTTGCCCATGAAGTGCAGATGTTAACAGCTCAGACATTTATTAGCGGAGCAAATATCTTATGTCTTTAAGATGGGAAGTTGAACTAAAAGGTCTCTGGTTCCGACTAGTCACCTACAGCATAATGTCTTATCGAATAGACAAAGGTGGAGCATTGTACTGTGCAAAGGCTCCTGACATAGTTGAAGAGCCTTGATGGCTCTAACCCTAACCCTAACCCTACACCACATTAGGCGGGTAGCCTACAACACATTCTGAGACAGTCATTTTACCTTCTAATGTAAAAAGACTCACGCACGAAAGAATACAGCCAAATGTATACGCGTGTGTATGTATGCGCCTGTGTATGATGCTTCTGTGTTTTTTGTGTATGGATGTGTTTGTGTGTGTATAATCGATTAATCAATTAATAAAAATTATTTAGCTAGCTGAGTTAACAACATTTTTGTTAACTCAGGTAACAAAAATTACCTGAATCCAAATCCTGTCTTATATTTGGTTGCTTGGTTGATCCTTTTGTAATTATCCAAAACAGAACGGCAACCCAATATAAGCTGAAGCAACAAGTTGCCAATGTTATTTTGTTAAGCCATTTAAAGTTATCCTTTTAAAAAGACCACATATCAACTACCAAATAAATTACCAAATGGTCAATAAATAAACTTTTTGTTGATCAATTAATTGACTAATTGATTTTGAATTTGCACTGCAAAATCAAAATTTTGCAAAGCAAAATCGCAAATGAGGTATTCTATGTAATATGACCGTTTTCACTCACTATAGTGTTGTGTATGTTGTGTATACTATGGAGCATAGCCTTGAATCTGATTTACACTCACTCGTGTCAATGCAAATACACAAGACAAATATCTTATCCTCACCTCACCTCACCTTCAAAACTCAACCCTCACACAAACACACACATACACGCATGCACGCACACACACACACTAAACAAACAAGCGCTTCATACAAGTGAATCTCTGTGTCCCTCAGCACAGGGATTAGGAGTGGGGCTCCTAAGCCAATTTCCAGGTTCTATCTCCAACTGTCCTTTCTCCTCATGATGAAGTCAGAGCACAGCCATAGACTGAAGCCTTCCCAATATGTGAGGAGGGGATCCTAAATTAAAACCGCTCTGACATCAACCAGATCGTATCCACATAATCGTCACTGAGTCTGGCTCTCTCGGATTTCAAAGTCCTCCCAGGAATATGTGGGCAAGATAATTCAGGCACTGGTTTTAGTTTATAAGCCTGCCAAAAGGCAAGCCTGAATATATCTTCTTCACGAGAATTATTGCTAAATGCATTTGACAGCTACTGTGAAAGTCTCCGAGAGTCTATTGAATAAGCTTTCTCCTTTCATAAGTCTAAATTCCGGCCCATTCTGTATATTTGTATGTTCAGTTGGATCAGAATGGTTCAAGATCAGGTGGAATCCGGATTTTTTATTAATGGAATGTTCCAACTCGGTTGTCAGTCTGTGAAATATCACAATGTCAGCATTGTCCCAAAAATGGTTTCTTTAATTTTGGAAGTCTGGAAATTGTCTCCTGTACCAACCCTAAAGTGCGTAGCGTGACTTTTATGGAGGGAATGAACTATAGTATGGAATAAGATGCGCAGTCAAATCGGTTTTACATATGAAAATGTACACTAATTCTTGTGAGAGCTACTAGCTAACGCTAATAAATCATAGTCATAGTGGGTTGGTAAAAACATGGTCTGACATTTCTAATTGTACTACTAGAAATACAAAAAAATACTATACACTTAAAACAATACTGTGTACAGCTTCTTCTTTTTTTTTTACTTTCATTCAATTTGACTGGGTTGGCCTCCTTGTGACTGAGACAAAAGGATCACTTTAGATTCAATCAATCAAACATGGTGATCCCATTATTCAACAGTGTGCACATCAATTATGTAAAAGACAATGGATGTTCAGAGGATGGCTGCGTGCAAATTCAGCCTTTGGAACTTGAACAGAGAGACAATGTGTTGACACAGGACTAGAGATTGGGCACAGAGATAGCTTGGTAGACAAGATGTGCAGAGGAACCCAACAAAAGCCGCCTCATGAAAGGTCAAACATGGTATCAGAGAAGGTCACAGGTCGTGGGGGTCAAAGTCTGAGCCCCTCTCTGACTACCTACCTTTGAGGATGGTGAAGCGGTGTACGGGTGCGCAGACTGGAACAGCTGAGGCTCTAGAGTTGCAGATATTTGGGGCTCACCCCCATCTTGTTTCCTGTAAATAGACGGACACAAGAGAATATTCTATCAGAATAGGTCACTCCATTTGAGGTCTGGCAAGAGACAGAAGAGAAAACGAAGCCTTTGGGTTTCGCGAGCACTCACTTTGCACTAAAACCTCTTTTTCTGATTATGGGACATTACAGGTCTGAGAGGCTGAACAACAGCCTGAAGCCCGGTGGCTGACCAAGAATATAAATAATCCAACCGCATTCTCCCCTAACCCACCGGCAGTCTGCAATGTTTTGATAAGAAGGCTTCCTGATGCTAAATCTATAACAATGTAAGCAGCCTGCCACAAACCCAAAATTATGGGAAAATGTGTCCACTTTGACACATGAGATAAAGACGGATAGACTTAAGAGTGAATTTTCAAAGAAATTACATAACAAAGCTTGAATATGCAGGAGCGTATTCCTCTTTACCTGGTTTGGAAGAAGACAAAATAAAAATAATAATAATAATAAACCTCTTCCCCTGTGCTTGATTCTATTAGAGAAGAACAAGGCCTGGGGCACAGGGCACGCATGCACACAGTCTCTACATACTACAGCAATAAGGCTTTATTATTCTCCATGCATTTCTCCATCTGAGGTGGCACTTGTCTGTAAACTCAGGGGAATACGGCAGTGGCCGAACACACCTCTCCCACTGAAGGAGGCCCTTTGTTCAAAACTCTAGGACTCCTGCTCACTCCTCTGTACACACACAGCAGATCAATGTCTGCGCAGCGTGTCCCTCAGTATTGTAAATGAATATGGCGCTCGCCGTTTGACTTTGCTCAGCAAGGCCATGAACTGACCAATGCAATGCTTTTCCTTTTTTCTGAAGATTCAAATGCAAATAACATACATTACACAAACTAAACATACATAAAAAAAAGCATCTGAAACAAGACTGTATAAAAATACAGCATGGTAAACAACTTCCGCCAGCAGATATATGAGGTCATAGCAGTATAACCAGTTTGTAGTCATCTTTCCATGACTTCAAGGGAGAGCCAAGGGAGAGTTGGCCAAAACAAACATATTCACACCTCATTAGGTTTGTCTGTAAGAACTCCTGAACAATAAGGGCAATCCAAATGAAATAAATAACGGCAATGTTTTTGAAGTCCGCTTCAAAGCAATGCTCAGAGAAATAAGTGAGTAACGAGCATGTTTAAGCATCGTACCATTGTATTGCTTTATTTTTTTTTCTTACTGCCCTCGTTTGGGTCTCTGAGTATTCAGACCCATGATGGAAGAGGACCCAGGAGCAGTGACTCTAAGTGCATGGGGCTGTAAAGAGCGTAGCATGGCTGAGTATGTTATTTCTAGCGATCAACGTTGTAATGCAGCTCTGTGTCCAGGGCCGCAGCAGGACGTGACCCCATGGAGACCCGTCTTTGGAGAACGTGGAGCGAGACGGCTCATAGCATGACCACAAGAATGCATTTTTAATGAGTCTGAAAAAATAAACATCACTCCATTAAAAAAATCTCAAGTAGATCATTCAATTTCAGCTAGATTCGAATGACGAAAATAGCCTTTCGGCTACCGCGGCGGTAAATACAGTTTTGATTCTCTATGATTCTCGGGTGAAAATATTCAAATCCCAAAGAGGGTTAATGAGGGCTGTCCTGACTGACTGTCTTGGTTTATGGCTGCACCTGGACCAAAAGGCATTCCTGTATGGCCATTCATATTGGGAATAGAAGCAATGTGATTCTGACCTCTAGTGTCCAGTAAGTTCAGAAGCTGTCACACATCGGTAATACAAACCCCAACACCAATCTGATTCCTGTCAGTGTGTGAGGAGCTCATTAGAGAAGTGGATGACGCAGGACCGCCTGGCAGCCCTCGCATGGGAGGGCATCAGCTGCCCTGAGCTCTTAATTACAACTGACACAGTGGATGGATGCAACACACACACACACACACACACACACACACATACTGAAATATTATGCACACACACACACATACACATACTGAAAAATTATGCACTCACACACACACACACACACAGGTGCACAGGCAGACACACACACCCTATGGACATGCACACTTTCCATCAAGGTGCAAGTTTGATAGATGTGTGGTTGTAATAGGAACACATGGTAATGCAGTCATTATCACGATGCTATGAATAGGTCATGTTGCCGTTCAGCATATCCGTCCCCACGCTACCAGGGCATTGGAACAACAACCAAGACATACACACCACTGGCCCAGTCAGCAGCTCTCCTCTACATGCTACATAGACACACGCCGTTCAGAACACAGACACACGCACACCTGCCTGCTCTTTCTCTGTGTCTGTCTCTCTGGAGTCACTAGGTCGCGTACAGCTGTCCTGTCTCTGTCAGTCAGTCAGTATGGGGTGCTTCGCTCCACAACAACATTGCATAACAATGCTCTCTCCAAATGGGCGATGAGAGGCACTACAGAAATAAGCAGATTTGTCGAGACGGTCTGGGTACAACGCACATAAGAGTAGTAAGCAGTGTGTGTGTGTGTGTGTGTGTGTGTGTAAACCGCCTCACGCAGCAGCAACAGCAGAAGTTACTCACGCTGTAGTGGCCGGGGCTCAAGAGCGTCTCCTCTGTGACGTCCAACCAGAGATCAGCACCGGGTGGGGGGGGGGGGGGGGGGGGGGGGGGGGGCGACAGATGACTCACGGTCTCTGCTTCTCCTCCACTTCAGCCTCTCTCTCTCTCTCTCACTCGCTCTCTCTCTCTCTCGTCCACTCTCCTATCCTCTAGCCAGGGTCCCGTGTTGTGCAGAGAGTTCAGCGGAAATCACCTGCCCATAGACCGCACACACAGCTCACTGCAGCTGTCCCGCCCACCTAGGCAACTAGTCTTTATGCCACAGCTCCTCCTCCTCCTCCTGCCACTCCCTCTTCCCTCCCCCGCTCTCTCGCTCTTTCTTTCGCCCTCTCTCTCTCTGTGTCACACACACGCGCACCGACAAACACATATAAGAGCTCTGTCTTAGCTGTCACTGCCCTTCGTTTCTCATTTTCTTCTCCTGGGGTCGCACACATGTGAACACACGTGCACACAAACGCAGACACGCACACAAACAAACACACACACTCTCTCACTCACACACACACACACACACACACACACACAGGCACACACACACACACGTGTAGTTCCCCGCCCTTGTCCCAATTACTCCCACCACAACCCATTCCTCACTCCTTACTCCAATGAAACTACTCGCCCCTCCCCCACAACCCCCTGCATTGGTGACAGGGCTGAAGCTTGATAGAGATAGAGAGGAGATAGAGACAGAGAGAGACAAGAGCGAGAGACAGAGAAAACCAACAGAGACACAGAGACCATGAGAGAGAGAAAGAGACAGAGAACCGAGAGAGAGAGAGAGAGAGAGAGAGAGAGAGAGAGAGAGAGAGAGAGAGAGAGAGAGAGAGAGAGAGAGAGTGACTGACTGACTGACAGAGAGAGAGAGAGACGAACAGGGTTATTTAGTGTTTTGCGCCTCACAAGCTTTCCTGGGCTGTTGCCGCGGCAACCACATCAGCCAGACACGAGGAAATACAATCTCTTTAACTCAAAGATGCTCACACACACACACACACACACCGACGCACCAACACCGCAGAACTTTCCATTCAGAAACTACTATATATTTCGTTATGTCATTTGAACAGGTAGACAAACATACATCCTCTGTTATCAAATATCAGGATGAGAACACATGGATAAGGTTTACTTGTGTTTAAATCCCGAATATATAAATGTTTGTGGCTCCATCCCAACGCCAGCGAGTGTGTACTTTGTACACTGCTTCTCCTTCTCCAGTTCCTTGTGGAACTGCTGCGACTATTGTCGATAGCGGATGCTTCCTCGTTAAATCACACGCCACCGATCCCCTCAGCAGCTTACGCTAATGCACAGAGTGTGTCAAGTAACGTTTCCTTTATTTAGGAGAGCAATTACAGGAACCTACCGTTCGAACAAAGCACACATCTCAGGAGCAACCATAGATATGTGCAGTGTGTGTGTGTGTAAATATAGCATGCGTGTGTGTAGTGTGCGTTGTGTGTGTGTATGCATCTCATATTGATGATTACGGTCCTGTGCTCCATTAAGAGCGGTGCTTTGACACAGACACGATAAATATTTTATCATGTCAAAAGAAAAGAAAATTCTACGCCTGCCATTTCTATCGGTCTATTTCACACACATGCACACGCACACATACACACAAATTGCCTGCTACAGGTAACAAGGGTGAAAGATGTGACTGATTTGAGATCCGTTCCATTTGTTCATCACGACTTTGCTATTTTCTTCACACTGGCAAAAAATTGGCAACTCTTTTGCGCAATACATTTTGAGTCACATCAAAATGTATAGCCTGCAAGCTGAACATGCTTGTCCAAAAGAAGATAGACTAGGGTGAAACAGCAACAACAATGACGACAACATGTACGTCCACGAACATGAATGAATGAGAAGCAGCCTTCATTTTGACTCAGCCCATTGCAGGAGGAGGAGAGACGATTGAGAAACCCCCCCCCCCCCCCCCCCCCCCCCCCCCCAGGATGGCATTCTAAATCCCCTCCCTGTCTCTCCCCCCACTCCCTTCCGCTGCCGGGAATCCTCATCTCATTAGCCCGGTGCAAATGGCCTGTGGTCATCCTCATTACAACCCATCCCTACCCTTCATCCACCCCTGTCCCCACTCCCTCCTCCTCCTCCTCCTCACCCACTAGGCTCTGAGAGACCCGGCTGACTTAGCCTTAAGGGTTAGAATCTCTCTCTCCCTCTCTGCCCCTCACTCTCTCTTTCTGCCCCTCACTCTCTCTCTTACTCTATCTCACCAGCTGTCTCTGCTCTCTGCCTTCTCTATGCCTTCTTATCCAGAAGCTTTGGCTTCGCCGTGAGGCTTTACTATCTAGTGTGACATTCCTCCAAATTCTGCTAAGAGAGGAAAAAAATCGGCTAATTTATTCTTCTGGATGTTTTATTGACTTTATTTACACATTAAACATATAGGTGCTTCCAATTCCGTCCTCAAAAACATTCATGTCTGTGAGGATTTCTGATTGGTTCATAATCAGTTATATACATATATATATATATAAATTAGATATGGTCCATAAATAAACCGCTATGAAAACAGCGAGACATGTATATATCTCTCTCACTGTTCAGAGCAGTCAGATGCAGTGATATATATATTGCTGTATTCATAGCGGCCTGTTTATTCACAGGCCGTGCTTGTGTGAAGAAACAGGGTTCATTACGGCTTATCATAGTATATGGCTTTACATGACGCAAAGCTATTGTTCCACCACTTGAAAAAAAGTATTGATTGTGTTCTGTCATTGTCACTATTTCAGGATAAATCGTGGTCATTTGTTCATGTGGCATTACGTTCTATCATCAAATCTTCGGCGGTGTGTATTTTTTGCGTCGGGGCTCAAGGTCTTATTAGACGCACATTCAGTGGCGTCTCAAACAAATCCATTTTGAGCACGCACATCATTTGTTTACGATGCAAAGTCTACAGCCTGGCCCTTTTCTCTCTGGGAGCCAGCCAACAGCACAGAGAACAGAGAAAAATAGATAGAAGGGAGTGTCCATGGGTGTGCTCAACTGTTTCTTCCTTGTGTATGTATCATGACTGTGATTAAAGCCACAAAGAAAAGTCAACCACAGTCACATAGGAACCTTTACTCATATTATGTGACCAAACGGACAAGATTTTCTTGTTTCGTTTTACGTGTCATTCGAACAATGAAAAACTTTATCTAGTCATCCACGCAGTCCCTTGGCAGCCAGTAAAAGAAGGAACACGCACATGCTACGCTATCTACCATGTATTTACACTAACATTAACTAGGGAGGCATTTGGGAGTAAAAAATGACAGCATGGTAGAAGACGCTATCAAATATGTAGTCTTTCCGCTTTTGTATTTTATTCTGTGTTCATCTGAATTCAGTGAATTTCCTTTACCTTTGCTACCATTATCATGATGGTTATTGTCGGCAAACAGATAGTCAGATCACAGTAGTGGAAGTGACGTCCATGCACGTAACCAAGGATATATTCCCTTCATGTTTGAACTTTATAGTCATATTAGAAATAGCATTAGATGGAGGGTTTATTCTGTTGTGTGGAGTATGCACACAATCAATAACATGGAGTAGCAATTTAGCACAAACAAACAGCATTCAAAAACCAGATAAGCCTGAAAGGCATTTTTGTTATCTGGGAAGCTGTGTATTTCAAACAATAGATAAGATATGAAGGACCTTATTTCAACATACCTTATGAACGGGCCACGATAAAACACAAAGGTGGCCTTGTTTGAAAGTAGCAGTGGATTTTACATTTCTAGAAACAATAGGGGCCTGGTAAAACAATATAACCAAAATGGTGGTGCTTCCACAGATGAGACACCAGAGAGTATAAATAATAGAATATCAGGGGACTCAGTGGCCATGAGGAGACTCCTTCAGAAGGTGCTGTTTCCCTGACAGCTCAACATAGAATAGTATGCATTAAAATAGGCAGGTACAGTCGGTGTCTCTGAATAACCCATCAGCACCCAATTTCACCTTGGCCTACAGGGGCTTTTCTTTTCCCCAATTGTCCAGGGAAACCTACTAATCAGAACACAGATGGGATTTCTTTCCCCTTCATGCAGGGAATCATTTTTGAGCTTCTGTTTGATTAGGAGGTGGGGGGAGTCGCTAATGCATAATACTGTATTAAAATCTACAAAGCCCTGATAGACCTTGCAAACACATCCCGCCAGCGCATATCCTCCATGGGAATCAGATAACAATGTCAACAACAACAACTGCAGTAAAGATAAGACCCCGGCATAGTGCAGGAAAATGGATTACATCTCTAATCCCACAGGAGAGGTTTAGAGCTGGCACCGAACAAATGGCAACAGGAAGTAGAGAGGGATTGCAGGGGAAGACGGCCTCATCATGTGCTGTCTACTGGCTTACAACAGCATCATCACCATCATCACCATCACCACCACTATCATCATAACCATCATCATCATCATCGTCACCACAACCATCAGTATCATCATCATCATCAACATCACCAACACAATCATCCTGATCACCACCGCCATCATCATCACAACCACCATCAGTATCATCACCATCACCAACACAATCATCACCATCACCACCGCCATCATCATCACAACCACCATCAGTATCATCATCATCACCAACACAATCCTCCAGATCACCACCGCCATCATCATCACAACCACCATCAGTATCATCACCATCACCAACACAATCATCACCATCACCACCGCCATCATCATCACAACCACCATTAGTATCATCATCATCACCAACACAATCATCCTGATCACCACCGCCATCATCATCACAACCACCATCAGTATCATCACCATCACCAACACAATCATCCTGATCACCACCGCCATCATCATCACAACCACCATCAGTATCATCACCAACACAATCCTCCTGATCACCACCGCCATCATCATCACAACCACCATCAGTATCATCACCATCACCAACACAATCATCCTGATCACCACCGCCATCATCATCACAACCACCATCAGTATCATCATCATCACCAACACAATCATCCTGATCACCACTACCATCATCATCATCATCATCACCACCATCATCAAGGCCTGCGTAACAACTCTAAATCTATGGTAAAGAGCGCACCAGGAGACCCAACCTTATCCCACACACGTGTAAACACATATTTTCCAAGACACTTCCACCCCAGAACAGCAACACAAGATCCTTTTCCTGCAGTGAGAAATCAACTTCTTACTACAGGGAGGCAGACAGCTCTAGGCAGCGTCCCGTGAACGAGCCGTCTCTGAGCGTGACACGAGGTGAAAGAGAGATGTCACGACAGCTTGTCTCGATAGCTCTGCCTTGATCCAGGCTCAATGCTGAAACCTTTTTGTGCAAGTGTTGGATGCTGCTTAGTGATGTGTGGTTGGCGTGTGGATTATCGAGTCAGTCGGTAAGGAGAAGCTGGGGTGTCGGAGCTGTCCTATCTACTTTGGGTTCTGTATTCGGTCGGACAGCGCAGAGAGCGAGATGGCACAGAGACGGCGTGTGCTTATTGGATGCGACAGGTCGCTGTCTCACTGTGTCCCCCAGCATCCAGACGACGTGCACAAATGCAAGGGTGAGAGGAGACGTGAGGCCCAGCGTCAACAGTCTAGAGAAGGGACAGTCATGCACGGTGACACTTCACAGCAAATCCTTGTACGCCGACTGGAAACTCTGCACGCAATGACACCTTGAAATATCAAGCAGTCAGACTCAAGAGGACACAGAGAAAATGGCTCTAGTAGGATTTGAAAATGTATTCGATCTTAGTCTTCAGTGGTTCAGGGACATAAAAACAAATATGAAATACAAGGTCATTTGACAATCATAACAACTTAACTATGAAAAAAAAAACAAGCAGGTTAGGTCCCAGGCAAAATCGAATCAAAGAACAAACCAACATAGCCTTGTTGAGCCAGAGGTGACTTCTCTACCTCTCTAGTCATCAGCTGAAGAGATTGAAGTGAGAGAGCCATACTTCTCACAATACGTATGTAGGTATGTATGCAAACATGTCCACTAGAGGGCAGACACTGAACCAAATACTACAGAGGAGCAGACAGTGGCCTAATGGCACTGGGAAGCTGCAATGAGTTTAACATCTCCTATATTTTGTCCTTTAGTGTTCACTCCTAATTGGACCTATTCCAATCCTGTAAGTTCCTTTAGCTGTCCAGAGACTGTGTTATGCCCACCAGGCCTCAACCACACCTTAACTGTGCCTAATTATTACCATATGTATGTCTGCCTTCTGCTCTCTGCCCCCTCTGCTTCAGCGTAGTGTATACCTTCATCTTGGATTCTTTAGGTTGTGTACTATATTTTCTTATCTACTGGCATAATTGTATTTGGCCTATATACTACACTTTCACATTTAGACTATAATGTTGATTTCTACGACGTATCTGCAAACTAGGACTCTTGTAAGGTTTGCTGAGCTTGGATGCATTTATCAGACATCATTTGTTACAAAAGAGACATTGTGTATTCGCTGGTGCTCCATCCAGCCTCCATCGTCCTCTGTCCTTGATATATGAAAGAAAAAAAAGAAAGAAAAAGAAAAAGACACAGCAGACTATCTCATGGGGACATCACGGAAGTGCCAACATGGTGCTGTGGTATGTGAGAATCATACCCTTACACTTTCTGTGTGGTGAGTTGACAGAGGGCTGGCTGGGTAAACTACCAGGACAGCGTGGCAGTTATCCTCTCGGATGGACAGGACGTTGCACAATAGCTGCCAGACCTGACTAATCCATCCTGTGAGTTGGTTTGTGTATGTGTGTATATATAGATAGAGAGAGAGAGAGAGAGAGAGAGAGAGAGAGAGAGAGAGAGAGAGAGAGAGAGAGAGAGAGAGAGTGTGAGTGAGATAAACAGCTACGTATGCAATACTTCACTATTGTCATCCATCCTAACCTGCCTTTTCCATTTCCTTAAAACAGGAAAACTTAGCAAGAACAGGATCACAACCAATTACAGTCCTACAGTCCTCCCTCTCTGATCAGAGACAAAGTTTGAAGATGAAGATCATAACTGTCTACGTAGACTGACAAGTCAGTCTCTAAATAACTCTCATTTAGAGACTGGGGACAATCTCCCAGATTTAGTTTTCAAAAACTGGGTGGGAAGAAAACCTACCTTGCAGAACCAATCAAAAGTCTTGAGGGTGACCCTAATATTGGGGCGGTAACATGCAGAAGATGTGTGCTTCTAAAGACTGTAGTAACAACAAGTTTTATTGTCCTGGGTTACAAAATATTTAAACAAAGTCACTGGAAACCCCAACTAACTTGCATTTAGTAATCCCCAGACGCTTGGTAGGCGGTGAGATCTCAGATTGTCTGGTATCCCAAGACTACTGTCTACATGGTTCTCAATTAATTGGCCAAAAATGTTAAGCTAATAATGGCTTCAAATGCTGATATCAAATGTGTAATCCTTCTCAGTACATATTGTTGCATGGCATGGGCAAACATCAGCTCTGGTACGAGTGGAATACAATCATAAGTATTTGGAGACCTTGGCTCCAGCAAACATCCCAGCCTGATCAAACACTCTTTAATGACCTCTGAAGGTGGGAACATAGAAGGATAATTCTCTTTCCAAGGAAAGAATGACAACAGAACAATACAACGGCAACACAGTGTGTATAAATGTAGTCTACTGCAATTGGGAAATAAAGTCTCAAAAGTCAACGTCTAATCGCCTCTCTCAGGATCATGTACAAATACAGGGAATTGGGAAGCTGAACATTTTAGTGGGAACAGATGCTCACCGCACGATGGCCTCGTAGAATAACAACATGAAGTTTTAACCAAGATCCATTTGTATGTATTATCAAAAGCTGCTGTCGGTCGAACATAAACAAGCCAGTATTAAATGACTAGTCATTTTAATCAGTTGTGTTTGATACCATTAATTCATAATGTGTTCAGCTTAAAAATGAACTCACCAAAATCTCCTAGGTTTTCCAATTCGAAAAGGAGAACAAGGCATGTTGCGAGGTGTGTGCTTCTCACAGTTATTTGCTCTAAAGAGACTTAGCTCACTATAACAATTCCTCACCTACACTTGATCCTATAGCCGGCTCATATCTGCAGGTCCGCTTCACTTTAATCCTGACTCTGGCTCTCTTTTGATCTTTTGGCGTAAAAAGGAGGGAAATAACTTTCTTATCAAATATTTACTCTTTAATAATCTTTACTACTACTTCTGTTCTTTTTGTTGGTTTCTGTTTCACAGTTGCTCACAGTTTCTAATTCTATGACAGCAGTTGTCTGTTGTGTGGAAATCGGTGAACATCCTCTGGAGGATTGTCGGTAGATGAATTTAGTTTTAGTCTCCTCTCTGAAGCATGCCTCTTCTATATCCACCCTGGCTAAAAGGACCCAGATGCTGAATCAGCATTCAGATGCTTTACTGTTTTACCTTCCTGTGCTCCTTCTCATTCCCTGATCAAACTATGTCATTAACTCTAGTCCATTCATGTCCTTTGAGCTGACATCCAGAAGCCCTCTTCATCTCGGTGTTCCTCTTCTCGGCTGCTCCTCTTCCTCGCTGTCCCAGCTTTAACGTTTGTCCATGTTGCTGCTGCAGTAGTAGAAATAGTTGTCTCTCTCTCTCTCTCTCCCCCCCCCCCCCCCCCCCGCCCCAGGGGCAGGAGGAGCAGGAGGTGTAACAAGGTAATCCTCAGGAGGACGGAGGTGGGAGCCAGACATCCATAACCCCAAGGAGAGGAACGTTCTGGGTGGAGGATGAGGTGGCAGAGGAGGAGGACGACTGGCCCATCTGAAGCGGTGCTGCTTGCACAGCTGTCCTGCAGGACCCACGTGCCTCAAGCCTTTGCCAACACTGCAGAGGTAGTCTATACCTGTCGTGGGTTGCTGTGGCAACAGGAGTAGGAATGATGCAAGGGTGGGGGTTTATTTATGATGCAAACTTTGGTTTTATCTTTGTGTGTGTGTGTGTGTGTGTGGGTGTGTGAGTGAGGAATGTAAGTCCCACAGGTGTGCTGGCTGTGTGCTGCTCTGTCCTGTCATTGGCTCATTTATCTTACTTAAAATGACTACTGGACCGACGCAGCAAGGCATCTCACATACAAACAGGTGACCCTGACCGTTTCAGACACCTACAAGTTATTGTACTGCGGTTAGAAATCTTGACTTTCTGTTCATAACCACGCTTGATTTATTTAGCCTTGAGGCAAAATAAAAAATGTATTACAGGGAATATAATCAAATATTAACTCACCATATGCTTCTGGCTTTGGAGAACGCTTTATCCACTCTGCAAAAGTAGAGAGGACCATTAGGCCATTATAAAAAGGACTTTTGCAGTACTTTAACTGATGTAGGTCTACATCACTCATCATTTCCATTTAATTTCTGATGTTTTTAAGAATGTCAATAATGGAGAATAACTAAAACAACACTAGATACTTTTGTTTATCTTAAGGAAATATAATTGTTGTGTACATACCACATAAATAAATAAATATGACCTTAAAGTGATGCCATTACTCAACTCCACCATTCTCTGCCATTCTTCAATTCAACTTCACTGTGCTCTTTTTTTAAAACTTGTAATTATATAATAATTTATTTGTTTCAATTACGTGAACAGGTGGACAGTCGACTGCCCCGTCGCTTGGAGCTTTGTTAGACAGAAAGAATAATGGCAACTAGGAGTGAAAGTTAAACAACTCGCGCCACCTGCCCATGTAGCACTTCCAAACAAGAAAGGACGAAAGCTGTCTGGTGTTTCCAAAGACAAATTCAACTCGTACTGGTTTGTCACTTAACTCCACTTAAGCTCTTCTTTCTTTGTCATTGGTTACTGATTATATCAACTCAGAACTGCAAGTGTCTGTTTGCGGTAGTATGTCGTCACTGCCCTGATAAAGAAGCAAACAGTGCACAATAGCATGTATGCCAGTAGATGGAGCCGTGGGAAGAAAAACCATCACAAATTGTCATACAAGAAAAGTTCATAGTGACAAAACTTCATACTTGAGTTTGACCATTTGTTTTCTCTCTAAACAACCTAGCTTGTGTATACTAAAAACTAAAAAAGTATTGTATTGGGTTGTATTTAATGGTAAAGTAATTCCAAAATGTTCCTTGGCTGGGTCCCCGTTGATTTCAATGCACTACTTCTCATAAATAGAACAGGTGTTCTTTACTGCTGATGCTAGAGAGTCCCTGCATGCATGTATGACCATGACCTTGAGAGCTGTCTTCACTAGGAGCTCCACAGCGGACCAGAGCAAACGTATGCTGTTTCAGGTCGATACTCAGTACATCTCACTGGATATATAGTGTTGCATGTCTTGCAGTGCTCCTGCAGCTGTCTCTGATCTCAGACTCGACCTCTTGTTGTCCCCCCTGCCGTGGAAGCTTTCGCCAAGTGTCCATCTCAAGAGCACCAGACCTCTGTCAGCATCGGGGACTTCCAGCCCATCCCTCCACCAACACCTGCATCGGGGTGGGGGGGGGGGTTCCCTGGACCACAGACACGGCCCACGTCTGTGTATCCCATGCTGGGAATCACTGACCTCTTACTCATCCATTCCAGGCATGTCTCCCCGGATAGGATTAGTCTGCATGTTCTACCGGAATCATTGTCATTAACAAAATCCCAGAAATCAGATGACCCACTGGCAGGCCCTTTGTTTTTATTTAATAGGAATCAGTAGGCATAAAAAGAAATAGGAAGGTTTTTGTTGTACGCTGCAATATATATGCTACTGCTAGTACTACGACTACTACTACTAGTATAATATAGCCTATAATAATAATAATAATAATAGTAATATTAGTAATAATTTTAATAATAATAATAATAATTTTTATTATTATTGTAATGTGTTTATTTGAAGTGCAGGTTACGGTATGAAAACCTTAAGCATTCCTCTTTCAGAGATACTAAGGCAGAGCCGTAAGGGACCTGATGTACCAGATTGGTCCACTGCCCCTTAAGGGGTGCCGTGACTGCAGTGGAGCTGCTTCTCCACAGTGGATCAGTTGTCGTTCTAAACGCTATAGGTGAAGAAGAAGACTATTATCGGGCCTCCATGTGACATTAAATATCACCAAGGACCACTACCTCAAACGTCTGCTGCTGCCATGCTCTGCTCTGCTTCATGTGAGCTGTGCGCCCCGGCGTACATGCGTCACACAGCCTGACCAACATGACATGTGGGCCCATAAATCATTGCTCCATCTCATATGATCCCACGTACACTTGTCCTTGGGTGAAAAATATAAAATTGAAATACATACAGCATGTTGATGTTCGAATAGAGCCAGGGTTTTTAAGGGCAGTGCTTATTTTCAGTCTCTCCTGTGGGTCTCGCCCATTCTCATATTACGGAGAATTCCCGTCAAGTGATAATCAACCAGGGTGGGCCTAGATTCTAGGATAAAATCAATACAAGAAATAGTATGTGGCAAAAGAAATGTGCAACAAACCGTCAATCCTTTTGACATAAAATAGCCCAACAACGTTCCTGTTGAGGGTTGATGTCACCATGTTTAGCCCAGCGTCGTAATGGCTGGTAAATTTGGTCCAGATTATTCAAGATTAAAACACAAAACATGGCTGCTTGTTTTCTACACTAAAAACTTTAAAAACATTCATCCCTACGTACACATGATTACTAGATCATGTATCAAATACATGGTAGGACTATCAAGTGTTTTCTGGGAATTATTTCCTTCTTATTGCAAACATATTAAGGGTATGTTGCACATTATGAACACAATATAATGAAAATAACAATCTTTAAATGTATATTATGTAACATTTTCGCGTAAAACAACTAGACCTATTTTATATATTTTGTTGAGAAGTTTTATGCAAGGTAACGGTGCGTTTCATTTGGTCGCCTGTCAATGGCATCACACCCCCTTTAGCCCCTAACTTCCGGGGAAACATGGTAAACAGTAATTCAGTAAGAGTAATTTATTGATGAGATTTGAATATCGATCTAGCTTACTACGTTGTGCTATTATAACAAGTGGTTCATGCCAGTCACCAAGCTAATGCGTACGGTAACGTTATAATGTTCAACACGCTCATAAAGTAATTTTTAGCTTGATTGTTTTGACCACGCATAACAGTGCCGGGGCTATCCCACAATTGAATTTGAACTCCGCATAACGTTAGCTAGAGCTGCATGGGTAGTCGACTCATCTAACTCTAAGTTAGCTCGTTAATGTTACGTTAGCTAACGGTACTTGCGGCTACTTCATTAGAATGATATTACAACGTGAATGGACGTGACTAACGTGAATACAACTTTAATACTATACATATACCTATTACATATTACCTCGTCCGTGAACATGCTTTCTGCCTGAGTCACATCAGATACTTTTACCGGCAATGGTGGTGAAGACAACAACTCCCCAACAGACAACAGAGCCAACGCTACTTCACGATGTCATAAAACTACGTCATTGTTTTGTTTTAATTGAGACCCCAAGTGGCAGAAATGACGTACCATACCTTTGAGCTAAATCAATTAATTTAAGCTTGATTAATTATTAAGACTCAAAGCCTGAGAACCAAAAACTAAATAAATATGATTTGGAGTTTAGAAAGTTTGTGCTTTAGGGGAATTTGAAATACAATATCTCCTTAATTTATCACAACCCAATAAATCCCATAACTGTGAGTTCATTCTTGGACTCCCATTCTCCAACATGTGGCATTATGTAGACTTTACATACACCCGTTTTGATGGGAAACGCAAGCGTTATGCTCCTTTAGCTACCCTGCTTCATTGTCAAGGTTAAAAATAGGAATGATTCTTGCAACAAAAGCCTAGCAGCCTTGTGTCTGGACTATCTACTGTACCCATGCCCAACGTGGGCTGAATCACTCCATTGATGAGGGGTGAATTAAAGACATGAGCTGAATGACCTCATTCATGCTACAGTAGGTCTACAGTGACATACAGTCTTTGTTAACAGACTCATAATACACTCACAAACACATTGGGGCTGGAGCGATGCTGACGGCGAGTTACAGTCACATAACCTACATTCTACTTTTGTTCAAAAAGGTCAAATGGTTAGAAACTTGAGCTAGCCCAACGGCTCTTCACTGGCTAAATAACAAAAAATGAATAATGGAAAGTATTCTTGTTGTCGTAGCGATGAAAAAACAACAACACTTTGACACGTTTGAAAGAAAAGCAGCAAACGGACGTGCTTGTTTGCTCATTAGCAGGCTCCAAGAGCGAGGTCTCCACCAGACTGCAGCCCCACAGAGTAGAGATAAAAATGACCTGAACGGTGATAGTGTTGAGAGAGCAGACAGAAGGCGATGGGGGACAAACAAAGTGCAGGGCACACAGGGCTTTCGTGTTCCACAGCTGCCTGGGATTTCCATTGTCTAAATGAATATGAAAGTGAACGTGAATGTGGGAGTGAATATGGAAGTAGGACTTGGCTGAATGGAACCTGAAGAGCCCTCTGGTTTTCCTACATATGCTGTTTGTTTGGCCACCGCTTCACTATGGCACTCGTAAAATGTCCTTCTATTCTCAAGAGGCCGTGCCTTGCGGTCTAATCATCCACGTTCTTTTGTCATGCAAACCTGTACATTTATCCGGCAAAAACGCTTACTCTGTGTGTTTTTTCTGTTGTCTAATCTTTAAATATTCATCAGGGCCCTAACAGACAAGCTCCTGGAAGAGCTCTGGGAAAAAAAACATACAAGTATAGGCCTACTGTGCCTGTGTACCTGGGACAAATATGCATTATTACACAGTACTAGGCAGTAATTCCTCATGACAAGCCCAACGAGATATTTATCGTAGTGGTATGCAGCATTAATTTCAAGGATGTACAGTCTCCTTCCAAATCAGCTGACCGCCGAGAGCCAACTCCAATTGCTGGCCTGCTGCAGTCTGGAGGACAATGGGGGATGCTGTTGGACCAGATCGTCACACAGAAATGCCTGCAACTTTCCGTTAAGACACCGCAAAGAAATGTGCTTATGGCAAACGGAACGGGACACATTTACGGCCGTCATGCCTCGATTGCTAAGGATACTGGGGCCAGTGAAGTGTAAATAAGAATTCAAACAAAGTGTTGTTTTGTTGTTATTGTCTACAATAAGAAAAACTATTTTTACAGGCAAAATGGTGTAGTAGCATAGTGCAAGTGTGTATAGACGGAAGCGAGTTAACACAGCTATGGGGTTCTGTTTGAAATAATGACCTACCTGTCTATCGACACTGCACTGGAAATGTGAGGGTCTATACACTGTGGGAACACAAATATGCACAGCACAAAAATGAGGAGACACAAAGAGACGTTTGAGGGGGTGAGGTGAAAGCAGGCAGCCTGAGGAGAGGTTTCTGTGTGAAATCAGTAAAAAAAGAAAAGAAAAAACGTAAACTGACAAGACTAGTGGATCAACATGCATTTGAACAAAACTAAATCAAAAACGTATAGACGTTTTGCATGTCCCGTCACTGCCATTTATATTTAATGCCTATAACGTATTGTATAACATTGTTTTGTATTCCTCAACATATCAGATGCGTCTCAGTGCTTCCACTGAATACCAGAGGACCCAAGTGCATCACAGTGTACTACGGTGCGGCTCACCTGCCAATAGGAAGGTTTCAGCATGTAGTGCAACCATGCGGCAGCAATGACGCTTGTTCGTGAAGCCCTGGCGGAAGCGACTAAGGTGCAGTTCCTCTAACGGACGATAGGGGGCTCGCGGTGGGGAAAAGATATAGGTCCCGTTTGATTGTTTAGTTTATTTAAAAGGTTATTAATGATTTAATGTCAATTAGTTTTGGCCACAGACTACTGCGAGGCAGCCATTCAACTGCTACCCTCAGCGTGTCAAATACGGACCGTTTCCGTTGCAAAAACTCAAACAATGAAACAACAACAACAACCCCTAACTGTAAATTTAAGGCTTCATAAAGGTTGTGTGTAAAACCAATGGGTGACGTCCCGCTACGTCCATATTTGTCATACATTCTATGACTTCACCGAGCATGGCCACTAGCTAGATAGCAAGCACAGAGAAAACAGCCTCCTATGTAAAAGTAAATGGATGGACTGGTTCCTACTGTTTCCTTCATCAGCTCTTCTGGATGGGTGTATCCCATCAGGTGAGTTCCATGCCTTAAATATTGACTGCACGCAAACACACACACACACACACACACACACACACCTACTCAGGCATGTGCACACACACACACACACACACACACATTCCAAGAGTCCATGAAGTACAAGTGCTCAGGGTGCAACCACAGAGCACCTGTAGATCAGTTGAAACAGTTTGGCTGTGCCTGTCTGTATACTGGGGATTCATCAGCACAGCACAGGACACAGTTCATAAACCGATGACATATGTATGGCTCCTCTGAGCCAGCAATGTTCTTCTGTAAATACATCATATTCATAACACACACTGCACACTGAATAACACGCATTATCAAGCAGTTAATCACAATAATCACTGCACACATACACATCCTATGGGTAAACATAAGTGTGTGTGTGTGTGTGTGTGTGCGTGTGCGAGCATACTCTGAAGCACAAAATTAAGTGAGCCAATGTAAACAAACCAACCAAAATAAAATCGTGCTTGACAGAATGTAGAGAAAACAGCCATGATTGAGTTCTGTGATTGTTTGAGTAAGCGTATGTGTGTCTGTTTGTATGTATGACTGTATGTGCGTGTGTGTTTCTATGTGTGACTGTATGTGTGTATTTGTATGTGAATATATATGTGTGTGTGCGTTTGTATGTGACTGTATATGTGTGTGTATTTGTATGTGAATGTATGTGTTTGTATGTGACTGTATATGTGTTTGTGTGTGAGTGTTACTGTGTGTGTGTGTGTGTGTGTGTGTGTGTGTGTGTATGTTTGACTATGTGTGTGTCCATGTCAACAAGAGATCTGCTGCGCAATCTATCAGCATCAGTGTTTATTATCTTTATGTCCATCTCTGACATCTCTCTAACCTCTGCTGTAGCTGCATGCCACTAAACTGGATGTATTTAATTTAATAACCATGTTATTTATTTAATTCACAACCATCGGCCATGAATACAGCTTTTTTTCAACAGCACAGTTACTGATGGTATGAGGTTACAGACGAATACATGGAAAACAACACAGCAACTGAAAATGCCAAATCAACACAAAAAATGCAACAAACTCCAAACCAGTTTTCCAGGGACCTGACAGTGCATATAGAGAGTCACACACACACCCACACCCAAAAATGACAGTAGATAACCATCACAGACAGGGACACAAACCAACACAGACAGACACACACACACACACACACACACACACAAACCAGGTATGTGACCATACTATAAATGAACAGTGATCGCTCCTACCCTCCATAAGCCCCAAACGTGAAGCTCCTTTTCCTCTGCGGCATGCCGGCTACCAGGGAGGAGCAGTGGTGTACACACTCCGTCTACCCAGCACTGAGTGGAGCCAGCACTTGTGTCACTTACGTTGAGTGAGCATATGTGTCCCTACGACTGTGTCTATGTGTTTGGATTTTAATGTGGGTGTGCGAGTCAGTTTTTGTTTGTTTTTCAGTGTGTGAGCCTTGTCTGTCTTGAGACATGCAGCTCCCAGGGCCCTCCCCTTCCCCTGTTTACACGCCTCCTTTACAAACAGAGGAGGGAGGGAGGGAGGGAGGGAGGGAGGGAGGGAGGGAGGGAGGGAGGGAGGGAGGGAGGGAGGGAGGGAGGCTGAAGCCGACTGACCATAACCAGTCTTTCAGGGACCAAAGGCCAGGGCTCATCAGATATACACCACCCCTCTCTCTCTCTCTCTCTCTCTCTCTCTCTCTCTCTCACCACAACCACAGAGAACACTGCCTTCAAAAGGCTAGGATGTTTTCCTCAACTTCAGTGTTTAGCTATGTGGTAGATGGTTGATTCACCAGCAGTGTAAGGATATAAGGAAAACAACCCCCTAAGTATTCTAAGTAATTTCATCATTGATGATTTGGTAATAACAATTGGAAGCATACACCTTTTAGGATAAAGTTTGAAAAGGAAATAGGAAATAGTGTTTGTTGAAGTGTAACAGTAGAAGTATAAGTTTCTCTCTCTCTCTCTGCTCTCTCTGTCTCTCATTCTCTCACTGTCGTATATTGCAAGGAGACAGCTGGTCAAACAAGTTGCAGACACCAAACCCTTCTTCACAAAATCAAAGACGCATGCCACAGGCTTGATTGGTTCTTTGGTTACATGTATACATTCACTGCTGGTTCACATGGCGACGTATGTCTTTATATTCCATTTCTGGAGGCAAAACATGGTGACTTAACACATTTCCAATGGAGATTCATTATTAGAGTTCATCTCCATCATTTCAATCTGTGTTGAATTATGGCCTTCTTTAAACACATCTATTTCTAAAGCACATACCCATTGTGTCATTTCTCTGCTACACACACCCAACAGGACTACACCCACAGGGCCAGGCCACAACAGAAACGAATGTTCGCAGTGTAGCTCAGGTCGTTGGTTATTATTGATGACAGGTAAATAACATACATATCAAGCAGTCAGTCTGTCGGATTAGTCTGTTTGTTCAGTGTAATGTGGGTCTGGCATACAACCTGCTAGAATTTATTGAATGAAGGACTGCCTGCGGACTGGCTGTCACGTCCATAACATTTTCACTACTTTGCATGGATATTGAACAGACTAATAGGGGTTGGGAAGTAGCCCGGGCATAATAGTGAGAAAACTATGAGTTATTGTTAAAACTGGGCTATTGTTGGTCGCTCAAAGGTCCAATTGTGTCATTTTAACGACCAAACGCTTGAATAAGTGGATGAGTACCCCATAACCAATGGTTAGGATAATTACCTAATGAATAACCTCTAACCAACAATACAAGCACATTCCTACATGTCGTTTGGGTCCTTTTGAGAGGCCCTTTATAAATCAAACGTAATAATAAAATCTTTATTATTTTTATCATTATTATCATGACTACTCTTTTTATTATTACTTACAAAATATATCCAGCCAACACCAATAACACAATATAGGCCTCATACATCTTATTTCTTTCTCAACACTAGTTTGCTCTGGGGTAGAGCTGCTCTGAACCCTCCTCTCTCCAGCAGGTCTACCTTGCGGCTGCCCAGGGTCACACCTGTCTCTGTGACATTAGGTTGATGTGAGCAACAGCAGAAGTGTGTGTGGATCAGCCAGAGCACCCATTAAAATGCCATCAACTTAAAGAGCAATGAAACACCCTGTTTCAGTTGGCCTGTGTGGTACTGACCGGTGGAGATAAAAACATTCACTCTCTGCTATCAACCCTCAACACCACCTTATCCGTCAATATATCACTGTATACTTCCTGGTTGTGTTGACACAAGGGAAAGCGGTACTCTCTGGTTTGGCTAATAGGATATCTATGGGTTAGGCCTTTATGTGATGGCTTTATCTTTTTATTTCTTTTGTATTGTGTAGTGGGCCCCTATTTGTCATGGGGTGACGGAGACTTTACAAGCAGGAAGACTGGAGATGAGGGAGGACAGTAGATATCTCTATGATAGACATCTACTCAGACTGCTCCAGCCACCGCTGATACTGGCACACTAAAAAAAAAAGTAGTTCAGCGGAAAAATAATGAGCACAGAAAAAAACGAAAAGTGCTGATAATGAAATACTCAGCAACAATAGCTCGAGGCCTTATAACATTTTAGCCCTTTAATTTGTCCATTCATCTCCCATCGTGATCAAACACAGTATGTTCATTGTCTATTGTGAAGTCTAAAGGACTAAATAAAGCTGGGCTGTTTCTTAGAACCTTATAATTCAGTGAGCCGTTGATAAAGAGAGGAGGCAGAGTAGATGAAGAGGTGAAGGGGGAGGAAAGGTGTCAAATGTAACTAAAGCAAAAGTTCAATCAGGAAGACGACATTCCCCTTTTATTTCTCATCGCTCTATGTTGGGTTCTAAATTCCCACGCTGTCATCGCAGGCCCCTCCCCTACAGCACAATTGCGCGCCAATGCGCATCTCAAATTCATGCTCGTCTCTGTTGTTTTCATTGAGACTTGTTGCAGCCCTCCTCCATCCCTTTCACATCCGGGACTAAGCACCACCTGTCTACGGAGGAAGAGATGGCGTCCTCCAGGGCAAAGGAACTCCATCCCTAGTCACACCACCTCCAGTGTCTAGACACCATCAGGGGGGAATTCAACTTCATGGATCCCTCATCCCCATTAAGAATAATTCGATGGTGGCTAACCTCCAAATGTGCTGTCAATAAATGTTGTGGTTCATTTTAAATACTAGTCTGTCCTGATTGAAATGGTCAACAAGTTTCACAGTTCTGCTTTGAAGGAACAGGACATTTGTTCCTGGTGTTTAAATGGCCAGTCTGCAGAGGAACACGGATCACTTATGAAGCTGACAGCAATTTCAGGTTGTTGTTGTTATTTTCTTCATATAAATATATATCCTAAACTGTCTAGATTAGTCTGGATAGGGTTGGATGAACATGAGTGGAAAACAAACCCTGGGACACACACTAATTAAATAATTAACTAATAAATGTGAAACGGCACAGCAAACAGTTTAGCCAAGTAATCAATGCAGCAAAGAATACAGCAGTATTTTATTTGTTTTTGCAAGTTATAATTATTCCTAGTCTAGTTTCCAAGCTGCCAACAGTCTGGCTTCTAAAAGAAGCATCCATATGTAACCTCATCTTGAGTTCTGGCACTAAAATGTCCTCACTGTGAAGTTGGCCGTGGCCCAGCAGCGAGCTGCTCTTTAAAGAAAATGCCTAATCATTCCAAAAATATTGACACTGTACCTCCATGAATACTCTGCCTATGGCTGCTGTATACATTCAAAATATTTTCCATATGCCGGACTAATCAGGAACTGCACACGCACTCGCCTATTTGGAGAAGGCAATCCCTTGGAGTGGGCAGGGCACCAAACAAACAGTTGAATGGAGTGAATATTCAAAGGACAAATTGTGCTTTGAAGACGATGAAGTAAGTGGAGCCTTCTCTATGCTGGTGTTTACGTTATACCATCTGAGTGGCCAGGCCGTGTGAGGGGATGGCACACGTGGGTGTCTTGGATCGCGTAGAACTGATTTAATAAAAGGAGACGTCATTTAAAGCACCATGGTTTGAATGGTTACGTAAGCACAGAATGTAATGAACAATGGCACACATGACACTCAGGAAAAGAACACTTGCTTACTAACACAGGAAATAACCTCTGCCAACACGTTTAGGACGATATGTAGTCTACGGCGTCAAGTCCTTCGCAAGAGGAAGTAGGCTGTTCAGTAAGATCCTGCACCATGCAAATGTGCTGGATCACACGCAGAATTTGCACAGAACACCTGTGCAAATGTCAAGTTTGTGGAGAGCATTGTTGAGTGACGTTTGAGAAGGGGTGAAGTACTCCACTCCCTATGTGGCCCTTGGGAGCCTCAACAATCAGCCACACTGAGGCCTTTCATAGACTCCTGCGTTAGAAGTCCAGGATATTAAAGCCAAATTGATTCACATGTTCTGTCTTATAAACCTAGACATATAGACAAAGTGATATTTCTGGTTTTGACACTGTCCGCCTTAAGTACAAGATTAATTTGATTATCCTTGAAAAGGGTAGCGAATCCAAAATCATTTGTTTTAGTTTTAAACTTGGCAATTTGTCTTATATATCTTCAACATAGTAGGCTTAATCTATGCCATTGTATCACTGTTACTGAAATAATACCGTCATTATGAAAAAGCAGGAGTAAAATCCTATGTTTTTGCCAGGCTCCGAAAGTAGGTAGCATTCTTTTTTTCGTGACGTTGAAGTTCCTTTTAGTATACTCTTCGACGTCACGACCATGGGACACTGGTGGCGAGTTGCGTGTGGATGTGTAGAACTCTGTCTGGGCAGCGGTTGTTGATGGCGGCGTCCTAGAGAGGGTTAAGCTTCCTGGACACTAATAGTATAACGCCATGCTGTGTGTGGATGTGCAAATGTGTGGAGCTCATTCTAGGAAGCGGTATATTTTGATGTTTGCGTCCGAGAGAGGGATATGCTTCCCTGACACTTGTAGTATAAGGTCACAGTGTGTGTGTGGACATGTGAAGCTCTGTCTGAGCAGCAGTTCATTTTGATGTTCGTGTCCAAGAGGGACACTGCTTGCATAACTCAAACTCTTGCATAATTCAAATGATGTGTGGCACATTTCATATACAACATCACTCATTATAACGCTCATACACAACGATGGTAGGCTACTAAAAAAGTATCACAAAGTTGCCATGGGTCAAACCAGGAGGATAAAACATCCCCCCCCCCCCCCCCCCCCCCGCTTCCAAGCACTCTTAAAAAACTTTATTTTCTTATCTCATAGTGTTCGAATTCTAGCTGAAAAGAGGGGTTTCACTTAAACTTTAACCTCTCTAATGACCACATAATGGATGGACTCGTTTCAAACCACACAGATGACTTATCAATTAATTACACAAGTTTCTGCTCACAACCTCCATCTACAGCGACTTATGGAGGTTATTCGTCGCCAGGAGCAGAGTAATAGGACACATTGCCCCCTGGCATCAATTCGTTCTACAGAAAGATCCATTTAATTTTTTATAGATTCTTGTTGCCTTGTTATATCTGCTGTGTCCTCTGCAGATCCAGGATAGCTGGTCCGCTGAAACTGAAAGGACTCAGCAATCAATAGAGAGAAAATCGACGGCTACGGCAAACTCTACTCCAAGTCCATCTGCACAGGCACAGGAGTAGCAAATTGCAAAAGTGCATAGGTTTTACTGTAATTCTGCATCACCATTGACTGATTCTCAAGTGCTGACCTATTGAAGTCTGGGGATTCCACAAAAGGTTTTACTGCACTGGCCATTATGATGATTTGCCTCCTTAAGCAAGACAGAGTACGTTCAGCGGAGTGTTCAATGTAGTCCCACGTTGCTGCAGACTTGACCTATTTAAAACAAAATGGTCTGGTATCGCGCAAAAGTTGAAACCATAAAGGTCAGTGAAACTATGAACTAGTGTGCATGATTCTGTAGTTATTAATTAACAGTCGTGCGCACTGACAGTTCTGAGGTGGGGCCAGTGCCCCCTTAAGAAAATGCTTGGCCCCCTCTGTGGCCCAACTGAATGTGGAGTTCTAGCCACATCAATGTTCTTTGCAATTAAGAAATATATTATCTTAGTTCATTATAGTTACAATCAATATGGCAATTAAAAAAAAGTAACGGGAATTTAGGGTTCCCAATCATGTTCTAGATGCCTGTGTGAGTCTTTCAGACATTTGCAATTTATTTCACAAAGTCAAGTCAATAATTGCAATGTACTTCGTTTATGACAAAACTGACCCTAGTTCTAAAAAGCTCCAGCCAAAGAACCACTGACATTAGATAGTACTTAATATGGGCTTATGGCCCTTCAAATAGAACAACTGACCAGTTCTAGATCTTTGCATATAAGGGGGCCGGGCAGCTCCATTTGTGAAATGGTCTAGAACCGCCACTTGTCTTCCCATTTATGAGCGATACCCATGCGGAACCGAGCAGGGGAATAGCGCCCTCTCCTGGTTAAATTACATATCATCTTTATTTTTCTGTAATACACTATGTCAAACATAATTGCTTCCCTCATTGTCAAGCGAACATATAAGGTTCAGTGTCATCCTCCGAGGACTGTTGGGGCGTAGCGAGGCATTACACAGATGATTTATTCAGATGATTGTACACTCAAAACTGGTGTATTATAGTGTGAGCTACGAGGCCACGACATGCGAAGAACTGCAGAATTCATCTTGTTTGGCTTGATTGCTTAAGCATCTCTTATTTTATCTTTCAAGTACAGCTGTAATAGGCTACTGCATGTCAAGTTAAGGCCCAAGAGGGCATGTCAAGTATAGGGCCAAGTGCTTCAAAACTTGATTAGATTAAGTGGATTAGAAATAAACTATTATAAAGAAATAGATTTAGATCTTCATAGACTCTTTTTTATCAACCAAGAAAACAAATCAATTATCCAAGCTGTTATAAGTGAGTTCTGGAATCGGCCAGTTCTCTGCGTCCTCCACGTTGAATAATGCATGATCAAGAACAACATCAATTGACTGAGCTAATTATCATCCGAGGCTCGCCTGCTGAACCTGTAATCATATGGAATCACTACGGAGGTGGGAAGTGAAACAAAACCGGCACCATTTAAAATTACTACTTGAAATTATGACAAATCAACCGAACACATCCACCGTGTTGAGCCGTAGAGGCTGTACCGGTCAAATCACTTCCTCTCCAATGGCAAATCTGTGAGTTGCAGTTTGAGATAGTCCAGCCTGGTTCTCCAGAGAGCACACTGAAACAACACGTTTTGATTCAATGGGTTTTATTATATATATTTGAAATAAATAGAACTCATCTTGAAGGAGAAAGCACAGTGCAGGTTTCACACAGACCGCACAATCAGTCCATTAAATGGTCACTTCATCTTGAAGCCTAACTAGTATATATATATATATATATATATATATATATATATATGTATATATAGTATAACCTTTTCATTCAGAGCCACAAATATGCACACTCGCTGAAGAGTGTGAAACTGTTAATCGAAATAATTTAATAACTAATTCTGTAGAATAATGGATACGTTATAAAAATAAGAGAACTTGCTGGCATCCTGCAGTTTCATACTGGTTTATCAAACCCCTCACAGAAATGTTTGTAATGCACCGTCGGCTTGATCAGTCTATTTCTAATGCCTTTAAAGTAGCTTTTTGTCATTGTTGGTCTCTTGTGGCGCTGCCAGTGAGCCTACAGGAGGGACTTTTTGGGTGCTTCATGCATCCTTTAAGCGCATTTCAATTATTTTTATCCTTTCGTTTAAAAAAAGAATTATGTGGTGTTTAATTTAAAAGGGTTTCCTAATAGCTGTCTTATTACCGAGTCTCTAGAGAAAGACATGCAACAACCTATTTAAAAAAAAACCTTTGATAAGAGAGAATAAACAAATCCAATCTCTCTCTTTCTGTTTATACCCCAGCTATTGATAATTTGCATACAATCAGCAGCAGCATAGACACTTTGCTTGCAATTTGCAGGCACCATATTGATATTATTTTAATACGATATTATACCATATGGATATTTTCCTACAAATGGAGCAGGGTTAGGTTTACTGTTGGCAAAGTCTTTCAGCAACACTATGTAGCTGCAATACATTTTACATACCTGGCCCCGATTAATTTCCACAGGACCCAGTGTCTATCACAGTATTTCGCTACGTGCTGAAAGTGACAGACAGACGTGAAAGGATGAAACAGCCAGTTAGCTTTTTGAATTGAGAGATTCTATGAGAGGCCGTTGGATACCCCTTTAGAAAACCCTTTAGATAACAAGACATTTATCTAAATTTGAATGAGGTGGACATCAAAGGGGCGGTCCATGCTAGTCTATAGTGTGCCGGCTATGGTAACCTAGTGATACTCATTGGTTCAGCCAGTGTCGTGCAACAGCAGGTATAAATGGGCAAACTGTACTCAGTAAACTGTAAAAAAGCGACTTGGGAAATACACCCGATAAACATGTATAGCACCCATAATGCAGGGCCTGTGAGACAGTGACTCATATAAATACTATAAAAAAGACGTGACACTCCATCTCTCGAACAAAATACTTGCTATGGTTTAGTCCCGAGAGAGCGATACACACACACACACACACACACACACACACACACACACACACACAGTGAGAACAAGAGAGAGAGCATGAGAGTTTAACATCAGGTTTTGAATGTTGTTTGCATTGCCGTGACTTTCGCAAGGCACTGGAAGAAAGCTCTGCAATTAACATATCACACGTGGGAGCATAAAAGGAAAACACAACATGGGCTTGAAAGGTAATTAAGCCGGGGGAAAATGGCAAATAGAAATAAATCATTATAATCAAGTTACTTGCCACATTGTGCCAACTGCACTAAATATAAATGTCCCTTCTACTCAGCAGGTTTTCACTGCGTCTTCATGGCCAAATGTGGCTGTTAATGCCAACAACCATTGACTGTGTCATATTGTCCCCGGGCCAGCTGCTTACCACGTTAATTACAATAGAAGCTTTTATTTCACACAGCGCAGGCAGGAACTATCATTTGGAACGGGTCCATTACCATATTACACATCAGACTGTTGTGCGCGACGGAGAGCAAGAGAGAGAGAAGGAAGGCAACATGCATCCCTACTACTGCCCCGAAAGAGAAAGAGAGTGAGAGAGAGAGAGCGTCATCACCACACTGTGCAGCCAAGCAGCACCAACATGTATGATAAGAGAAACGAGCATCTCAGACGCAGCGATTCGCCTTATATAAACCATCACATAAATAATCCAACGAGAAATCTGGTGCTGCTTTAGTGGAAACTGACGGGCTGTGGTTTAGAGGCTTTGCTTATTATGTTAAGATGGATGTCATAGGCACAATTAAATGTCAATGCTTTATTTATTTCTCCATGACTATAGAACAGACATATGGGAGGGCTTCAGAAAAGGAGGCTTTTGAAAAAAAGATTTTGGTTTGAGCTGAAGAAACTTCACAAACAAAATAGAAACAAAATTAACCAGTTATCTTGTTTCTATGACTTGCTGGATCTCCTTTATACCAGAAGAAAGGCCAACAAAAATGTACTGCACAAAATGTGTGCAGTACGCTAATGCTATAGCATAAGTAATGCTACTTATGCTATTGCCTACCAAAGCTATCGGAATGGATTCAAGACGATGATCATCCACATGTTTCTACAGACTGCTTATAAAATGTCTTTAGTTGGTGTATTATATGTGAGGCCGTCCCATCTGATCAACTCATAAATGAATGATAAGAGTTCCTGAACTCAGGCCCACCAGCGTCCCGGCTCACCTCTGCGCCGCACCACATCCCAGACCTTGGGTCCCCGTACGTGCTCCAGAGTCGCCGCGGTATCAATCTCTTTCACACCTGCAACAGAGAGTGTTGTACTTCACTATTCTTAACCAATGAATAACATCTACTGCCAGCAGGGTGGGATCACATCCTACACCTTATTGCAACTCCAATGTGACAATGTTTCTACCAAACACACACACACACACACACACACACACACACACACCAAAGGTCACAGCTCAGTCTGACAGACTTCCAGGGGAAGCTGGCGACTGAAACACAAAACCCCACGCACATTAATTAACATCTTGGTGTCTCAGGTGTTCACAGAGGGACCATATCTCGTCATTATAATAACAAACAAGGACCCTATTTTCTCCATGAAGGTTTTACTTCCTTTTCTGTAACTATTTAAATCAAGGTTAACAAAGTGAAAGGAATCTCTCTCTCTCTCTCTCTCTCTCTCTCTCTCTCTCTCTCTCTCTCTCTCTCTCTCTCTCTCTCTCTCTCTCTCTCTCTCTCTCTCTCTCTCTCTCTCTCTCTCTCTCTCTCTCTCTCTCTCTTGTTCTGTTTTAAAAAGTAATGGAGCCCCAATTAAAATGAATAACAGAACAGACGGCTGTGGGCTGGGAGCGTCTGCCAGAGCCCAGTCTGTCTAACCTAAGCACGTTACGCTAGCATTCCAGTGCCAACAACACCTACGTGCGTACACACACACACACGAAAAAAAGGAGGACGAAAATTTGTGTTGAATGAGTGCAACTAGGTACAAATGAGAATTTAAAAAAAAACGACCAGAGGGAAAAGGTGGCGAAATAGAGCGTAAAATGGAGTGATGCGGTCGGAGGATGAAGGCATGTGAACGTCATGATTGTCTGTATAAAAACTTCAGCAACAGATCAAGAGACGCAGCATGATATGCAATCAGAGGCTAGATCAACTATCATCAAATAGACAATAAAAAATACTGAGTCAACTTGAGTTTGTTCACTCAACATGTGGATGAATCGTCGTTTTTTGGGAAGATGGGTCATTCAATGTAATTTCAAACTTCCTCCGTTAACCCCCTCAATGGTTATTGACATTCAGTTTAGATTTGTTCCGTGAAGGCAGAGAACCATGAACGCCTTTGGATTTGTTAACCTACGCACATTTTGTAGTCTCCACAGGAGGCAATTGTACCGCTTTGCGGCTGTCTATTTGTTAATAATAAAATGTCAGTTGGAAATGTATTTGAGCTGACCAAAGAGGGAATGTAGCACTTAGCGGATACAGTGAAGGACAGCACATAGAACAACCATTCTTGGATATTCTCAAATTCAGAGCAGTACCAAAATTGCATATCAGACAAATTCCAATTCCAAGTGTAAAGACATTTTATATCACAAACTAACACATGACTACGACTAACGTTGGAATGACTCATTCAGAATGCCACATTGTGATGATCACCGCGCTTTAGCCTGTGGATGGGTCCTACTAAACCACGATGTAACATGGAACCTATTCAAAGTTCAAATGGGAAGCGAACAAGATCAAGTTGAACGGCGGGAGTATTTCAACACCAACAAGAGATGGTGCGCGACCTATGTGGCCGTTTGCTAGGTTCAAGTAAACCTAGCTTAAAACACTTCGACAACCGAACGTGTGCATTATAATTATAACATAGGCTCCATCAGCACTCTTGTTTTTCGCAAAAACTTATAACGTCTTTTTAGACCATTCAAATAGACCTACTTGAATTTGACGTTCGAAACATGCATACGAACCGTTAGGAAGTTCGGCTTGACTTGACCTCCTCGGGAGAGACGTCTGCGGCGTGCTGCGGCGTAGCAGGTGTGGCGAGGGCAGGCTGGCTGCTGATGCATGCAGCGCCGACCAACGAACAACGACCACTGAAAACGCGCTCAGAAAATGACTCTTGAAAAAATATATCAATAAAATATATTTTTCCTATCACTACAACACTTGATCCCGTTCGACAATGACTGATTTGAATACCACCGTTACATGTTTTTAAATAGATAAATGACTGTTTATAATCCAAAGAAATAGGCAAACGTTTAAAAAAAAACATCATTTATTACAAAGAAAAAAAACACATGAATAGCATATATCGTATTTTCCCCTCACCTATTGCACTATAGACAGGCATGACAAACCATTAAACCACGAGAAGTCACTTTTGCATTAAAACGAGAGAACATTTTTCCAACAGTGTGGGACTCCCTAAATACTAGGTCTATGGTGCCCTCTAGTGACTTCACCAAGGAGGCAGGCATAGCAGGCATAATTGCGTAACAGACCAGGGGGATAGAAGGACAGCATGTCTTTAAAAGTCCTAGACAAACTGCTCAGCGAATTTGAGCCATCTCCTCCAAGAAAGGAGTCTTCATGCAGCCTGTGCAGAGCTGGTCCATCCACAGGGGGGCCTCATGCTGCAGAGGGGTACGTCGGGGGTAAAAAGTGTAAGAGAGGTCATAGTTGAGAAGACAGCTGATTGAGGCCATATAGACGTCGGAGAAGCGGCACAGGCGCCTGGAGAAATAGGTGGGGTTGTGGCACGTTCTGAAGATGCTGCCAAACTGTGGGTTAAACAGGTTCTTGGTCACCGCCCTGTAACACAAAGACCATTATTAGCTCATACGATCGCTTCTGAACAATGTAAGTGAGGGGGAGGCGTTGATTAATATACAGTATTCCTCTAAACCAGTCATTCTTAACTAGTGAGTTGCGACCCACCAGTTAAGAATGCCTGGTCTAGTGGGTCGAAGAGCATATGCCAAACCTTGATCCTAGAAGCCCACGAATTAATGTATAAATGTTGCAGCTTTTTGTTCGCGCAATGTTTTTAACAGTAAATGAAGGCATTATTGATTATATATTGTTGAATAAATGATTTACTTTTGGGTCGTGACTAAATGACACTAATGATGGTTCCTCAGTCTAGACCTGTTGAGAACCACTACTCCGAGCAATGTGCTTAAGAAATCTCAGTCAAATACACACTTAAGATGCGCTCACCTCAATTCTTCCCTCTCTTTCATCCATTCCTGCAAAACCTTTTGTGACTCCGGGTCCCGGTGTATCTAAGAGGTCAAAATAAAACAAAACAGGTATAGTACAACAGTCATCAGAATAATAGAGCATGAAGCAACAGTTCAGCGTGTGTGCACATGCTACCTGCATGCGCTCCAGTAGGCCTGTGAGGGCCTGCAGCCAGGTGAGACCCAGGGCATACTGTTTGGTATTCACCACTTTGGTTTCATGGTCCAGTTCGGGCACAATGGCCCCGGTGCGCCACCCATGTCGCAACATCAGGTCCTGCCCACACCAATCAAAATGATTTACACTACGTAATATATTTCCACATTGTAGTTGCACAACAAAATAAAATCAATAAATAGATGTACACATGTATGTATATATATTAAATATAATCATAAATGTAAGAAAAACCTATATGGCGGTCAGAGTATAAAACTGCTATATTCATAAATGGGGGTCCTGGGCTATTGGTAACAGGCCGGAAGTTATAGCCCCTTTGGGCAATAGTGTCCGCCAATGTACATCCTCTTAAAGAGCCAGCGTTTCAGCTGTAATTTGAACAGATTAAAAAAAAAAAAAGAGGATGAGTTTTGGGAAAGAGGGGGGGCGTGTTATCCCCATGGTTACGACCCACGGCAACTTTGTGATAGTGTTTTAGTACCGCCGTCGTGTATGAGCGTTATAACCACACACCGTAGCATGATACTACATGTTTCCAGGGAGCCTAACCCTCACTCCGACATTAAATAAACCGCTGCTCAGACGGCGATTTAACACACACACACACACACACACACACACACACACACACACACACACACACACACACACACACACACACACACACACACACACACACACACACACACACACACACACACACACACACACACACACACACACACACACACACACACACACACACACACACACACACACACACACAGACAGACAGAGAGCGCTCCACACGTCAACAAAAACCCACCGCCGGTGCCCCTTGGTCATGACGTCTACGTCACGAAAAGAACGCCACCTGCGTTCGCAGCAGAGTCTAACGGTCAGTGTTTTGGGGAGCCTGGCAAAAGCATAGGATTTTAGCCTTATTTTAATAACACTGATAACATGGCATAGATTACTATGTTGACGATCATAGAAGACATTACCACGTTTATAAATTTGGGTTCAGATTATATCATTATGGAAAGGATCCCTAGAGAGAAATAAAACTTTACCATTCGCTTGATCACATCCTGTTTGTTATCGTGTCCAACCAAGTCTTGCTTTGATATCTCGTTGCTGCAGGAAGATTCCCTATGGTCATTACAATCTCAACTCTCCATCACCCGAATATTTTAGATAACACTAAACTAGGCTTTCCGTAATCCAACACAACAACCTCTCTGCTTTCCAGCCCTCACTCATGTTTCTACCGTTCTCTTCATGCAACAAATCAACTGTCTGTTATTGAACTAGACTTGGTTGGACACAATGAAGAACAGACCGTGATCAAGCGAAAGGTAAAGAAACAAGTTTTATTTCTCTTTAGGGATCCTTAACATAATCTGAGCCTGTCAGTGGCAAAAACAAGCACTTTTAGAGGACGTACATTTACGGACGCAATTGCCCCCAAAGGATTACATTGCAGCCCGTTTTCTCGCTCATTAATAGACCAATCTCAGAAATCGTTGTCCGCATTAGTCCCCTAGACCCAAAATAGGCTCCAGGTTTAATGTTTTCCTTTAATAATGTTAGGGACATGCTGAATAATACACCCATAGGTTTTTGAGAATGTATATAAAGATTCAGTTTGTATTCAGATGAAAAATATGCTACTTACAGCCAAGTCACTGTAAAGATGGTCGCCAAAGTAAAGAACTTTGGATCCTCTCCAACCAGTCAGTCTTAGGAATTCAAACAAGTTCCCCTGAACACACAGGCCAATATTTTTATAACATAAAAATAAGAGGTTAAAAAAAGAAGATCTCCAAGCAGGGTCTCATCAACAAGTTGAAGCCCACCCACCTGTTTGTAGATCTGTCCCTTTTCCAGGCTGTTGATCTTGTCCCACTGAAGGTTGCCATTGCTATCCAAGCGTCTGAAGGGTCTGAACATGGCATAGTCATTAACTTAACTAGTAATGGCACGGTTAGGAGTTACGATCGAAAATAAATACATTTTGATTAATAATTGGTTCAGGTCATTCATAAATTAAAAACGCCTAACACTTGCTCCATAGAGATTCACAAACATTTGTCCAGAAGAGGGCATTTCACTCACTTAACACAGTCATTGAAGAAATGGGGTTTGTCCGCTTGCACAATGACGGCATCGAAGAATTCCCTCCAGTTTTCCCCCACCATGTAAACCATCCCTTTATCCCTGCAGAAACAACACAAAGAAGTGAACAGATATCACAGGCACAAGTGTCAACAATTGAATAGAGTCAGGCTGTTATCGTTTCCTTCACCACAGGCGTCTTGCTTACACGAAGCTGAAGGGGCTGTTGGTGATGAGAAACAGTTTCTTCCCATGGCTGACCAATCGCTGCAACACAGCGCGGGTCTCTTCCCCACTAAGAATGAACTTCTCTGCAGAAATGGAAGAGAAGCAATATTCTACAGTGTTCAACCGAGGTGGGGAAACAGTCAGAACAACATTGTACTCCATGGTGTTGGCATGGCAATGGCTTGACGAGGGCTTCCTCCTTACCCAGATCTTGTGTGATCCATTTGTACATGAAGCCTTTAATGTGAACCATGCCGATGGCCTCCTGAAAAACAATAAATAGGTATTTTTTATACATAGATTCAGTTTTATAAACTATAAAAATACCAAAAAATAATAAAATAAGGAGCACTTCAAGTTTAAGCAACCAATTGTGTAAATACAGGCAGATGAAGTGGGTCAGTTCTGTCTCTCTCTGCATAAGCTGGTAGCGGGGGGGGGGGGGAAGCAGTAACACAACCACAAAGTGTACTCACCGAGACATCTTTGTAGAGGTGAACAGGATCATATTCAATGTCATTGGAGATAAAGTAATCATTGGCCACAGCCAAAAGAGTCATCTCTGGGAGGGAGAAGACGTCCATGAACTGCTTCATCTTCGGCCCCTATTAAAGAATATTTTCAAAGCAAAAAGAAAATCCACTCAATAAAATGCTGGAGCTAAATGCCAAAGCAGTTAACAATAAGGTATTTTCATTGACTAGGTTTTGATTCCCTTCCTCCATATTCTTAACACTATACTCACTCAACCAAATAAAGATAAATGTTGTGGAAATGTACCCTACTACTCAGTGAAAGTAACCATGGAGATGTTTTGAAGTAAACAAAAGTAATCCAAAAGTTGAAACTAGTCGAAAATAATCTGGAAGGAGCTGGTTTTCTCACTTGGGATAAAAGGAAAGAGGCACTTTGAAGTTTGGAAAGTATTCACACCAAAACCAAACCTCTCATGCCCGACATCCATGTTTGCAAGGAGAGCCCTATAATGAGTAGCATATAACTTTAAGGATAAAGATTTGATGATCTGTCTAAAAAATATATCAGTATAGAATTATACTTATAGCCTTGCATATAAACTCCTACACTGCATCTCTAACACAGACTAATTAACATAATAATGCCTTCCAAATCATTGACATTGTGGCAACTGGGATTACAAAATTAAACTGCAGGATTTACGCAATACTAAAGCCAGAGAACTGCTAGGTCTAGGGACTGCCAAACATGTAATCCTCGACTAAGTGTGTGGCAACCATTTTGAGCAAAAAAAACTGAACAAAAACAGGAGTCAACTTAACCCAAGCAAAAAAAACATGCACAGTAACAATATAGTATTGTATGATAAAGATATGTGGTTATTGGCTTTATTTCATTACTTGTAACACTCAGAAATAGATTTCAAAATACTTTGCAATTCACAAACAAAAAGAAACATTTTCTGTAATTCTCGCAAATGTTTTTGACTTGAAGGCACATTTTCATTCCATCAAATCATTTCATTAAAACTTATTTCAAACTGTGAGTAACTAATATGATAATTCAATACAATATGCTAATTCAGTAGTAAAACAAAAAGCTAACTCCAGCTCACCTTGCCATAAAAGCCACTGTCTTGATTGAGAGGAACGTGGTTAGTGCCACCATACAGCTCCATCACCTCCTCATCTGGCACTGGCTTCAGGCCCCTAAGGACCCAGACGAAAATAAGTACAAGAAGACTAGTTTCCCAGGATGCCCCTTGAGTCCATGTACATTTGTGTCATTAGTTTTTGCTGTGCACTGACTTATAAAACAATTAACAATTTAATTATATCAATTTAAAATTTCTCCAAATCTATTTTATATAACAGTATAACATACTAGAGGATGTTGACTAACCGATACACAGTTCCAGGCTCAATGTAATGGAATGCGTCGATTTTCATCAGAAGACCCTGGGAATGTAAGGAGATTGACTATAGATTACTATTGTCAACATCTTTTAGCCTGGAAGCAAATCCCTCACACACAAAAAGTGTGTCCATCGATATTTACCTTCTGTATATCGTAGTGAAGTCCTCTAGCTGCAAAGTTTGGAACATAGTCGTATTTGTGGATACCTTCTGGGTACTGAGATGCAGGAAGAGTCATTTGGTTTCAATCACTTATCAACATTTAATAAAACAACGGTAACAACACTATACTGTAAATCGTTATATTATTATCGGTACGAATTTGTAGTCTGGAATCAATTAAGTACTTCTTATTTGACCAACCCTATCAAACTCTCTATTCAACACACCTTGAAGTGCTCAATGAGAAAGTCTCGGGCAGTATTGTAGATCATTGTGTCCAGGGCGTTGGAGTAGAGGGCCAGTGTGTAGTCGTAGTCAAAGCCATAGATGTCCACCTCCTCCAGGCTGACCTCATTGTTGGCGTAGATCGCGGAGGAGTTGAGGATGCTACAGGCACCAGGGGGAATCAGGTCTGTTCCAGACAGTGGACGATAAACAAGAACTTTATTGCAAGACTTCCACCCACCCCCACACGTTTAGAAAAGAAGAAGAGAGTATAATCTGTTTATTAGTTAAACTACTTTTTTTCAACTGAGTCGTTGTTTCTTGCAATCCTGGACGGTAATTTCCCCAATGATAGGCCTAATGAAAAACAGTCTATATAAAAGAAAATGCGTTTGTTTATGTAGGCCTTTTGCAACCAATCAACGCAGTATATGGTTTAATTGTACACAAGACACATTGAAAAAAATGCATACATGTGCGAGTGGGAAAAATAATCGAATAAAAAGGTTTTGGGTTACATTTACGATCCGAAACTATGAAGCAAAGAACGGTGCCATTATTTGACCTGTTTTGCACCATGATGTTATCAGACCGTTGGCAAGCCGTCCTAAACGACTGACACAGCACAATTTGAGTGCAGACAGCAACAACAGCTCCAGACGATGGCATACGGACTACGTGTCAGCACCATGGGCGCAACATGGTAGGCCTGACTTAACTTACCGTGAACCAGACGTTTAGTATCGTTGTAACGAGCCCACAGGAGAGTCTTCTGGTCTACTTTCACGGCAGTACGGGAGTACGGCCGCCCAGCAGCAACAACACCAGATGATTCATCCGATCGCCTCTTCTTACCAACTTCATGTTGTTTTGCTGGGAGTGAAGGCACGCTGCTGGTCAACAATCCGCTGTTCGTTGTTTGCGTGGTAGATCCGCAACCTTTATCCGTGCATTGCCCTGGTGGACTTTTTACCACATCACATTTGTTGGAAAATTCGTTAAATTGCATCGAGCTTGCCAGAGCCGTTCGACTAGCATTATTCCATAACGCACGACCTAACGACGTACCTACTTTTTGAAAGGACATCGCAATAATCAGTAAGACCTAGTGCACTTAGACACTTTAAAATAGAAATGTATTGAAGTCATGTGGTTCACGCACAAACAGCGGTTTCTCGTCTCCCTTTGTTACCTCCAGCTAGCGTGGACGCATGTAACAACTGGTCGAGTCCCATCTGCTTTATAAACTGAGTACCAGGGGCGGGGTTTTGTGCCTAGGACCAATCAAAATGTCCAAAAACATTGTATGTACAAAGAGCCTGCGTTCCAGTTCTCTACCTAAATCCCTTAATAAAAGCAATACATAAAGAGCAATTTTACATGAAGTGTTTTATTTGTGGTTCACAAGGATGAATCATGTGAATGACATTGCAACAATTTACACAAAACATAAATACAGATGTCAATTGAAAATGTATACAACTACATAAATTATTCACATTCGCAACAAGACTTGAGAAGCAGTAACAGGATTCCATTGTAAATTCTACACTGATATTTTTATTTGGTAGAATATTTTTAAATTGTTGCATATTTACATCCTTCATAAACAAAATAATATTACCAATTAAAAACAGTTGTTGGTTAGTTAAGGTACCTTGAGGGACTCAGTCTAACGTGTACTCATATCATCATACAAGGTGTGCATATACATAATACAAATATTCTACCGAAATCAAGTATCACCTTAATCAGTGCTGACTGGCTTTACCTCAAAAGCAAACAAAATCAGTTCGCAAATTCTTAAAAAGAAAAACAATTTCTAAAGTGTTTGCGTGATAGCCATTCTTTACAAAAGGTGACAGTAGTCCAAGATCAAGAGGCCAGCAAAAAAAGACAAGGCACTCCAATATTTGAAGAAAATCAGCAGGACATGGTTTCTTCTAATTCACTAATAATCTACATAAATTGAAAATGTTTTTCTTTCTTGCATTGGTTTTCAAATTTTAAACGTGATTCTTAAGCTACAATTCCTCCCATGAGGTCCACTAATCACAAGATAATGCTTAAGATCCACATTATGTAGCTTCTGGTACCGGGGATCAGCATCTGATCCACATTAGTCCTGGGATGGATTACAAATCTCAACATTTTCATTGGGCCGTCAGATTTGAGTGAAGTTGCAAATACTTTTATAACCTGTAGAGATCTTAAACTTTACTCTTGTAAGTAAGCATCTAAATAGGAAACTATATTTGCATCTATAACGTTTCCAATCATGCCTATAAAATGGCACTATTTAAATGAGTGAAATTTAATGAAGGCTAGCCACACAGCTGCTGTTAGTAGTTACCTGCCTTATTAGTAGTAGGACTTCTATGAACATGTATGTGCCAAATGTATGAATTAAATTGTGCATGGAGTCAGTATCAACGGGAAATGATGTTGACTCATACCAATGTGTAATCATTCTTGTGTTACTCAAACCTTACCAAAAACAGACCTTGGAGGCTTTAGGCAAGACAGGGCTTTCTATGTTATGCTAATCAGGGCAATGGGAAAATCTGAAAGCACAATTACTGCACTCCTGTTTATTTAGTTTGAGTCATATCGATATGTCCCATAGATATGTTGGCGAGTTATTTTTCGTTGCCAAATTGCTTTAAGAGGGTACTGGAACTTTACCGCAAGAAAATAAGTAACCTTGACAGCTCACTCTAATCTGAACAAATGACACTGACTAATAACCAACCGGACATGTCTGCATAGCTGGCAAAGTAAGCTGGAAGTTGATTCAATCATACCTTTGAATCAAGTTGACCGATTACTTTGTGTTTGACCTGAGGTGGTAGCATTATGGCTGAGCTATACTCACCAGTAAAGTGATCTGTTCACTGAACTCTATTTAAAGGGTGCTATAGCTGATGGGTCAAAGCCAGAGGGTCCGACACAAATACCAAAGTCCGACACTTTTGTTTCAGGGTCTGTCTTTAGACATTTTGTATGCTATAATTAGAAAGCTACAGAGTCTAAACCATAATAGCTGTGAGGGTAACAAGAGACCACTAAATGGGTAACAGAGAGGCCTTATCAGAGAAGGCCACACTAAAGGCAAATGTTTCTGGATGTTTTAGGGCAACAGGGCACAGCCTTGCATATACATCACTTTAAAACACGGTACATTTGGGACGGGACGAAGCCATGTGGAAAAATATTTGTGGAAACTAAATATTATATTGGAAAGATTCGGCCTAGAATAAATACTGTCAATGGATGTTTTTCACAGCACACAATCTTTTCAAACACAAGACAATGGGACGAGAGGTTATGTCGTGACAGCCAGTTAAGACACCACGGAGCCAAGGGGAGCAGCAGGCTCCTCCCTCTCCGCCCTACTGCTGGGGCCAGGGCTGCATGCACGCAGGCGCGCTCTGCTCCGGGAGAAGGGGAAGACACAGAAGGCATGGATGGATGACAGATGGTTTTAGATTCAGTTTGTTGGATCCAGAAGTTCTGGTGTTGTCGAGAGGGGAATGTGGTTGTTGGGGTCAGAAGGGAGGTGGTGGACAGGATGTCTCGGTGTCAGGGTGGTGCCGAGGGAGGAGAGGTTGGGTCGGGTCAACATGAAGACAGGTTCTCCTTATGGAGGAGTTGGGTGGTGGAGTGAAGAGAGAGCTGTCAGCGCTACGGACAAGAGTTAAGACAGAGACACAAGAACACACGTTTTAGTTGAGGACATCATGAAACACAGAAGGGGAGAGGAGAAAACATGGACGCAATTTCACATTCATATATCAAATCAACAGGAGATTAGGATGAATTTTAGAAATGAAATACCACTTTTAATTTATTGTTTTATGTATATATCTTTTGCACTTTTTGTTTTAAATATATTTGATATATTGACACAATGAACGGGTATCTAAATCGATTTACTATGATGATTAAAGCACACTTAACATTTGATATCATCATAAATCACACATCTATATTTGTATATATTCTATTACCAAAATGTGATACATTTTCGTTTGATCAATAATTAATTCCAACCTCAAATATTAGCTATAGTAGTAAGCGTGCGTTGCAAAATTCGCCACTCGTTTTATCGCCTGTGGGCCGATTTACAGTGGGAGCTTCGTGCTCTTCCTGGTTTGGGCTGGGCTTTACTACCTGCGCTCTTACTGGCCGAATCCGTAAGCTCCTCTGCTGCTCTACTAGTTGAGGCAGAGCCACGCCTGGCTTCTCTAACAACCCCTGAAACCCTGCTCTTGTCAGACGGATTACCATCACTGTATGAGGAGATAGAATGGGCGGCGGCTGTGGATCTAGCATCACTCCTGGGATACAGCGCCTCTCCTGCACAAGACGTGTTAGCGCTGGCACCTTCTTCCTGGGCCGAGAAGGACCTCTGGGCCAGGTGTTGTTTTCTTCTAACAGAAACATCTAAGTTGGCCTTTAACTGGGGTTTGGATAACTGTGGAGTACCGTTAGCATGCAGGTCACGTGCATTAGCTGGACAGAAATGCAAGGCTTTAGTAGAAGAGGTTAGCTTTCCTACGGATGACGCTACGACGGAAGACCTGGGCGCGGGACGAGAAGAGGCCACAACGCGGGTTGTGATAAAGGTGTCCTGGCGGGGGGGCGCTGAGCCCCTGCGGCCCGCGTTACTCTGCCTGGTGTCTCTGACGTACGTCTTCACCAGGAAGTCCCCGTCCAGAGAGCTGACGGAGCCCCTCCGGCTCGGGCCCCCATCGCCGCCGCCGCAGCAGCCCGACTCGCCGCTAAAGACGTCGCTGACGCTACGGCTCCTAATGAACGTGGCGTCCCGCGGGAGGGGCTTGCCTGCTGCGCCCGGGTGTCGCGGGCGGCGGTCGGGACAGAAAGAGAGGGGGAGGGGGGTTCTTACTGGGCTGGTGTGGAGGCTTCGGGTGATGGCGCGGAGGTGGTTGGTGGCCGTGTTGGCCGCGCTGCCGCCGAACACGGGGCTGGCGCGCGGGCTGTTCCTCACAGGGGGCCGCGCGGGGCTGTTCCTGGGGCTCCGGCCGGCGCGGCCCGACTTTGTGGCCAGCTCCTTGGCCCGGGAGCGACGGGGGCTGCTGTTGACGCTGTTGGGCGAGCGGGGGGCCTCCAGATCCTCCAGCCGCTGGGTGAGGGCCAGCTTCTGCTGGATGGCCATGCGCAGCAGCGTGTTGAGGGTCTTCTTCTCATCCTCGGCCGCCGCCAGCTGCCTCTGCATCTCGTCCAGCTGGGTGACGTACTGGTCACACCTGAGAGGCACGAGGGAGACGGGACAAGGAGCGGTCCCACACACACCGCATGCACACACACACACACACACACAAAACAACGTTAAAGCAGGGGAACAAAGAAGCGCTCACACACACACACGAACGCGCGACATGTGTATACGTCAGGAACAGTAGAGCCGGTTGAAAAAGTCAAACCCAATGAGGACCATGTGAAAGAGAAAAGGGGTAGAAAACAGCAAGAAGAGGAAGAACCATTTCCAACAGAGTCAGGAAGGAGTTTAAAGAGAAATGGCATTCAGAGCATATGTTACTTTCATAATGCTATTATTATTACCATTTAATCTTCCAGAATTTGAATGGTGTGTTAGCCTGTTGCAGACTTGCAACTTGATGATATATTAGTGAGTTAACATTAGATCACATCAAGGTTTTCAGTGTAGGGTGTTGATTATTATTTGGATGTTAAATGAATTACGCACATATGTCCTCCTTTTTGGCACATTGAATAGGCAAGTAAAACGACAAAAAACGAAGTGAGCAAGGGAAGTCAAATGTCATGGCGTCTTTCTTCCTTTTTCGACATACGCAGTTGCCCCAACTGCCCAGAAGATGGCACTACAGTCTAGCACGCTAAGAGAAGCTCACGTGGAAACGGTAATCTTCGGTCCTCTTCCAGACCGACTGTAGGCCCTTGACCTCACTCTGTGCTCCAATCCTTCTTAAAGATAATCAAAGGCCAGCTCATATCCATCTGGAGCGGGGACCAGACGGCTTACGATGACTCTGTCTTGCCATGTCCCTAGTCAAGAAACAACCATGACCTCGCACACACAAACGAATCAATTGAACTAAATAGAAAAAGGATGCTACACATTTTCTATAGGACAGCTTCATACCCAAGAAATAAAAGCAAAAGAGAAAAAAAAGAGAAAAATCAGAGGATGACAAAATCCCTTCCACCACCTATGCCACATGCACACCACACAGGAGAAACCCCGTTAGTCCTGCAAGCAACATGCTACTGCCCATGTGAGAGAAAGAAGCTCCTCTCAGGTTAGCGAATCAGAAAGTGTTACGAACAGTGTGCCCAAGGCAGGCAACGCGCACGCACACACACACACACACACACACACACACACACACACACACACACACACACACACACACACACACACACACACACACACACACACACACACACACACACACACACACACACACACACTCCTATCCCCTCCCATCTCGCTTACATTAACCATCTCCAGGCTTCAGGTGACCTAGCCTGACTGCAGCGTGTTCCCGTTTCCCTGCAAGCACAGGGCACAGCATGTGGGCCTTAAGCTTCAGGTGAAGCCCTGGGGAAGCTGTGCTCCGCGCGCCTTAGCATGACGCTAAGCCTATAAGATGACACCGGTGGCAAAAGCTGTGCCCTGACAACCTCGATACTACACAACGAGGACACAAGCTACGAGACAACACAGGAAGAGTTCCGACAGGTTCAGCAAAGCAACCAACAAAAAATACACGTTTCAATGTCACAGACAAAAAGGATCACTAGGCTTTCCGCTAAAAGGTTCATTGTGATATTCGTGGTTAGTGTCTACTACGAATTTCCTAGAAAGAATTTCCAATTCCTGGCCCCCGCCTCCCGCCCTACCTACCCAGGGCAGGCGGAGCGTCTTATGGGAGCATGTACGTTGCATGAGTTTGTGTGCAGAGCAAAGCGGGGAGGCTTACCGGCTGGCGAACATGACGCGCAGCGAGGAGAAGGTGGCGGCGTCCTCCTTCAGGGCTTTGAGCTCGTTCCTCAGCTTCACCATGGTCTCCGACACCATGCCCTTCTCCGTCTCATACTTGGTCTTCAGGTTGGACAGAGCCAACTCTGCCGTCTGAAACGGTGACACAAGCCAGGCACACGCACACATTCCATCCATTCAATGCGCTGGCTTTCTTTTCCCTCCATTTCTTTTAGAAGTCAAACACAAACAGCGGGGAGGATTATGTAAATACAGCCATTGACAGATGGCTGCATATAGTTCTGCCTATGCCTGGTTCATTCGAAGGACCATTGGTTTTCCTAATAACTTATTGCATTGTCTATTAGGATAGCGTATTCAGGTTAGCCAACAGCTTTTGTTTTGATTATAGCAAAACATGGTTGTCAGACATTCTACTAGACTTGGAAGGCTAGTCTGAGACTCGGCTCAGTCAAGGCCGATTAGAACGTGCGTGCGTCTTAAAAGAGAGTGATGTTGGACGTGGTGGTTAGGAGCGGATCACGCACGAGAGAAGGTGGTGCGTCACAGTAAGGGTGGAGGGGGGTGGGAGGACTGCATCATCACACTAAGCTAAAGCCTCTGTTGTTGTTAGCATTTGAGCACGCTCTGCATGAATGAACATGTTCTTGTTGACTATTGCAAATAGTGCCGCGATCAATTCCCCTACCTAGAACATAACTATCTAAAAGGAAGACCGTGGGAAGACGTAGCCGTGGCTAAGAACAGTGAGCTTGGGCGTCTGGGAGCGTGTGCCTGTCCTGTCCCGTCTTCCTACCTGCTTGTTAGCCTTGAGCACGGTCCTGAGAGTGGCGATCTGCTCCCTCTTTGTACTGAGCAGCGACTTCAGCTTGAGCACTTCCTCCATTAGGGTCTCGGCGTCACGCTCGCACTCGCCGCTGTTGCCGAACGCCGAGCAGGGCAAGGCGCCGCGCTGGCGACACAGGTCCACCGCCACCTGGGGGAGAGGGACAGTTCCAATGCTGAGTTGCTTGCTGATTACCATCGTTGGGACTAAACTGTGGTAGCCTGCTACCTTTTCATCTCCGTCCCGTTAGGGAATGACGTCCAACATATATGAAAGTGGTACAATTAATAATACATGTATTATTTATTTATTTTTAAATCAAGGCCTACCATCTGAAATTCATTTTCGAAAAGGGAAAGTATTTACTGACTGTTGCCACTTTGTTTAGCTTTTAAATACACAATATTGCCAAAAGTATTGGGACACCCCTCCGACTCATTGAATTCAGGTGTTCCAAACACTTCCATGGCCACAGGTGTGTAAAATCAAGCACCTAGGCATGCAGACTGCTTCTACAAACATTTGTGAAAGAATGGGTCGCTCTCAGGAGCTCAGTGAATTCAAGCGTGGTGCCGTGATAGGTTGCCACCTGTGCAATAAGTCCATTCGTGAAAATGTCTCACTACTAAATATTCCACGGTCAACTGTTAGTGGTATTATAACAAAGAGGAAGCAATTGGGAACAACAGAAACTCAGCCACGAAGTGGTAGGCCACGTAAAATCACAGAGCGGGGTCAACGCATGCTGAGGCGCACAGTGCGCAGAAGTTGCCAACTTTCTGCAGAGTCAATAGCTACAGACTTCCAAACTTCATGTGGCCTTCAGATTAACTCAAGCACAGTGCACAGAGAGCTTCACGGAATGGGTTTCCATGGCCGAGCAGCTGCATCCAAGCCTTACATCACCAAGTGCAATGCAAATCGTCGGATGCAGTGGTGTAAAGCACACCGCCACTGGACACTAGAGCAGTGGAGACTCCTATAAACACACTCCTAAATCTTGTGGACAGCCTTCCCAGAACAGTTGAAGCTGTTATAGCTGCAAAGGGTGGGCAGACTCCATATTAAACCCTACGGATTAAGAATGGGATGTCATTAACCTTCATGTGCATGTAAAGGTAGGCGTCCCAAAACTCTTGGCAATATAGTGTATGTACATTAGGCTGGGATCAATGGCAGATGAAAGCCAATCCTCTAACAGGATTACTCTGGTGAAATAAGAAATGTAAGCAAGGCGTAGGCAAAGAAGCCTCAAGACCAAGGAACAAGCTAAACTACCATATAAATAAAGCAAATTTATGTAAATACTATAATGTAGTAGCAACACAACCACTCTATTGTATGTGTATACAGAATAAATAGTCTAACAGATCTTACTGCATGTGTCTGGATTGTTTAAGAAGATGGTGCGATTGCTAACGTTAGCGTGTAGGCTACATGGGAGATGCTTATATTTGTAGCCTACTTTTTGTTTCCTGTGATGTTGCGCAAGCCTATTATCCAAAATAAAGTCGATCACGCTCATCTTCCATTACAGCAGCAAGTTAGTTTCACATGAAGCAGAGGGAATAAGCAGGGAGCAGCCTTGTTGCATCAGGTTATAGGTACTTCAATAGTTTCAACTAACATTACTACTTTTAGCACAAACCTACAACCTACGCAAACTAAACAAAAAACACAGGGAGAATGAAGCCCGGTGAGATGCAGGCTGGTTATTGCATCCTATAATCGAGATCAACAAAAAGCGATTTCTATGGTCAAGTGAAGCCTACCTTTATAGTGAGTCAATATGAAATATGCAGGATGACATTACTGTCTCAGTGACTAATGACTGCGCGTGTTGTGCACAATCGTTTGAGTCACGTGATCGGCTCCTGGAATCTGCAAATTTCAAGTTGCTCAGCCGATCACCAATCACATGTTTAGGGCGTACATCGGCCGATAATGATCGGTGGCCGATCAATCGGTGCATTACTAGCCAATGCTGCGACAAAGGGGCGAAAAAAGGGGTGCAACCAAATATGTTCGGGTGCCACCAAATGAAAAAGTTAACAGCACCAGTGCCACCAGTAGAACCTGCCAAGACAGCGACTACACATCATACGTGCCAACAACAAACTCTCACTGGGTACCGTAATTACGGCGCAAAACCTTTTTTCTGCCAATAACTTTATTTGAAGGTTTTTGTTTGCGCATGCCTTTTTGACTACAATCTGTGAGGTAAATGAACCGAACAATACATACATGCCCCGAACCGTGACTAGCGAACAAAACGGTTCGGATTTTATACTTGAACCGTTCCATCCTTACACATAGCGTGTTATACAGGCCTGGACAGGAAAGTCGGATCTGATCAGGAGCTAGAAAACGGTCTCTAATGAGGATTAGAAGAGAGAAGCTTGTACCAGAGAGCAGGAGGACTTTCCCCAGGGCTCGAGTGGAGCTTGTAATCATTTAGAAAAAACACAGGGCTGGCAAGGGTTAATGTGATTAAAGCTTTGTTATAAAAGATAAGAGGATGTTTTTGTTGGATAAAAAAATGCTATTGTATCCAACAGTCTTTCTTAATGTCCACATAAAACGATCAAAAGACAGCACTGTTTTACGAATAAAGTAGACGATAAACTGCCAGTGTACCTTAAGGTAATAACCTGGAAGACTTTCCTGTAAATAATTGCCTGTTAAATCACTATCGCCGAATGAGGTTACACAATGGTAACTAAGCTTACGGCCCACTGATGGAAGCCCTTGCAGCGCACAGGTAGTGAGGCGTTTTCCCTCCCCCAGCAGCGGTGGTTCCGTCAGAGAGGGTTGGCGGAGCTACTGTGCGTGAAGCGGTGTATCGGTTTGTTTTCCCGGTTTCTGCCAGCGTTGCAACTTAGCAAACGGTACCCATCAATGGCCGAACCAAAAGACTGATGACTACATCCGATGAAACCTCAAAAACGTGCAAATCCAAAGAAAAATAAACAAAGTCGACATTCGGAAGAATAGCAAGGTCAGCGAGGAAAGACCAGAGTGTTGTTATGGAGGCGTGGCTCCTCAGTAATCGTGAGGATGAATTCTGCGGTCCAAAGCCACAGAACCCCTCTGACCAGTTTTACTGTGCTTTTGGACAACAATAGAAGTCTACTCCACCTAAATACCTTTGATTGTTCGATGTTGGCAATAAAGACACTGCCCTTCTTCCTTTGAAGATGGTAAGCAAGCAACCAATGGTAGCCATGGAACTGTGTGGTTAATGCCGTCTCTGAGAAGAGTCTCTTACCCGGAGGTGTTTGACCTGGCACCGGATGACCGCCATCAGGTTGCGGACGTTGGAGGGGTCCCTGAAGTCCAGGGTGGGGGTTCCAGGGCAGCTAGCCGGGTCCGCGCTAGACCCCGAGCTGTCCACCTCCCCCATGAACTGCAAGGCTGCGGCCTTGGAGCCGAACAGGTCGTTGGAGCGTTGCTTCCTCTGCGCCTGTTGGGCCGGGGTGGGGTGGTGCACCCGGCGCCCGCTTCCTCCTCCTCCGGTGGCACGGGCGCCGTCGCGGTAATAGTCCAAGGTGACCCGTTTGGGCGTCAGGTTGTTGCACACGCAGATGTGGTGGTAGAGGTTGGACAGCTCCTCGGAGAAGGCCAGCAGCTCCTCCTGGGCCACGCTCAGGTGGCCCTCCGAGTCGGTGGCCACCTTGCGCGTGGCTCCGATCTCCTTCTCCAGCTCGCTGATGCGCTCCTGGTCCTGCCGGCTCGACTTGATGCACTGCCGGATCTTGTCGGCCAGCTCCTGGGCCTCGGCCCGCCAGCGCTCCTTCTCCTGCTTGCAGCGCTGCTCCAGGCTGGTGTAGCGCGCCCCGGCCTGCGTCAGCTCCTCCCGCAGCTGCAGCAGCTCCTCCTGGGCGGCGCGCATGCGGGCCTCCAGCACCTCCGTGCTCTTGACGTCCAGCTCGTAGTCGTAGTCGCTCTCGGCCTCGCTGTCGCCGCCGGATTTCTGGTTGTTCTGCTGGCCCCCGTGGATGACCTCCAGCTGCTGGGTCAGAGAGCCCACCTTGTCCTCCTGCTGACTGAGGGCCTGCTTGGACATGACCAGCTGCATCTGGAGTTCCTCTATGGTGCTGACCAGCGTAGCCTTCTCTCGCTCCACCTGGGCCGCGCACAAACATTACATTAGACGACATCAGTAAATGTTTGTTCTTTTATTTATTTTACTTGTTCAGTTTCCTAGTTATTCAATCATTTTTATTGTATTTATACCGTGCCATATTATCTGTACACAGGACCTCATTGAAGATGAGTCCTGGGACTCAATTGAGCTTCTCTGTTTGAATAAACGTTGATGTAAATGCAACGTTTTAGTTAATTCGTCAAAGTCAAAAAAGCCCATGATCATTCAAGCTTTTTAGTAACCATTTCCCATGGAGCAAAGAAACACACCCGACCCAAACATTTCACATGCTCCTGTCATCATGTATGCACTATTTATAGATTGGTTTACTGCCCCCATTCTAGATCTCTGAACATCTGCTGGGCAGAAGCTGGTGCACCCAACCCCTCCCCATGTGCTGCAGAGTGCATCATGAATAATATATCTCCTTTACAAACTAGACCAGGCGCAATGGTCAACATCTTCATTTCAGTGCCCTCAACACTTAAGCACAATTAAGAAAAACAGCACAAGGTGTAGTGAGTAGCTTAATGGATTGGAGTCGCAGTGTGGTTTTATGGGCATTTACGAGTTGGTTGCCTCAAATATTACAAAGAGGCAGAATGTGATGGTGACAGATTGAGGATGTGGTTGAAAACAGGAAGCAGCAGATACAATGTCAGGCAAAGTAGGCCCAGCGAGGCAAACACAATTTGTCTGACATCCACAATTCTCAAATCACTACACTATAGAATGTGTAAAGAATTTCCTTACATTTAAGAATTAGTGGCGGTACGAGGTAAATGTGGCAGTTCCCTATCTTGTACAATCAATTCTTAATTATATTTAACTAATTGTACAAACCAGAATATGTCTAAACATAGATGCACTGGGGAATATATCAGTATGTGTGGTATAAAGAGACTTGTTGAAACAGTGTTAGAAAGCAGAATATTTATATAGATATATATATATCTTTATAAATATTCAGCTTTCTATGTTATAATATATTCATCCGACTGCTATATATTGTGAGGAAAGAACGTTTTGCCTCTGAGGAGAAACCTTCTCTCTAAATTGCGTGTAGCTGAGGTGGTCCTGACGGGAAGGTACATTCATGATGCCAATAGCACTGAACCTCTAACACAGGTAATATATCAGAGTGCTAGCGCGTCAATGTCCTGTACCTGTAGGAGCTGCTGCTTGAGCTTCTGGCTATCTGAAAAGTGCAGCTCACTGAGCAGGTCAGACACCAGGCCGGATGTGGGCGCGCGCAGGAACACGTCGCTGCTGCGCGGCGTGGAGTAGCGCTGGATGAGGCCGTTGGTTTTGGAGCCACCCGAGTGAGGAGGGTTAGCAGAATCGGGAGCGGAGCCAGGACCGTTGTTAAAGCCGCTGTCCTGGTCCTCTCCCTCGCCCCCCCGGCCACCCCCTTCCTCCTGGCTCTCGTCCAGCTGGTTCAAGTGGAGCTCCAGGTTGCCCACGGAGTCGAAGGGGTTCAGGGAGAGGGCCGAGAGCTCCCTCCTCAGGTTGTTCTTCTGCTCCCGCTCCTCCTTCAGGGCCTCCAGGGCCTCATCCAGCTGCCTCTCCGCGATCTCCTTGAGGCGCGCCGCCTCGTCCAGCTGCGCCCGCAGGTCCTCCTGCTCCTCGTCCTTCTGGGTCAGCTCCAGCTTCACCGCCTCAAACTCCACCTGCAACGCCGCGGCAACGAGAGCCCCCGGGGCACAACACAGCCATATGTTGAGGTCTTATGGTCTTTCAAATAGGACAAAGAACCGTGTTAATACGGTGCATTCACTGCAGACGCGTTAGGACACGGTGCGCGTCGCAGAGTCGGCCAACGTGTTCCCGAGAAAAGCCACACAAAACCCGCAAGTCCTTAAAACATTGTATCTTTGTACTGTGCAGCAAATCTAATTGTTTGGCGCGTTACGCCATGCGGCGCTCCGGAATCGGCGATTTCAGCTCCGAAGCGAGTCCCCTCTGCGGGTTGCGAGGTCGGGCTCATGCCCCCCCCCCCCCCCCCCACAAATTGCAGCGCCGCTTTCCTTTTAGAAAAACACTGGAGTGGGTCACGTTCCAATGCATCTCAAGTGAACGCACCTTGAGCGCCTTGTTTATCTGTTATCTGCAGCGGCTCCATGGCAGATGATTGCCCCCTACCGCCACCGCACTGCCCCCCAACCAGCTGCAGGTTTTTAATTACAGCTAATTACGGCAGCTGGTTGACTCCCTTGTAGTTTCCCCGTCTCTGGTTGAAGCCATGGTAATTAGTGAAATCAGCCGGTGCGGTGTTGTGTCAGTGACAACATGCATACCCACAATGCATTGTTAATGTGGTTAAATAGGTAAAAATCGGAAATCAATGCATTCAAATGGAAAACTGTTTCCGCAAAAAAGCATGCCACAAAACTCTGGCCTACATTTCAACAGAGAGTGCTTGTGTCTTAATGCACTGATGGCGAAAATACACGAGAAAAAGGGTCTGAGGCCTCGTCCACACGTATATGGGCATTTCTAAAAACAGTATTTTCTATGCGGCCTCCCGTCCACACAGCAATCAGCGGCCCTGGTCCCACACCCTCAGAAACTAAACAATACCAGTTTCACATACTCTCGCCTCACCTTGGCACGTCACTCAGAAAAATAGACAGAAGTCTTAGGTATTCCTTTATACTTCTCTAATCTGTCTGTGTCTTTCAGCACTTTAGCTCTACACAAAATGTTGTGGTCGCTTGATTAACAAGCAGAACCCTATAAAAGGCAGTATTATAGACAACATGTTTCGCGGTCTAAGATTTAATTGATGCGTAGAAATCTTATTCAAGCCAAGTACATTTTATTTATATTCAGTTAGTCTCAAAGGGCTTCACAGGCCACATAGTATGACACCCCATTAACCCTAGCCCACCAAAGAGCAAGGAAAACCATTTTCTAAATTACCAGGTCTTCTAAGGGAAGTGTTTATTAACAGTTAAATAAACAAGTCAAAATAAGCACCAGGTTGATTCCCATGTCAAATGTAATTCAGCCATTTAGAGCCCAATGACATCTGCAATTGATCCTTTCCTTAGACACAACAGCTAACCATGAAAACATCTAAAAACCATTGTAAATGTGATAAGCAGGGTTAGGATGTGAACTAGGGGGTTCAGGCAGAATGTGTACGGACTCACCTGGTTCTCCTTGAGCACGGACACCTGTTTCTGCAGAGAAATGTTCTCCTCTTCCAGCTCGCAGTTGTCCTGCAGCTGCCTCAGCTCGCGCACCTTGTACTCCTTCATCTCGTCCCGCAGGTGGTCCTTCTCTGCCTCCAGACACTCACACTCCTGGAAAACACAGCCCATGAGCAAGGCAGCAGAGAGCAGAAACCATCAATGTAGACAACTAAGAGAGTAAGTAGAGCAAGGTGGTATATTAAGAGCATGCTGTGATATTTCGAATATTTTAATACCGTTGACTATGATATATTTTGCGTGTATTGAAACAATTAACATTTGACTAGGGTGTGGGAATATCTACGTGTCAATTATATCAAAATATAACAGGCCAGTTTATTTTGATTTGACAGGGAATAAGTCCCAGTCCCATGTTTGTGTAGGGAGGTGGATGTTTGTCACCACTATATAGGTGCAGTGGGTCAATATGATGGCAAGATGATTCGCTTGCTCGCTAAGAGCCAGCAAAGGTCGCACAACAAAGTCACAACTCTTCTCTGTTTTGGCACCCCAATGGTGGAATGAACTCCGTGCCGATGTCAGGACTGCAGAGTCGCTCACCCGCTTCCGCAAGAGACTCAAGACTCACTTGTTCAGAGTTCACCTGGACTCTGCATAACCCCCGTCCTTACCCCCCCCCCTCCCTTGCTCTCCTAAAAACACCCTCCTTACGCACTTATAATATGTTTGTGCGCCTTGGCACTTAATGTACACACTTATTGTATGTTTGTAGGTCCTGGCACTTAAAAATAGTACTTAGCATTGTGTAGTATCTTATCCTAGCTATCTGTGTTGTATACGGGGAATGGGTTAAACTAGCAATTGTAAGTGCTTTGCACTGGTTCTATGAACATCCTTACTGTACCGACAGTGATATATTGTTGTTTCTCTTTCTTCTGACAAATGTACTTGTTGTAAGTCGCTTTGGATAAAAGCGTCTGCTAAATGCCCTAAATGTAAATGTAAATATGATGATGATGAGCAGCCAAACCTTCTTCAGATGTCCAGAGAGGCCCCCAATCCTATCGATTTCAGCGTGGGCATTGCCCAACGCCAGACGTGCCTGCTTCAACTCCGCCTGGACTTCCTCCAAGCGGGTTGCCATGGCAGCCTCCTTAGTAGCCGTCTCCTGAATGAGATTCTCCTCCCGGCACTCTCCGTCTGCAGCTGCGCGCTTCTGACTGCTCACAGAGTCTGCAAAGGCCTACGTAACCATGGAAAAACCAAAGGGAAATGTGAAACCTCTAGATAAAACACATTCCAATATAAGATAAACCAAGAATGTTGAACCAAAAAAAAAGGGGCGTTGCGTTCAATGACAAACATTACGACGGTCGCCTTTATATCCTATTTTATGAAGTAAAGAAGACGGTAAAGCATGACAACTAGTCATTTCAATTTGGTCATTGTAATAACAACAACAGGACAATATTGATCCATTCGTGTGTAGTACAATACCAGCCTTTCCCCCCTTAAATTCTTTGTTTTCTAAACCCATGAGAAACGTAGAGAATGTTTTCCAAATTTGATTTGGTAGATTAAATTAGTCTGATGCAGCAGTGGAGGTTAAGACTCAGAGTCCTCCCCCACATCATTACAGATGGCATGATGCTCTCAAAACACTGCATCCATCAGTGCACATTAACAACAGTAGATGAAACTGATGCACTATAAGGAGTTAAGTAAAATGAACATGTGACTAAATGTGGTCCCCTGAGCATTAGGTCGCTAAGGCTTATACAACCGTGTTACAATGTGCATTATGAAATGCTTGAAATATTTGCTTTCCTGCCAAAAAATGGGTGTATGTGAACAATGTGAATTATTAGAAAATCCTTCGACCCAATTCCCTTTAGCTTTACTGGACATTTGTTACATAAGATGTTACATTGGTAGTGATTGCGCAAAATTCAATGTGCAATTACACAGGATTCTAAGTCTTGGATTTTCAGATGAACTGGACAGGACTGACCTGGATTGAATAGGTGCAACAAATTCTAAATTGAGATCAAATGATGGATGTTTTAGTCACTGTCACCACCAGTTTAATAATTCCTGCTTGGCTGGTACATTAGTAGGCCTTTCACACATGCACTGTAAGCCGGACGTTCTCCGGATAATACCCGGAGGGGCTGTATGCGTGAAAGCAAATGTCCGAATCCGCCCCTCTGGAGTTTAACCGGCCAGGCCCCTAGTGTAAAGTCCGGAGAATCTGAGAGCCGGAGAGTCCACAACGAGCGAGTGGGGTTACTTATTTCCTTAAAGTATTTGTAAAGATGTCAATGGCGCCTGCCTGCTTGGTTTGACTTATCGTGGCCTTTATTAGAGGTCAGTACAGTACTGTACAGTGTGTGACTAGTGCTTACAATAAGCAAGTAAGCAGATATAATCATGGAATTGAATGTTAATGTAAACCATGCACTTGTGAAATATGCATCATTTAGTACAGGATAAATTTTGCAAATTAGTAAATCATAAAATACTAAACACCAGGGTAAATTCCAAAGATTCTCAAATTATCATTACATATTTTGATCACGGAACGCTAAAACACGAGTTTTCTCAGAAGCCATTTGAGGCTCTACCAAATAATTAAGTATGTTACAACAAACGTATTAAAAATGAAAGATGTGGTGTAATGCCAGAGTCATCCTACCTCTTTGAGCTGCTGTAGCTCCTGTCTAAGTGCCTCATGCTCTTCCTCCAGCTGCCTGTGTTTGGTCTTTAGGGCAGAGCTTTCCTCCAGCACCACCAGGCCGTAGCGGGCCGCCTGCAGCTTCTGATCCGTGGCCTCCTGGAGCTCCAGGGAGAGCCGCAACACCTCGGCCTTCAGATCCCCGCTCCCCATCTCTATATCGGCCTGCAGCTCTAGAGCCAACTCTGTACCCGAGGACTCCACGTCAGCCTCCAGCATCTCGCTCTTCTGGCCAGCCTCTGGTCGATCCAAGGTTCTACTGATCTCTTCAATTCGTAACTTTCATCACGACACGCTGGGAGTGAGAAGAAAGGAAGGACTTTTAGGTCGGCTACAGAATACACATTCAACCCTGATCGCTTGTCTAGGGTCGCAGAGCACCGTTATCCGCAGCAGGACTGCACATGTCCCCAGGAGCTGCAAGATCGAATGGTTAGCTCTCCAGGCCACGGCGTTAAATAAAATATACTCATTGAATAAATCAACCGTTGAGAAGCACGTCACTTGTCCATGCTCATCCTTTTCTTAAATAAAATAAATGACCAACGTACATACAAAAGCGAATGCAGATCCTTAGCTAGCATTTAATGGTGTGTTAATGTGCAGGACCTCGCAGACAGCGGTTTGAGCACTAGTAATAAATTGTTTAAAAAATGTTTTACCTTTTATCCAACAGCAAGAAACCGTTTAACACACATGACTATACTGACTGGGTGGGGCGAACTCCCGTTTTCTGATCACCAATTGACCGAAGATGGACACACACCGGACTGTCCAAACAAACACCATAACGTTGCTAATGAAACCCAATTTGGTTGCTAGCATGAACATCTCTGGCCTTCAGTAAAGTAAAATACTGAAGCCATTTTAGCAACACTCTAGGTCGGCTTTGCACAACGGATGGCATCTATCCGGGTTGTCCAGATCAACATAACATACAACAATGATTCGCTGACAAGATGGTTTATTCACGCGTTAGCTCGCCTGAAAACACCGGATCCAGTTCAGCAAGCTAATCCCGATGGTCACAATTAGCCACACTGGCTACTCACCAGTATATCGTGTTCTGAGGAACTACCGTATCCATTCACACACAAATATGCTGCGAGTTGTTTTCGTTCAACGAAATTCAAGCCAGTTATGACCACCGAGCATCGGCGCAACCAGGCCAGTACTGAACGAGGCGTCTCTCGTACTCACCCGGTTCTCCTGTTTCCCGGTGGGCTCGAGTGTCAAAGCGCGCCGAAATCGAGCGACTACTCCCTCTAGCAACAATACCGTGACATTTCATGGGGATCCATTTGAATTTGTTCTGGTTTTCACCAACGCGATGTTTATGAATGTAAATATTATAAACATGTGATTTCTGTGTTTTTCTCTTTATATAAATATGATATTTAGGAATTGTACAGTACTTTTTTTGTATTGTTCACGTAAAGGATTTCCGCTCGTCCATGACAGAATTTCCGCTTCACTTCCGTGTGCTGTTTGCACCTGGACTGAAAGAGTTTAACGGTAACATGTAATGTTATTACTGTACTTGATGCACAATGAAGATCGTCACATGGAACATCAATGGCATAAGAGCTCACAAAGGCGGAATCAAAAAAGCACTCGAATCATTGGACGCAGATATAATCTGTCTCCAAGAAACAAAAGTGACAAGTAAGTTGAAGGATGGAAGGTCGACAACGTGACAAGTCCATGCCAAAATAAATGCCGCCTGCCTCTTACTGTCCAAAATAACTCTGTACAGGAGACTTACTTGATGAAAGAACCGCTGTTGTTGAAGGCTACAACTCTTATTTCAGCTTCAGTCGTGGGCGCAGTGGCTATTCAGGTTAATAACACATCTTCCACAAACGACCAATATCCAGCTGCATGTTACTGTTAGTAAAAAATAATATAGTGTATTTTCCCATCATGCGTATAGGGGTTGCGACTTACTGCAAAGACTCTGTTGCTCCATTTGCCGCTGAGGAGGGTCTCACTGGTTTGCTGACGAACCATGAAGGGGCCGTTGGATGTTACGGTGACCCTATGGAGTTCTGTGATGACGAGTTGCAACTTTTGGATAATGAAGGACGAGTTGTTATTACACAGCATCAATACATGTAAGATATGCCAATTTGTTCTTGGAGGGTTGCTTCAGCACATTTGTGGTGAAAGATAAAAAGGAATCTGATTGCATTTCTCTCCATCACTATTATCTTCTCCATCTTCTTTTCCTAGGTGCAAAAACCAGATAAAGAAGGTTACTGTAGTGAATGTATACTGCCCACGTGCTGATCCTGAAAAGCCGGAACGTAAACAGTTCAAATTGCAGTTCTACAAGTTGCTTCAGAGTCGGGCTGAAGCAATATTGAAGGCTGGAAGGTGACATTCTAGACTTGTCAACTGTATTTTTGTTTTCACTTGTGCAGCCCAAATTAAAGGTCATGTTTTCTTTCTTTACCTTTCCTGCAGCCATGTCATCATCTTAGGAGATGTGAATACATCTCATAGAACCATCGACCACTGTGACCCCAGTGACCTTGTAAGTGAAGAACTAGAATTGTATACTATTATTACCTCGAAGATATCCCGAAGCTTGCATTAATGTGTAAGAAATAAAACGGTACAATTCATATTAATTTTACCCCATTTTGCCACAATCTAGGATGACTTTGATGAGCACCCTGGAAGAAAATGGCTGAATGTTTTTTTAAGCAATGAAAGTAAAGCCGAGTCAGGGAGAGAGAAAGAGGAAACCTCCACGGATGCCATCGACAACCACGGTGGGAAATTCATCGATACCTTCCGCTATTTCCATCCGAAGCGCACACACGCCTTCACCTGTTGGAACACGCTCACCGGGGCCCGGCAGACAAATTACGGCACTCGCATTGACTATATATTCGCCGACATCCAGCTGGCTAAAGAGCACTTTTCAGCAGTGGACATCATGCCAGAGGTGGAAGGCTCAGACCACTGCCCCGTGTGGGCAAAACTCTGCTGCACTCTGTTGGCCAGCCCAAAGCTTCCCCCTCTCTGTACCCGCTACCTGCCAGAGTTCACAGGCAAGCAGCAGAAACTCTCTCACTTCCTGGTGAAGGTGGACCCAAAATCAATGAGAACTGAGTCCAAGGATTCGCTACCCAGTTCTCAGGATGATGAGGAAAGGCGGCAGAACCTAAAGCCGCTTGGAGCAGCAGAGAGCAGTTTGGGAAAGAAAAGGCCGTTGGCGGCGGGGTCGGGGGCCCCAAAAGGGAAGAAGAGCAATGTGACCAAGACTTCAGCCAAGCCGCCACAGGGCAGCCTGCTCGCCTTCTTCAAACCCAAGGCCTCGAGTGGAGCTCCGGTGCTGAAGGCATCAGAGGCATCTAGCACGGGTGACACAAACCCACTGCCCCGGTCACAAAATTCACAAATGTTCCAAATCAACCACACCAAAGGGGTCAAAAGTGTCTGTGACTCGTCCTCGACGCACACCTCCAGTCCCACTCTAGAGAGTACCGGGGAGAAGCTGACAGAAATCAAGGCCCAACATCCCACCGCAGATTCCGCAATGGCTCCTAAAGTGCCAAAGGGAGCTTCCCTGGGGTTCTGGAAGTCCGTTCTTCACGGGCCTCCGCCCCCACCCCCATGCAAGGTCCACAGAGAGCCCTGTGTGCTGCGCACCGTCAAGAAGGAGGGACCTAATTTGGGCAGACAGTTTTTCGTTTGTGCCCGACCTCAGGGACATGCTTCCAATCCTGAAGCTCGATGTAACTTCTTTGCATGGGTTGACATGGGGAAGTAATGCGTCTTCTATGAAGGCAGGAACATTAGGACCAATAGTACATAGAAGTGTGTATGGAATTGATCAAGCTTTTTTTTAATGGGTGTGTTTTAGAATAAAGACTAGAAAATAAAGACTAGAATAAAGTTATTTTCTTAAGACTATTGTCCTTATTGGACCATGAAAGTAGACCATACATTTGAGGAAGCACTCACAATCACACCATGTGGTTGGTTATGTTAAGACTGTAAAATAAATACCCAATGCCAAATATAGAAAGTATGAGCTATGCAGTTACGCTATTTATGACAAGCCATATAACTGATAACTTAATAGCTGTAATGAGCAGTTGTGCCCACTGGGTGGTGCTGTTAACGTAGGCATTGCTTTTATGGCTTAAACCAGTATAATTATATATCACCATTATTGGAGGTATGCCTTTAAAAATGTTTCCGCGTACTAGCTGTATGGTGGTTTCAGGCCCATATAAGCTGTTTACTTCCATTCATTATGAAAGTGTTGAAAAAACGATGCATGCTGTGTGTGTGTGTGTGTGTGTGTGTGTGTGTGTGTGTGTGTGTGTGTGTGTGTGTGTGTGTGTGTGTGTGTGTGTGTGTGTGTGTGTGTATGTATGTGTAATGGCCCATCAGACATAAACCGGGACATTTTGGCAATCTTAAATGGCATGAAGATAAGCATTGAATGCACCACAACATGCTATTTAAAATGACCTATAGTATAATAATTTGGCTACCAGGTAACCTATTGTCAACATGAATCGCCTAAAGCCAAGCATTATGAGGTATGATGAGTAACCACAACCATAAGCTACTCTCTAAACAACTATGTTCACCGATTTGGTTGAATACCCAAAACATGCTAACTGGATTTTGCTTCCTTAATCTCAACTTAAAGTATATGTGAAGCAGTTACAAAAGCGTCGCAGGAAGTAAGGGCGATTGGTTTTTGGTGTACAATGTGTAAACACATTGCACAGTGCCGTTTGGTGGTTTGTAGTTTGTTAAGGGTGGATGCTGTGGCTTACGTGGATTGAACTAACAAGGTTTAAAAAATAAACGAAAATAGGCAATTTTTATGACATGTTGCACTAAAACCCTAGCTTGCCGAGAGCAAGCCCTCGCACGGAAATTAGTATTTTCCTTTACCTCACGAGAGATGTGTTTGGTCATAGATGCATCTCCTCATGCTGAACAAATCTGCCTCAAGAACCTATGACTTCCGCCAGGATCGATTTCCCGCCATTTTGAATTTTGTGAAAATCACTAAAACCAGGCAAATAAAACACATCTTCCGTAATAATGAACCGTTTGATTTACACTTGGGAGTGCGTGTTTCGGTTCCGACCAAAATAAAATAAAACTTATTTCCAAATAACCTACACCGACAATAAACCTTCAGTGCTATTCCGGGGTTTTCGAGGGGTTTTGATAGCCTATCTGTGTAAGGCTCCGTGGATCCCAGGATCAATTGCGTGTGTGTCTTCGTATTTACAATGAGCTGCGGAGTGTGTCCCACACGTGGCCGCCGGCGCTCCGACTCAACATGAACAGGGAGGGGCTTTAGGCATGGCGATATGGCAGGAGTTATGCTTGGAAGTTTGACCTAGCAAAAATAGTAATAATTACTATTAAATAATTTTGCTCCGCGTCTCTGTTCTCTTCGTAAAGTATGTAAGAAGCAGAGGGAGTCAGAATGCAGCGTCTTGGCCGCAAAGATGTGGAGCACTTTTTGGATGGAAGAGGTGCACGCAGGAAATGAAAATGCACTATCTGTGTAACTGCCTCTGTCGCGTTGGTTTGTTTAGGTATTTGCACTTTTTTATTGTTTAGTTTATTTTGAGTTGTACGTTGCAACAAGACGGAACTAATTCTTGGTTCCGCCCGAGTGTTGTCACCCGGGCCCCTTTTAGCGACCCTAAGGGAAACTTGACCGCATGGGCGAATTATTTTCCACTGTTAGCGTGTTCAAGTACATACTTATCGAAGAAGCTAAAGGACATTAAAAGGATGTTTAGCACCTCTGGGACAAGCCGCAATGAGTTCTCACGGGTTGAACAGCAATAAAACCCTGTATATAAATCAAGATCTCATGCCTCATGCGTGTCACCGGAGGAGCTACAGTGAGAACTCAATTGCTCTGCATGAGTAGACGAAGAAGACAGTACCGAAGAGCCGTGATCCATGGACAAGAAGGGACATCTCTACATCCAAGAGTGGCATCTACAGAAGAATCCAGGCCCCTTACCATGAATCCAGCTGATGCAAAGAAGCTTAAACTATTTCCCACAAGAGACTGACACATTTTTGCCTTCATATTCATACGGTATAGTTGTGTGTATGTTTAAGTGTTAACTAAGCTACAACCAAGAGACTGAATTTGCATTTCATAGAACAACGTGATATTGATTTGTGTGAAGGAGAAGTGAATATGTTCTAAAAAATATTAGTGGTAAAAATTGTATAAATGTGAATAGCTAATGGGAGCTGAATCACTTAGCTACAGGCCAAATTAGATTTAACCCAAATTTAAGTACACCAAGTAACAATGTCAGATTCTAGTCTTACCTCTGAGAGAAAGCAGGTTAATGTAGGTGAAAGTATAGAGCAGCAGTGCATAGACATGCAACCACAGGCTACTGAAGGCACAAGAGCTAATGCCCACACTTCCTCACAAGAACCACGAAGAAGCCAAAGAGACCGAAAGTTAACGGAAAAAGGCCAAGAACTGAACAATGAGCAAATAAGAAGATTTGCTCATCGTTTCACTGTGAGTTACGAGGAGTGGAAGGCTATTGCTAAAGACGCCAAGCAAGCTTTGAGTGGACAATGCTCAAACAACCTGCTACATGAACACATAAGCAAAATAAGTGCTGCCTCAGAGAATCTGAACATTGCTTATGATGAGTTAAAGCGCATAGACAACCTTGACCATGACACACGTCGCAAAATTGACACCTGTGATGCAGTAACCAGGAAGATCATCCAAACTGCAAAAGATCGTTTGGAGACAGCAGATAACGGTGGAGGAGATGAACAACGAAGCAACAGGGCGACATCGTCTATATTCAAGTCTGTAGCCTCAGACAAGTTAAGTATCAAATCCCAATGCACTAAGTCCCCTCATGCTCAAAGCAGCTCCAGACATTCAAGTCGGATTTCTGTTAGCAGACAAAAGGCCGCTGCTGAAGTTGCTGCCAATGAAGCTACTCTAGAAGTACTACAAGAACAAGAGTGTTGCATTGAGGAATTGGAAAGGCTTGAAGCTGAAGCTGCAGAGAGACAAAAGGTGCTAGATGCAAAGCGGAGACAACTGGAGCGACTAGAGACAGTTAAAAAGTTAAAGGCTGCTAAGGCACGTCTGCGAGTGTACGATCAGAGTGAGTGCTCAGATAAAGAAATAAGCAGTCTACTCCATCAAAGTGTCTGTATGAAGGAAAAGGAAGAAGTTAAACATGAAAATAATCTGTTGCAGCACCATTCTTCACCACAAGACTGGGCACATTCAAAGCAGGATGACAGCACAGCAGCTCTTGTTAGAGCACTTGCAGAGTCCATCAGTGCAAGTCGTCTTCCTATACCTGAACCAACAATATTCAATGGCAACCCATGTCTTGAGTTTGGAGATGCCTTTGGAATAAGCCATCAAGTCATTGTGAAGCAAGTGACATCAGTTCTTCCAAATCTCCCAAACGAAGTACACTATGTCTGTAGAACACAGATCAAAGAAGCAGTCCTTCCAACAGATGTCATCAAGGTGTTGGTATCTGACTTTGTAGAAAAAGCTTCAGAAGACAACTCAGCTGACCACGCCTCAAGAGGTGTCACAGCAGAACAACTCACAGCCTCTAACTGGTTCACAGGTCCAGACCTTCTTTGGCAAAAAGAGCTACCAACTGGAGTTGTCATGGTGGGAGAGATCGAGAGCAGTGACCCAGAGGTCAAGAAAGCTCAGGTTCATGACACTCAGGCAGAAGAAGCAAAAACAATTTTAGATCGTCTACACAAGTTCTCAGACTGGGCAAGAATGGTGAAGGCTGTTGCCAGACTCAAGCGCCGTGCTAAGGAACTCAAAGGTCTCAAGCCAAAGTCCTGTGAGGCCTCGAACTTGGAGGAAAGGAAAGAGGCGGAGCTGACCATAATCAAGATGGTCCAGGAAGCAACCTTCTCTCAAGAAATTCAACGCCTTAGACATTACAAGGAGAAAAAGGTCAAAGACAAGCCAGGCGCAGAGTTCAACTCTTAACCAACGACTTTTGGGTACGATGGAAAAAGGAGTATCTCCTGAATCTCCAACACAGACAGAAGTGGACCAAAGATCGCAGAAATGCTAAGGTCGGTGACATTGTTCTGTTACAAGATGCTGCCGCACCACGAAACCAATGGAAGCTAGCAAGAGTCATCGAGGTGTATCCTGGAAGTGATGAAAGAGTGAGGAGACTCAAGTTACTCATCAGTGACTCCTCCCTGGATGGAAGAGGAAAGCGTACAGCCAAACCTGTTTACCTGGAGAGACCCATTCAGAAAACAGTTACATTGCTAGAAGCAGACTGATGGTTCTATCATACACTCACACAAAGTTTATTAGTTGTTTATTAGGACAGAGTTCATTTAATTCATGCAGTAGGTTTGCTTCCGAGTTTAAGAAATCACTCGTGATTTGGTGGGAGTGTAACTGCCTCTGTCGCGTTGGTTTGTTTAGGTATTTGCACTTTTTTATTGTTTAGTTTATTTTGAGTTGTACGTTGCAACAAGACGGAACTAATTCTTGGTTCCGCCCGAGTGTTGTCACCCGGGCCCCTTTTAGCGACCCTAAGGGAAACTTGACCGCATGGGCGAATTATTTTCCACTGTTAGCGTGTTCAAGTACATACTTATCGAAGAAGCTAAAGGACATTAAAAGGATGTTTAGCACCTCTGGGACAAGCCGCAATGAGTTCTCACGGGTTGAACAGCAATAAAACCCTGTATATAAATCAAGATCTCATGCCTCATGCGTGTCACCGGAGGAGCTACAATCTGTATCACAAAACTGCATCCTGTACAGTTTAGTGTTCATTGCAATGTGTCCCTATGCACTTAGGCCTATTGGTTTTCTGGGTCGACGCACTGATGATAACTTTTACGCATGCTCAATGTTAACAGCTTTACCCAGATTCAGATGCGAGCCACCTTAAAAAAAAAACACTTATCTCCTAAGCTTATTAACATCGCAGGGACAGGATTTAAACTGTCAATAGTATCCGCCCATACTGTAACAAAGCCAACCTAAAATACTCCCCGTTAAACTCCACCATTCTACCGGCCGTGTTTTGTTATAGTAATCACATGGTAATCCTCTACCCTACTATGTTCTACTTTTACATTTAAACTATAGACTTTGAACGTGTTAACTAGCCTACTTAACCCACAATAACCCCGGGGGTTAAAGTGTGGGTGGCTAAACAAAGGGTTAAAGTATGGGTGTTAACTTTTCCTGCTATCCTATCCCTCCGCACGAGCTGTAAAGTCTCTGCCTAAAGAGACCTCAGAGAGAGAGAGAGCGACAGCCAGGGGGAAACCTTCCAAGCAGGCTGGCCAAATAGCCAACTGATTTGAGAGACTTTAACCATCTTTCCAAAGGAATTGTATTGTCAACATGAAACCAATTTTATTTTAAAAAAGGAACATACCCTCATACTTGTCTACCACGGTAAGTGGATGCGTAAGCTGCAGTGCGTCTCCAGTGTTCCTGGTATTGCGTGAAGAGCGAACTGTCAATACAGAGTAGTTCTTGCATCATGTGCCATGGTCTTCACATGAGTATATATAGCTTGTTTCTAATGGGAATAATTAGTCAAGATATGGGTTATTAGGGATTGTTACATTATTTTACAATATTGGTACATTATTATTTTTTAATAACCTATGGATATTTTACTTTGTTCAGGGTGTGAAATTACCCTGACCTTACCCTTCTGGATAATGTTGAAAAATACATGTCCCCATTATTAGTCGATAGCAAAGTCAATTATAATAACAATAGATACATATCCACAGATACACTGAATACCTAAATATAGTATATCAAAATTGTTAACCTTTTTTTTAACCACTATGTTCCTCTAAAATGTCTAAAGAATACACAAAAGTAGGTCTATCCATTCTAAATCTACGTACTGTTTGTTGTTAAAATATAAAAACCTATGTAGTCCGACATGATATCTACAGAGTTATCCACAGTTTTAGCCGGTCTTTCTGGTTGTATTTCCTGGCTGTGGGCCATGGGAACTTTCGTTGCTTAAGAAAAAGTACTGACCAACTTGACCCAAGACCATGATGCAGTAGACCAGTCAAACCAGTGTTTATACTAATTGATACCCTTTACCACAGAGGCCTATTGTTTTTATATCTCTGGGCCAGAGACCAAGCCATAAACACATTGTAACTAAATCAATCAAAATATGAAATGTCAGTTTCATGTGAATGGAGATGTGAAAGGTTTTTGGGCAGCCTTACAGAAAGGAGAGGCTTCTCTCATGACCAATTGGTAGCAGAGGGCAGACCTACATTCTTTCTCAGAGTTACTCTATGCCTTGCTTTGACTTGGTTCACAGGAGATCCACAATTCCTCCAAAACATTTGTTATTTAAAGCATTTCCTGGCACAAACGTCCCAAACATAGATTACAATTCAACTATTTTGATTGTAATATATATTTTGGACCCCTGTGGAATATCTAAAAGCTTTGTTATACAATATGGACTGTTATCTGGTTCTGTTTGTGGTGTTTAGCATATGGCCCGATAAAGTATTGAAGGAAATTTGTCCAAGCACACCTTTATCGCACTATGTGGTGCAAGAAAGTTTTCCTTCTTAGTTCCATCATGTAACATTATTTACGTAATATTTCACAGTCTGTGTGTCATTAGTAGTTCCTTGCAATGCTTCCAGTCAGCATCTGGTGAAGCCTAGATCCTATTAGTTTATGAGACGCTAGCATTATTCTAAGTACAACATAAAGAGACACCAGCACATATTTAAAGGGATAGCAGTTCGTTTGGTGAGTATGATTGGAAAGAATGCAGCCCTATTAAGGACCATGTTCATGTTTTTTCTCCCCCATCCTAGGGTGTGATATTCGTGGGTCTCTAATCAGACACATAGCCATCGTGATCGGATAACAAGGAAGCAGCATGGAGCTTCAGAAGATGAATGGACATGAGTAAGGTTCCATTATTATGTAATTATATATCAAAGGAATGCTTCCTTATCATAGGAAGGAAGCATCAACTATCCAATGGCTGGCGGAAACTGATCAGATCTTAAACTGAATTTTTGTTATTATAAACGTTATTGACCAATCACTATCTCACAAACATTTGTGCACCATTA
>JACYXH010000319.1:745000-882500 GCA_026745465.1 Lota lota | reverse complement strand
ACACAGGCCAGCTAATAAGGATCATTTGAAACAATAAATTGTATGCATGGGGTGTGTGTGTGTCTGTGTGTGTGTGTGTGTGTGTGTGTGTGTGTGTGTGTGTGTGTGTGTGTGTGTGTGTGTGTGTGTGTGTGACCGTGTGTGGCACCCCCTCCATTCACCCCCTAGTACAAGGACCGCATCCTGCAGCATTGACCAGGGGGACATGAAAACGTAATGATGCACATTTCTTAATGAACCACATATTCATTGCGTCCTTCCTTCCTCCTTGTCTCCCCCCCCCCCCCCCCCCCCCCCCCCCCCCTTCCCCCCCCCCCTCCACCTCCACCTCCCTCATGTCTCTCAGATCCGCAGGGCAATTATCCAGATCATCTGCCCGGACAAACCCTTCCACTGGGCCCGGCACATCGCCATCGCGGTGGTCCTCCTCATCATCGTCAACCTGCTCGTCATCCTGGTGCCCTCCATACGCGACATCTTCGGCCTCATCGGTATGTCGTTACATATTTGAAGTGGTCGTCATGGTAACATTGCCCCTCCATTAGGGCTGCAGACGTGTACTTGAGTAAACGAGAACTCGTCAAGCAAACCGTAAACCAGTGCGAAAATAATGTCATCGGAAATCGTTTTTGTAGTCCTTTTCCAGACATCTTCTAAATACATTTCATGTTGTTTAGATATGTATGGCATTGCATATTGTTGTTGAGACTAAAAAAGGTTTGTTTGACAACGTTTAGTGGCTGGCCAAGGAAGGTGGCGTTCCCCCACATTCAACGTTTTACAATAATAACCGCCATTATGGGCCATTATTGTAGCCGAACTATTTAACTATGTGAGTGGGGAGTTGTGTAACTATATCTTAATCCGTGTGTGCGTGATCAGATTTGTAAATATGTAAAATTATCTCTAAATGCGGACTGAGATTTGTGAATGTGGACAGGAATCTGCAAATTTGCATTCAGTTAGTTTTAAATATAGATCTGTAATATGTAGAAAAATATGTAAATGGGTACATGGATATTACTGGCTGAATAGTCAAAGTATTTTGCTCCAAGAGATGGAAATACAGATACGCCATCAGGCTGTACTAGTAAACTATTAACAACAGGAGTTGTAGCCTGTTGAGCATTCACATGGAAATTGTGCTCGTAGGTCACGTTCATCATCACAACAAGCATGATTGGCTGGAAAGACGTCACATCAGAAGAGATGAGGAAACACAGACATAGGATACGTATTTTACTATTTACTATAGGAAATTAATTAAAACGAGTTAGCCTGGATTGATTACACTTACTTATACTAAGTATCACACAATGATCAAATTATTGTACATTATGGGACTTATTGATCGTACACAGTAAAGAGGGCAAAATACACATCCCATAATTATCATAACTCGGGCAACGCTGCAGCCACAACCCAGTGCCCCAATGTCACACTTATAATCCCTGGGTGCTACCGTCGTATGTAGGCTGTATAGCTAATGAGGCACACAGACAAATACCCACACATATTTGTAAATTTGTAGATGCCATGGCAGAAGTGTAGCAAAACGTCTAAAGACAGCCAGTTGAGAGGCCCGCCTGAGTCCCATGTGTCTAGCGGTGTATACCAGCCGCAAAGCCATCGGGCAGCTGCACTCCTCTATAGAGACATTGTTTGGTTTCTACACAATAGGCAAATTACAAATCACCCTGCCCTAAACAACAGCCCTACTAAAACACAATGAAACCGGATATGGCTCACGTTTCAAAATGTTCCCAATGGATAATACATTCAAATCATACAAAATACTTTGACTAAAATACAGGTGAAACTGACTTTCACTTTGATATGTGTACATTAGTGGAAACCATCAAGTGTACATTTTATAAATAAAAGAGCCTACTAATAAAGGCTGTAGTCAACCAAAGAAGATCTTGGTAGACTGAAATGCGACCAACTTTACGACCAGTCGATTGGTTACCGGGGGAAAATTCAATAAAATATTCTTCACATTATCTCTAGATGAACTTAATCGGCCACAGTGCACTCTACTCTACCTGGTAGCCTAAATATCTAATATAATATAATAAATAAGTGATATTGACGAGCCACGGAGCGCGGCGCCGGGCAGCGTCGCGTAGTAGAAAGACAACACCGTCGGAAGATTCCATTCTAGGTTTTGCTCTGTTTTAATGAAATGGGTCCCAATGGGTGACGCCGAGATGCGTGCCAAGGTGCCAAGTCTGAAACGTTCATACTCAAAGCCTATCGGGCGTTAAACACGAAAGTTGAAAGAGCATCGCAGACAACATGAAAAAAATTAATAGAATCAATTACTTTGTAGCTGAGTAAATGTTGAGTAAGTCGACCAGCAGTCATCCTTAAGTTGGGAGAGTTCAAAGTTGTGAAAACCTTCTTATAGTCTATCAAACCATACGATTATTATAACAAAAACTACGGAGCCTTGATATTATTTGTTTTAACAGCACAATAACGGCTATCACTCAAAAATAAAATACATCGGTCTGCATATGTCCCTCCCGCCCCCCAAAATAATCGATTAAGAAGCATTATTTTCCTTGAAAGTAACACCAGCATGTCGACCAACTAATCGACCAACCAACCAGAACTTGACAGCGCTACTACAAAACAAGTATACAAGTATTAGTTTAGATGGTGCATTCCATTTGAGTTCTGTGAGATTTCTTGCATCGCTACCCTCCATCACATCTTAAGTTGTGCTTCTTTTTTTTTTTATTCCACCTCCTCCTCATCCTCCTGCACCTCCTCCTCCTACTCCACCTCCAGGAGCCACCTCGGCCCCCAGCCTCATCTTCATCCTGCCTGGGATCTTCTACATCCGGATCGTTCCTGAGGAGGAGGAGCCTTTACTGTCCCGGTCAAAGATTCTGGTACAGCCCCCTCCCCCCTTTCAGCCCTGTAGTGCCCACTAGGACCACATGATCTGTGTTCTCTTGGTACCCCATGTAAATAATCCAGCTGTCTGATTTTTACAAAACACTGCTTTGCGCCAAGACAGTAGGATTCAAATCCTCAGGCAGCCAAACAGGGAACACCCAGTAAATGTTTTGTTTGTATTTGCGTTTATATTAGCAAACTGTGATGCATTTTCAAATGCTTTGCTTAAAACTGCGTTGACTTGAAGCGTCTCTCAGTGCTGCTGGAAGTATCGTCAGCTCACTCTCTACTCTCCTTTTGTCAGGCCGCGTGCTTCGCTGCGCTGGGATTCATCCTCATGATCATGAGCTTGTCCTTCATCATCACCGACTGGGTGTCCGGAGAGGTTCACAGCGGAGGCGGTCACTAGTCACTTGCGGCCTCGGACAGAACAAGTACTACATTACAGAATGCCAACCAAAGCTGCCCCATTCCCCACCCATCCACGTTCATATAATGACCCCAAAACCTTTCCCCCTCCCCCAACCTCCATCTGCCCGGTTTTCTGGTCGTGGGTATTTTGACTAGGGAAACACAGTGGGTGTTCCCCCCCCCCCCCCCCATCCTATAACCTACCACATAAAGGCATTGACACTTGATGGGGGGAGAACACACACATTGGGAGAGAACACACGAAATATAGCTATCCAAATACTGCAGTTTGCCATTTAACTCGTTGGTTGACGGCGTCGAAGCCTAATGGAGTCTCGCCACCACCATAGAGATGGCCTTGGTGGGCCTTGCTCTGGAGTGACTTATGGGTGAGGGTAAAGAATCAATGGAATGGAAATGTCCAAGATGCTGCAGATTGTGTGTATAGATTGGAATATCCCAGCCACTGCCAAAGTTGTTATAATTAAAACTCGTGCTACTTGATATGGCCGCCTTCTTCGAGCTCCAGTTTGAGCTCCAGTTTGAGCTGATTTTGGAGGATCCGTCTAATATTGTGGCACGTTGCAATAATTGCAACCCCCCCCCCCCCCCCCCCCCCCCCCCCCAACAAAAAGACCAAATCATTTTCATTATCTGAACCAGATAACAACACATTGACTAGCAATGACAGGGTCGGGAGTAGCAATACATTTTTCTACTCAATAACCCTTTTTCTACATATGTTTTCTACATATATACACATTCCCTCCATTTTTTTTTTTTGTTACCTGTTGTACGACAATAGTATAATAGTGTTTAACACATCCCTGCGTCACAAGGATTAGCCTCGCTAATCTAGCAGCTTGTGGTTAGACAGGCTCAATGCTGTGAACGCAGCATTATCACACACTAAACATTTCCTGTCTTTTCTAAATGCTATGGGTCGCTCACGTAGCATGTCGCCTCTTAACAGTCCAGAGAAATCATCTTAAAGCTGATCGTATTGCACCTGTAACATGTCAGTGTTGTTGATGTTAAAAAACACAACTGAAACATTAGTATTTATTTGCCTCACAGGTCAGAATAAGTAAATGGAAAATGGCTGCTAAAGCTAAACTGTGTTTTTAACCGACTGAATGGGTTTTACATAAATGACAACCATGTGTACCTTATGTCAAATTAAATGATAGTGAATACATGTCCAGAGAGACCAATCAGAATAAAAAGAGCTTTTTCAATGGATTGTAAAATCAATGTCCCACCAACCCTCCCAAGAAAAGAATATGATCAATTCATAATCTGTGGACCTTATTCAACCATGTTGGTGGTGTCTTTAATGTATTTGGTTTTTGTTGTATACTTGTTTCTTTTTAAATTAATTTGAGTACTGCCATCTGTAAGTCAATAAAATGTATTATATATTATTTGGGCATGTTTTCCGATTCTTGGTAAACCACATTTCATGTAAAGTTCATCATAAAAGTAAGCCTATTTATACATATATATATAAAAAAAAGAAAAAAATATATATACATTTATATATATACATATATATAAACATATAGATATAGATTTAGTGATAGATAACAGTATATAATGTTCACATTCTGCTCATAAAAAGCAGAAACTGGAACTGTCAGAACGTCACTTTGAAAGTGGAAGTACCACATTAATTTGTGTTCAGCACATGAGACGCAGAGAGAGAGAGAGAGAGAGAGAGAGAGAGAGAGAGAGAGCAAGAAAATAAAAGGGTTGAAAAATGCGGTCGTCCATTTCCTGTTCTTGGCTGCTGTGTGCTCATATACACAGACGGGGAGCTGAAAAACTCCCTCACTCGCCTTATTCTCACACGGCGGGACCGAAGTGTAGAGAGGAATAGAAAGAAGAGGGAAGGCTGTTGCCCACCGCCACGGCACCATGACCCGGGGATCCAGGACAGGGAGCACCCACAGCTCCCTGTTGACCCTTGAGGAGAACGAGAAGCTGGAGGAACTTCTGGGAAGAAGGTGTGCTGTAAGTTGTCACGGAGGGACGGAGGGACGTAGGGGTGGGGGGGAGGTAGTATGGAACAGTACAGTGTATTCTCTACTCAGTATTGCTAGTACGGTCACCTGCCAGTGTTTACTGTGCTCCTCTGTGTGTCAAGTATAGGCCCTACTCAAGACTATGTGTAAGGCTTGCCAAGTATTACAGGTTTTTCAGCTTGTGGCTGCAGGCCTTGAGGCCTTGCTCTGTTCTCATTAACAATCAAAGGCCACATTAGATGTCACTCCTGTGCCTTTTTGGGTTCCTCATGTGAAGTGTAGGGACACATTTTGCTGCAAACTGCGTGATGTCATTAGATCATCAGAATAGCAAGCTGCAATAAGAGGAAGTGGCAGTTGAGCAGTTTCCTCCTCTGGTGTCAGAATTAGAGGGCTTGAGTTGAAGTCCCATCTTAAGGTTCCTTATAGTGAATTCAGTCGGTTGAAGGAAGCCAAGCCAAGTCGGTTCAGGCTGGCCGAAAATGTAGTTCTTAAATCCCTACTTTACCATATATGACTATAAGAGTGTATTCTAAGTGTCTTTGTAATTCACCAAACCTCCACATGGAAGCATATTCTAAACACTTCACATATCTTCAATGTTTGCATGTTTGTGTGTGTGCTTGCATGCTTGCTTCTGTGTGTGTGTGTGTGTGTGTGTGTGTGTGTGTGTGTGCATCTGTGCATGTATGCCTGTGCGAGTGTATGTATACATGTGTGTGTATGTATGTGTGTGTGTGTGTGTGTATGTGTGTGCGTGCATGTGTGTGTAGTCAATGGCCACAGCAGTAGTCCAGCTGTTCATGGCTCTGCCTCACAGTCCGTCCATCTGGAGCCTGCAGCACACTGGGGTGGTCAGATTTGTGAAGGATAACCCCCAGCGATCCTACTTCATACGAGTGTTCGACCTGAAGGTAAATACAGTCAAAGGAAAAAAGTTGCTTCTGCTGCAACTGGGACTGGTTAATCCACCTTGTGTGTGTGTGTGTGTGTGTGTGTGATTGTGTGTGTGTGTGTGTGTGTGTGTGTGTGTGCAGGCCTAATTAGGCGGTGACAAAATAACAAAAAGGTGGGGACGAATACTGAATGGCATAACCCTGTTTGATGTGATCGTTTTCAGGCAGGATGCCAGTTCTGGGAGCAGGAACTCTACTCGCAGTTTGTTTACAACTGCCCGTGGCCGTACTTCCACACGTTCACAGCTGATGTATGACTTCTTTTGCCGCTTGATCGCATACTTCACATAATACACATAATTCACATCGTTGGCCTACACATAGCACGCTCTACCGCCACCCTCATGCTGCTGCTTTTAATCCAAATGCACCGCAGGACTGTCAAGTGGGGCTCAACTTTGCCAGCACGCAAGAAGCTGAAATCTTCCAACGTGTTATTGTGGACAAGATTAACCAAAGAAATAACCGCAACGGTCAGTCACGTAAATATTTGCCTCTGTTGTTTACATTTCATCCTATGTCCCACAATTAATTTCCTAATCTCTTTGTACCTAATGACTTGATTTTGATTTGTCAATGCAAAATACATGCATCTCAAAAGTACTTCTCCATAGCCATATCATAGCCATATTTTATGTGTACACAATTGGTTGAAGAAACGGACTAATATTGACTTAACGGCTATTTCCATTGCTCATGCTCCTACCTCCATGTTAATGACAGAAAGGACACAACGACCTCTACCTTCGAACAATGGTGAGATAAACAAAGTGTAATTGGATGCCAAAGTGCCATTTCAAATCAATATCCTTCCTTAATGTTCTTTTTTTCTATAACTTTTAACAGACCGAGGTGTACCTCCACCACCTAATAACAAAGGTAATTCACCCCACACTTCCTCTACGCATGGTTTGATTAGCATTGCTAACCCTTGACGCTAGGAGCTGACCTTTATTCACTGCAAAAAAGGTTTTTCCACCATGGCTACGATTGAAATCGCAAATCCGGACATCCAGGCCTCGCACTACCGGTCCATGGCTGTGCCGGCCGCCTCCTTCTCCGCCAGCAAGAAAGGGAAGAAGGAGAAGAAAGGCAAAAATAAGGGCGCCAAACTCTCCAAGGCCGACATAGGAGCGCCCAGCGGCTTCACGTGAGCAGCAATATGCCAGAAAGATGCGTGGCATTTAACTGAAGAGATTCAAGTTTGAACTGGATCTTTCAAAACTCAGTTGTGTGTGTGTGTGTGTGTGTGTCTCTCTCTCTCCCTCTCTCTCTCTGTACAGCCATGTGAGCCATGTCGGCTGGGACCCCAACACCATGGACCCGGACCTGTTGAAGCTGCTGTCCAGCGCCGGGATCGGCGAGGCCGAGATGAAGGACGAGGAGACCTCCCAGCTCATCTTCAACATCATCCAGGAGTCGGGGGGCATGGAGGCCGTGAAAATGGAGGTCAACAGAGGTCAGACTCACAGTGTGGTACCACAACCCTGGGATTCCTCCTACTCTATCTTACTCTATGTTCCGCGTGCTATAGTCGTAGCAGACCAACTCGGGGTGCACCCATGAGCCCTTCTAATGCATTGTTTAATGTGTTCTGTATTTCGATGTTTCAGCCGGCGTCCCGCCCCCTCCCCCATATGGCAGACAGGGCCCTCTTCCTCCTCCGCCGGGCTCCTCCTCCTCCTCTTCTCTCTCAGCTCGGAGGGCTCCGCGCAGCTTGGGCCCCTTGCCCCCCGTCCCGGGCCAGTCCCCCCAGCGCGGGGGTGCCCCCCCCCCGCCGCCCCCAGCTCACGGGGGTCCTCCGCCCCCACCGCCGCCCACCAGCCGGAGCAGTCACGCACCACCGCCCCCTCCCCAGTCCAGGTCCTCCCAGCAACCCCTGCCCCCCTCCAAGAGCCACGCCCCGTCTTTCCCGCCGCCTCTGATGTCGTCCCACGGCCCCGCCCCTCCTCCTCCTCCTCCTCCTGCTCACTCTTTCGCAGGACCCCCCCGCCATCACATCGCCCCGGGAGCCGCTCATTTTGGCACCCCACCTCCCCCGCCCCCACCACCACCACAACCTCTGCAAGACTTCTCAGACTTCCCCGCACCCCCTCCTCCCTTTAGTGAGAGTGAACCGGTCCGGCTAGGTGGAGGTGGAGGTGGCGGTGGTGGAGAAGGGGCTGACGTCAGAGAAGGGGCTGACGTCACAGACGGACGAGGCTCCCTGCTGAGCCAGATACGTCTGGGGAAGAAGCTGAAAAATGTAAGCAAACCTGTCTTTTCTTTTGCAATGATGATGAATATTAAATTGCCCCCTTGTGAGTCACATGTTACCAGCATGTTACCAGCATGGGAGTGTACTGTCACATGTTACCAGCATGGGAGTGTACTGTCACATGTTACCAGCATGGGAGTGTACTGTCACGTGTTACCAGCATGGGAGTGTACTGTCACATGTTACCAGCATGGGAGTGTACTGTCACATGTTACCAGCATGGGAGTGTACTGTCACATGTTACCAGCATGGGAGTGTACTGTCACGTGTTACCAGCATGGGAGTGTACTGTCACATGTTACCAGCATGGGAGTGTACTGTCACATGTTACCAGCATGGGAGTGTACTGTCACATGTTACCAGCATGGGAGTGTACTGTCACATGTTACCAGCATGGGAGTGTACTGTCACATGTTACCAGCATGGGAGTGTACTGTCACATGTTACCAGCATGGGAGTGTACTGTCACATGTTACCAGCATGGGAGTGTACTGTCACGTGTTACCAGCATGGGAGTGTACTGTCACATGTTACCAGCATGGGAGTGTACTGTCACATGTTACCAGCATGGGAGTGTACTGTCACATGTTACCAGCATGGGAGTGTACTGTCACATGTTACCAGCATGGGAGTGTACTGTCACATGTTACCAGCATGGGAGTGTACTGTCACATGTTACCAGCATGGGAGTGGACTGTCACATGTTACCAGCATGGGAGTGTACTGTCACATGTTACCAGCATGGGAGTGTACTGTCACATGTTACCAGCATGGGAGTGTACTGTCACATGTTACCAGCATGGGAGTGTACTGTCACATGTTACCAGCATGGGAGTGTACTGTCACGTGTTACCAGCATGGGAGTGTACTGTCACGTGTTACCAGCATGGGAGTGTACTGTCACGTGTTACCAGCATGGGAGTGTACTGTCACGTGTTACCAGCATGGGAGTGGACTGCTCACAGAGTCCTAGTACGTGGACGCTAGCATGTGTCCATGAAAGCGCCCTGGGACAGGATTGGACTTGGAAGATATTCCTGAACGTTGTTTCCGTTGCAGGTGACAGAGTGCCCTGAAACAGCTACGCCTGCGTCGACGGCTGGAGGGGAGGGCATCGTGGGAGCACTGATGATGGTCATGCAGAAGAGGAGAAAAACCATTCACTCCTCCGGTAAATATGGCGCCTGCGTCAACACCTAATTCCTGTGATCCTTGTTACTTGTGAAGCTCACAGCTGTGTGTGTGTGTGTGTTTGTGTGCCGTGTATTTGCAGATGAAGATGACGCAGACTGTGTCGATGACGACGATGAGGATGATGAGTGGGACGATTGATGAGGGTTGTGTTGAGGGTGTGTGTATGGGTCAACGTGGTCCAGATCTTTCACTGGTTTGTGCATTGAAACATTGAGTGAAGTAGATCTAAGATTAAACAGGGTGGGTGTTACATATTAACATGCCATTGAATGAATAACAGAACATCACAAGTCTGAATGTCAGCCATTTAAAAAATAAAGGAAATATTTTGAACATTTTAGGTGCCTGCTTTAGCTGTTACTCAAACTGTAGCTGATGGTTGTGAGATAGTATCTAGACGATCCATCGCTCATATATCTCATATCTTTCAGTTCAATCATTTCCACATTCAGTATGTGACAGAACTATGACAATTTATGTTAAATCTAAGCCAGTATCATTCCCATTTTCTTAAATGAACATACAAATGTCCTATACTGTAAATATCATTTTCTCATACATACGTACGTATATGTGCAAAAAATACCTCATTCCCTCTAAAACCACCACCGTCAAAGTGCATAACTGGAAAAACACTGCACGCTATACAAGTCTTCAACAAACATGCGCAGGGCACCAGGGTACAGGACAGTAAAAGTCAATACACACGTCAACATTAAACTGAAACTGGATCACATACATTACACCCAAGGGACAGCAATATTCGACAATTCAAAACACAACCGCAACAACATCATCAACAACAACAACAACTACATCATCGACAACAACAACTACATCATCAACAACAACCACAGACAGTAGGACTTTCAACCAACGAAGAGAAACAACGCATGCAACGTTGTTTTCTTTGATATCCTCATATGCTTTCTCATATATTATATTCACAACTAATATATTACATTTCTTTTTCTTTTTTCATGATACGAGAGCGGCCCCACCCATCTCACGTTGAGGGGATGGGGTTGGGGGTGGGTGGGGGTGGGTGGGGGGGGGGGGGGGGGGTGGGGTGGGAGCATATGACACTCAAACAATGGAAGTTCGTCTCCAGTGTCCAGGCCGCCCGTGTCTAGCCCAGGCCCTTCTCCTGGCTCTCCGTGTGCCTGCGGCTGGTGCGTTTGCGTGTCTGTTGACGCGGCTGCTGCTGCTGCTGCTGCTGCTGCTGCTGCCTTGAGCTCATCTGTTCCCAGTAGGACTGGCAGTACTGGCTGATCAGTCTGATCTCCGGCGGGAACGGGGTGGGGGCGGCGGGTGCCGACAGGTGCGGGTGCTGGTGGGCAGCGTCGCGTTGAGGCTTGGGAGGCTCCTTGCCTTGGTCGCGGGAGGTGAGCGCCAGTATGATGTCTCGGTCCAGGATGCGCAGCGCGATGCGCGCCACCGTGTGCTTGAAGTTGTTCTCCGTGGCCAGGCAGTGGTACTGCCCGGCGTCTGATTGGTTGAGGGACTTCAGGAGGATGCCGTTGTTGGTTTTGAGGACTCCGCCGGCGCGATTGAGCTGCAGGGCAAAATAAACAAATAAGTCAAACGTAATGCTGAGGAGGAGGAGGAGGAGGAGGAGGAGGAGGAGGAGGAGGAGGAGGACTAATTAAGAACACTTACCACTTTCCTCCTCCCTTCTCGGAGGAAGAGCCATTTGACGGAGGCCTGCGGAGAGCGTGGCTCACACTCCAGGAATGTACTGCTGCCCTCCACCCCAAACTGCACCATCTCTTTCTGCCGGTTCTCTACACATCATAACATAAGAGATAGAGCGAATGTGAACATCCATGACAAATGAATATTAGACCGTCAGTTGTAGATCTCAGGGGCCAATAAACCTGTACGAATATTATTCAAATGATTGAGTCACCCTTGGCGTTGAAACCTCGACACTGTCTCAGGGGATCACCGTGCTTAACGTCCTGCCGTCGGCTTCGCCTACAGAAAACCCAAAGCAACACATCATCAGACACAGTCTCTCCCTGCTGGTAGGAACTGTGAACAGCATGCATTTCCATGGAAGGTTTAAAGTTCTGCCCTTAGGACAGCATTTTAAAACCCCTCTGGCCACATGCAACGTTTGCAAAAGGTAATCTGTAACAAATGCAACCTATTGCAATCTATTGAATAAGACTCAATGGCCCAGGCTGGACAATAATGTTGTTCTCTTCTATTTTATGCTGGGAGATGTGTGTGTGTGTGTGTGTGTGTGTGTGTGTGTGTGTGTGTGTTTGTGTGTGTGTGTGTGTGTGTGTGTGTGTGTGTGTGTGTGTGTGGGTGGGGATGACCCTGACCTCTTGGTGGAGGGGGTGAAGGCAGAGCAGGTCTCCCCATCCCAGGCACAGTAGGGGTCCCGGGCCAGGCAGCAGTCAGAGCAGGCCAGGCCGTACACCCCACAGCGGTGCAAGGACACCTGGGTCAGCCCGGCGTCCGAGGAAACGTACAGCTGTTGCTGTGGTGACGCAAACCAAACATAAACCAAATCATTAAGCCAAGGGAGATGAATGGATATTCAACAGCATACGTGACAGTTCAAATATGCAGATCGATTTGACAGATTAATTGTTACAGAAATGAGGGAGTATCTCCTTACTCTTTTGGAAGATATTTTCATTGTCTTTACGGCTGCTTTGTTCTGTAAACAAATAACACTTTTTTTGTTATGCAGCCCAACTTCAACTCAAAAGCTGCTGTTCATTTGGACAACTTATTAGTACATACCCTGAACACTTCTACTTCCTCCAGAGTAAGCTCCTCCAGGTTAGTGGGGTCTTTAGGCAGAACGATAACCTTTTGGACAGTGCCATGATCTGCCAGTGTAAAGAGGGGAGATTATATTCAGCACAAAACACAAATTTAAAAACACAAAAATGTTTCTTAAAAAACATACTGCATTGTGCCCAAGATCCTACTTCTGCTTTTATACCTATACATCAACTAAACTAAACTAAAATCTTAGTTCAACAAACCTCCGACGCTACAACTCACCTGTCCCCAGAAACAGCACCTCATAGCGGCCATCCACGGCATCTACCTGGTCCACCACCATGGCGGTGTACCGGTAGTCTACACCACTCCTCACCACTAGAGGGCGACGATGGATAGGATATACCGCGTGGAACATCAGGGGGTGGGCTCGCATGAAGTTCACGGCCTCGTCAGAGAAGTTCTTGGACGAGTGAATACCAGGTGTGAAAGTACCCCCTGGACACTAGGAAAATTGCATGATAAATGTAAAATGCGTATATTTTATATTTATATAAATGTATTTATTTATATTGTATATTTTAATCTGCAATTCACAGATTATCTTTCATTTTATTTGAACGTGAGATGGTCAGGAAAAGGCCTAAAAGTCTTATCTGAATATGCATTATACATTGGTAGATAGACACAAACATACAGTGCCAGGCCGGGGGTAAGGAATTTTTCCGGTGTATTCTGTCCATTGATAGTTATGACCATGTTTGTGTGCAAAAGGTCCGTTGAAGACGTTGCGGATGTCAGCCATGGAGTACACACAGACTGCTGAGCCCTTGAACACAGAGCTAGAACACACACGCACACACACATACACATACACACGCACACACACACACATGCATGCACACACACATACACACGCACACACACACAGACACACACACACACACACACACACACACACACACACATTATTATTAGTCTAGGGATTACTAGGACAAGCCTCTGAAAAAAATAAATAGGTAAAGCAATACTCAGAGGCCCAAGTCTATTCTTATCCATTATTCTCTTCCTTGTCCCACACTAGAGAAAGTGAAGGCGCCATAGATAGAGTACATAAATCCACCTTTGCTACTCACCCAGCAGTGGTGAACAGCGCATAAACCACTGGGTTTCTCTCATCCTGCGTTGGCTGAATGAACACATCCCCTGGAAGAACGATGACAGATAAATCAATCACTTAGTAGCGGTCCCATAGGGGAAAGTGGTTTGAATTCCATTGAAGGCTTGTTTCATGGAAGTAGGCGTAATTCATTGAGCATCTTACTAAGTTCATCAAAAGAAGTCTCCACTCCGTCGTCCCCCATCACAGAACAAACGAGGCGAGCCTTAAGGAACGTGGTCCAGCGGTTTACCAGCGACTTCTGGCCGCCCTCGTCGTTCTAGGAAGAGATAGTCTAGCGGTTAGGAGTCTCTTACGCTGCTGAATGATTAAATTAGGAACTCAATGGCGATGGGTACGTTTCTTCACAATCCACCATCACCTTTATTACACCAAACTGTTTACATTATATGTTCTTTACTTCAAAGCAAACCATTTTGAAAGGGGCACACCCTGTGTGTTCAACTCACCAGACACACTCTCCCTACTCGGGCCAGGACACTGGGGCTCGCCCCGCCCACCGAGTCCAGACTCTTCTCACGGAAGAAGAAGTAGAGCTTGTTGTCATTCCTCTCTGTGCTGTCTGGGATCTGCTGGATCTTTAGGAACACCGGCTCTGCGTGGGCCGAAGAGATGGGGATGATAGTCAGGGTAAACCAGTTGAGTCATTCGTTATTTAGAGGACAACACCAGTCTGTGATAAAAACCATTGTAGCATTCTCTACTGGCTTCATAAAAACATCGGTTACGATGTAATTTGTCAAAATCACTTCGCTGGCCGATTCTGCTGAAGAGCATTTATCATGCGCTTCTATAGCAATATAGCACTTTCATCTTTTGGATCGGTCGCGTCAGTACGGACTTTGTGGACAAAAGAACAGTGACTCGCCATAGAAGTACTTACATTTATTTTGCATCACTAGAGTTTGTGGAAAGAAAACGTAAAAGAAAAATGTACCAAACAATTACTTAAAGAAAGGTCTTATCACAAAGACTAAAGTGCTATTGTTAAACATGGCAGGTGCGCGCACGCCAAATGCTCTAAGGCAGAATCACCTAAACGAAGGGATTTTGAGAAATAATATCGGTAACGAATGTTTTGGTGAAGCCAGGAGAGACGGTTACGATGGTTTGATTACCCAGACCGGTATTGTCCTTTAAGGCACATACCCCACTATTCTCTCCTCTCTCTCACTCTCTCTCTCGCTCTCTCTAAAGACTCACCGTTGAGCCATCGTGAGTCATATTGTTCCGTCCTGATTGCTGTCCTGCCCCCCATCGTTCTGAACAGCGCTGCATCCGTACTCATGAAGTCAATGTGGACCCCTGCGTAGAGATTGCCGTCTGCAGGAGACACAGCGAGTGCGCGATCGAAAGGGAAAGGTTATGGTGGGAATGGAACCGACAACATACACCATTGATCCCTTTGTGAACCCATGCAGAGCCACGTCATTTTCAATTCACAGTGTCAGTCTTACCGATCAGAACAGCAATGTTCTCCTGGTTCGGATCGTAGGAACATTTTCCCTTCCCTGAATCCGCATACCCGGGGACCAGTCTGAACAGGTAGTCCTGCAGGAACAGATGAGCCATAGAGAGGACGTGTAAAAATAGGCGGCCACGAACGCCACGAGGGAGTTCGGGGAAGTAGTAAACAAAACCATGTCCCAGATTTGTGGCCATTAAAAATGAAGTGGGACAGACCCTGCCCTCCTTTGACTCATGTACATTCAATTTTCTCTTTGTTTCTTTTCTTTGATTTTGTTTCAAACTGGTGTTCACCTCCGCCCTCCAGCCTCTGTTGATGAAGGTGCAGATGGGCTGGTAGGCCCCCGTTCCACAGGTGTAGAGGTGGGTGCGGTTCCACGGCTCTATTAACCGCACAAAGTTGGCACATTCACCCTGCACAAAGAGACCAGACAGATGGATGTCAAACACCACAGGGGAATGAATACGTGCTCTTTCCTTCCTCTGCACAGCACGCACAGAGATTCCCATCAATTGAAAAAGCGGGGGGAGAAAACAAACAACAGAAACAGGATCATACCTGTCTTCCCTTTCCTGTCATCTGACATTCTCCCTTTCTTTTCGCAGACGCCGGCCAGTGGATCTGCGTTTGAGGAACGACAGCTGCAGTTAAACCAAGCACTGACTTCACACAAACCCTCCACGTGCGCCAATGCGGCCGGCAGGGAAAAAGAACGAAAAAAACAAGCAGAGACAGCAGCGATGTGACACGGCCCACAACAACGAGCTTACTATGAGGGGCTCCTTGTTGACGTTCTGCATGTCCAGGGCCACCAGGTACTCGCGGCTGCCCAGGTAGAGACGGCCCTGGTCCTGGTCCATCAGGAGGATGCGGTAGTCGCTGGTGTTGAAGGAGAAGCTGAAGGGCCGTGCCGCCCGCGTGTCCAGCAGCTCTGCGGCGAGGGAGCGACACATGGCTTGGTTTGTTCACAACGTTTAATACGTCTTTAATGTCGGCGAGAAACACACCAGTTACCACACTTTTAATCTGTTTTAATCCACAACGCTAGCTAGCGAGCGAGCAGAGGTTATTCTTTTTCTTCCCCCGGGTGACTCGAATTAGGTCACGCTCGCTGGACAAACTCACTTCCAGTCATGTGTGTCAGCGATTAAATATACAACTCAAACTTAGTACGTTTAAAGAAGAAAAAGATTCGCTTTTAAGATGTTAATATTTCATGTGTTTCTGGCTGTATGATTGAGTTTGAGGCACTTAATGCCCCCCCCCCCCACCCCCCACCCCCCACCCCCCCAACCCCACACCCCCACCCCACCCCAGCACCGGCCTGCCCCAGAACACACGGTCTGTGGGACTGCGCGTTCGGCGCAGGGATCAGGGTTGTGTTCGGTGGCGCGTGATGTGTTAAGACACGCTCCGCGCTGAAATGGAAAATGTTCCGGCTTTTTGTTTTGTGCAGTGTCACTCCCAAATATACCTCTGAATAAATCATTTCCGTCTGCAAAAAAACCAAGACAAAACCAAACCCACTAGAGGTGAATTAAGCAGGATAGTCCAAGCCACACAAAGTTTCCTCCTTTATGTGAGCAAAATAGAAAGGTTCTCAAGAAAGGCTGTGTATTTTGAGTTCATAATAACAATTGTTTCGCTCCGTATCTATGGCGTGTCTGGGATGTTATGGTGTACCTGTATATGAATATAAATAACCTCCAACATGTCAAACCAGCCCGGAGGCCTTCAAAGGACACAGCGGCAGGAAAATCTTTGTTTACATCAGAGTTCCTGCCATCTTCCGTACAAGGTCAACGTTAACAGGATGTAGTCGACCTGCCGCACCAAAACAAGCGCTGCGATCGGATCTACGGCCCGAGGCGGGATGGGGACATGGAGGTAGGGGATGCGGACCCCTACCTCCCTAGAGCGGTGAACACAGGATAAGGAGGCTCTGGCCAAAGCTCAACTGGACCACAGTGCACTGGATCCAACAGCACACGCTAGAACCACCAGCGCCGCCGCGCCCGTACACGTCTCTCCATCCGGTACGGCCGGTCGCAGACAATGTTCCGCACTTTAGGTAAACACTTGAGAGGCACTTGACCCTGGGCAAGCTTCTAATAACACTGTAACGGAAACCTGATTTGAGCTGGTTACAGCCAGGCGGCTCTCGGCTTCCCCCTGTTGCGTATTGTTATTGTCACGGCGACACTATTAATATAGGGTAAACAAGCAGCCCGAGCATCACAAGCAGCCCGTCTGTTTGAAGTGCATATGAGTGTGTGGTGATGAAGGGCCCAGTTAGAATATGCTTCCATCCTCCTGTATCCCAGACTCAGTATCACCCAGGCAGGCACATTGGTTGAGTAAAGTCACATGTCCCCCTCTCTCTCTCTCTCTCCCCCCTCCAAACGTAGATCTCTTTCCCAGGCGTCTCGGTGAACAAAGAGAGTCCCTGTCACAAACAATGAACAATAAATCCTTAGAGTGGCAGCAAAACAGAGCTGGGGAGTAAATCCAACTTTTCCGCCTTTTCATTGGAATCACGGTGAAGGGTGATTGCCGCAGGAATGGATGAATGGGGTGGCCATTATCTGGAAGGCCTTGCCAGGAATCCTAATTATTCAACAAGCCTTCAGATGTCACTTTTCACCCAGATTACCTAATGTTTACCGGCTAATTAAGTCCTACGAGATGACTTGAATGGCATTAACACAAACAAAGACCGTAGGACATGCGTACGGCGCTCACTAACATTGATGTACACATTTGTCCCCAATGCGGCCTGTGGAAACCACAGTTTTGTGCATAAACTGTTTACCGGCTGCCTGGGATTAGAGTAGGGAATTGAATTAGCAAAGCCAGGTCACTGCCCTGCAGGGGAACCCGACCCAACGCCACCACCAACACAATTAGGATATCTTCTGCACAGATGATTTTAATTACGTGTGATCTCTAGACAATAACAGAAAATCACAAGCACACACACACCTACACACACACAAACACAGACACACAGACAAACACACAAACATGACAGCTGTCAAAACATACTAGGGCTGCCATGATTTTCTTAGCGTCCACAAAATCTGTCTCGCCCCCCCCCCCCCCCACACACACACACATCCCCACCCCCATCCCCCCACACTTATCTTGCTTGAAGCATCTCATGTACGGACAACAGCTGGCCAAAACCCTCACATAAAGAATCACAGACAAATAACAGTGCTACTGTACACCAAGATAAAGATGATCCACCGTAGCTCAGACCCGATCCAGAAACAACAGCCCGGCCTCAGCCCCCTATACTTGAGATGGATTTGACTCTGACTCATGCCTCTAATTCATATTTACAGGTACACTTCAGGTGATCCCTGTGCGTTTACGTGCTTCTGTGCAAACTTGTCGGTAATGACACAGAGGTTTTTATGTAATCATTCGTCATTGTTGGGTTCATAGGCGTCATCCGAGAGCTCGTCAAGTCTCTCTCTGCCATTACAGCTAAAGAGGATGGGAGGGCGGGGCAGAGGGAGGGGGGAGCCAACTCTGTGGAAAACCCCAAACGCCTCAAAACAGAGCCCCAGCCTTCACCATCTGGCATGGCTTGTTGCGACGGCTTCTGACAGCTTCGTCAGAGCGGCCAAAAAAACGCAACAACTATCATTTTGCTCCTGTGATCTAATTTCACTCCTTTTCCTGTCATGACGACATGGGTTTCGGTGAAGCAGGAAAGCGCCGGCCCGGGCGCGGTGCGGTGCCCGGGATCTCAGGGTGAGGAGGAGGAGGAGGAGGAGGAGGAGGAGGAGGAGGAGGAGGAGGAGGAGGGAAACTCTATGGAACTGCAGTGTTGCCCAATCACACGCAACATCCACCTTTTGTTTTGTGGCCGGCACTGTTTGACATGAGGCAGGAAATACGCGCTTTACAAATATGAGCGAGGGATACTATGTGTTTATATGTGTGTGTGTGTGTGTGTGTGTATGTGCACGACTTTATGTGTGTGAATGTGTGTGTGTGCGTGTGTGTGTACAGATGGTGTGAGTGACCAAGCAGAAGATTCTATTACGACTATGTGTATGTGGGTGTGTGAGAAGGCGAGTGAGAGAGAGAGAGAGAGAGAGAGAGAGAGAGAGAGAGAGAGAGAGAGAGAGAGAGAGAGAGAGAGAGAGAGAGAGAGAGAGAGAGAGAGAGAGAGAGAGAGAGAGAGAGAGAGAGAGAGGGAGAGAGAGAGAGAGAGAGAGACACACACACACACACATACTCACACACAGCGAGTGTCCATGTATGTGCGCTCTGGTGCATGGTGTGGGTGTGTGTCTGTGTGTGTGTGTGTGAGAGAGAGAGAGAGAGAGAGAGAGAGAGAGAGAGAGAGAGAGAGAGAGAGAGAGAGAGAGAGAGAGTGGGAGAGAGAGCGAGCGAGAGGGCAAGAGAGAGAGAGACACACACAGTGTCCATGCGTATGGGCTCCCTGGTGTGTGTGTGGCACCATGAGGAGGAGAACATTCTATTACGCAGCCCTAGCTGAGAGGAGCTCCCGGTCATCGGTGTCAGCTCACCTTTGAAGGACAGGCGGACCCGCGGAGCCGACTGCTGGAGGCCCCAGCTACTGTAAACACACAGGGCCACAAGGAGAAGCAGGGCTCCAGATGTTGTCATGGTAACGGCCACGAGGGTAGCCTACAGATGTCTAAATCTGGAGAGAAAAAAAAACAGAAGGTAATTATTACATCCCTGTAGAGAAAATGAAAGAATGAAAGAACAGGCGTCTCTCTCACACATGCACACGCACACTCACACCCACCAACACACAAGCACGCATGCAAGCACACACACACACACACACACACACACACACACACACATGCACACGCACACACACACACATGCACGCGCGCACACACATGCACACACACACTCACACCCACCAACACACAAGCACGCATGCAAGCACACACACACACACACACATGCACACACACATGCACACACACTCACACCCACCAACACACACAGGTGCACACACACTTTCTTTAAAACATTCTCTCTGATCTGAAGATTGGCATGACGCCTTTAGACGCCATGCAGGTTTCTTTTGATAGGAAAGAATAATGTCCAAATCCACACACCTGCTTGGGATAATAAATAATATAATATATAGTCAGGTCCACACAAGTTCGTGTCTGCACATGCCAATGGCATAGAAAGCTACTTGATGTGTGTGTGTGTGTGTGTGTTTGATTTGTAAAGACGACATTGTTACATTCTAGAAAAGCTAAGACGTTGGCTTCATTTGGGATATTCTCTCTAACTCACTCTCACAATCAACGCACATTACACACCCATCCTGAAGCACAGAAAAGGGTCTAAAACACTGATCTAAGGTACATGACGAAGCAGGTATGGTTCTAAAGAAAACAGATTTCTGACCTTTGAGGCAGTTGAGAGGTACCCCAACTGGTAGACCTTAACTCAGGTATTCATTATGCATCTGCACTTTGCTGGAGAGGATCCCATATAAATTATGAATACTAAAAGCTGAGTCCATAACGTCCATAACAATTTCCCAGAAGCAGTGCTTAGCGTAAAGGCAGTATCCCAGAGGTTGTGTCTCACATTGATGTACCCCAAGCCAATTGTAAATGTTATTTCTTTAGCAATATATCGATTTTTGCAAGAGAAATGTGAAACCTCTTAACGTGTAGGGCCTAACTCTGTTTATGTTGACACTCATGTAATGTGTATGCATAGCGGTCAAGCCATCGTGGTAGGCTATAATCTAGGCCTGTGCGTGGTTTTGGAAAGACAAATAATTATTCAGGTTGGATTTAGCATCAAAGGAAAGGGCTGGATATGAATGAGAGCATTGTTATGTTTTCAATTAAAAATAATGAAGCCTGGTCTGGCGGTTTACTAATTGTCACAATGATATCATTTTCATCCGGCAACAAGCTTGGGTTTCTATATGTTGTGAATTCAGGCGTATGTGGGGTTAGGTAGGTAGATCCAAAAACCTTTCCACTGGATTTTGGTTCATCCGTGTGGATAAAACGTTGAACAAAACAAACAATAATAACACGAGGGTAAGTCCTTTGTTGAACTGGACCCATTTCTAGCTCCATTTCAAACGATTTGCCATCCACATAATTGCATAATTGACCTGTGGACGGAACGTCCCGTAACGCCATCTGTCCATCTAGCGGACATGCGCTGTGACGCTACGGTCAATTTATTTGTAGTCTACTCGAACGCGGACCAACGTGTAAAAAGTTACGGCGCTTTAGGTGTGGAGAAGTTGCGTTACCTTCGGCGTCTTCCTCGACAGCAGTGAGAAGCGGCTTCGCAGATCCAAACTTGCAGCCTACTGCTACATTCCGTGGGATTTGCACTTCGACGATAAAATGGAAGGGGTGGGGGGGAAAAAGAAGAGAAAAAAGCTCGCAGAAAAGCTCCACGAAAAAACCCGGCGAAACGTGTAAAATCCCTGGCTCAAATGTGTTGCCTTTTTCAGTCAATACCAACTGATTGAATAAAAAAACTGAAAAATCTGACCGGATGAACTGTAAGGATTTGGTAAAAGACTTAAAAGTCTCAATGGCAACAACCATATACGACGTTGTAATAACCGTTACAACAGGCAATTAACGGTAACCCATGGCTGTTACAGACTAAAATGCAAGTGAACAAATGCAGGTGTTTGGAGTGTGCATATCCCGCGGTCTCTTCCTTCTGTCCTGCCCCCACCCGCCCCTCTCCTGTTGGCCCACAGGAGCACTGAATCAAACCCCCTGGTACACCATATGGGTATTATTAACCCTCTTGCTGCTGGTTAGAGAAACACACCGTTTTTTATATGTGTGTGTAGTCGCTGCTCTCTAATCTCTTATATTTAACGACTTAGCATATCCAAGACAATATATCTAGGCCTACCTCTGTTTTTCTTTTCAATAGATAGACGATAGTGAATGGTGTTTTAACAGCATCCACTTTAATTCAACTGCCACCCTTTCAGTAGATATAGAATGACTTACAAAAGGTTTATCTTATGTTCCAGCTAGGCTATAGATCATTTGTGAATTGATTTATACAAGACGAAAGGGCTGCGATTCACTTTAGATAGAGAGAAAAGAAAATAGAAAAGGGAAAGAAAAACTATTCTTCGCAGTTACACTTCAGCAGCACCTAGATGTGTAGTGGCCCTGAAAGATTCCTTAGATTCCTCCTAAGATGGATTCAGTGATCAGGACAACAGTGACAAAGTAGCCAGCAAAGCGGGGGGGGGGGGGGGGGGGGGGGGGGGGGGGGGCTGTCTCACACAAAATACATCCATTCTCTTAATAGAGTCCCGAGCGTGAAATTGAACAGCCTTTTCTTTTTTTGTGTGCCTCTCTTTATCGTTGGCGTTTAGGTATAGGCTCTGACGTAAGGGCCCCCTTACAAAAGCCGAGCATGAATCCATCCTGTGCAATGGTCTTACGCAGAGCGTAGAATAAACACAGCACCAGGCAAGGCGCTGTGTCCCAGACGGTGATGTGTGTGACACGTCAAAGAGAGGGTTCCCAGCAGCACACCGCAGCAACCTTGTTTTATATCCGTCTAGCTTCCGTCTGAGTTGACCTTTACGTCGTTTGGCTTTACACTAATGATGACGTCACGGCAACAGACTTTCAATAACCCTGGTCCCCTCAGTGGCCTGGATGTCCAGCCAGATGTCCCGTTCTACGCGCCCACAGGCATCCAGGTTCGGCCCGCAGGAAGCCTTTGTTTCCCTCACGGTAGGCATCCCGCCCTCTTTCCAGCCGAGGAAGTGAGTCAGGAGCGTGTGCTGAGGTCGCGTTTCCGTGTGCGTTTGGGGTTGACCGCCAACGCTCAATGAATGATCAACTCCCTTTTTTTCGCTACACAAACTCCCCTCCTCCTCCTCCTCCTCCTCCTCCCCCCCCCCCCCCCCCCCCCCCCCCCCCCCTCCCCCCCCTACATCAACCTTCGCTCAATAGTCTTATCTGAGCAGCCGCACGCCCCGCTACGCTCTGACCTGCTAGCGGGAGATAGCAGCGACCACGTGTTCATCACCTTGACATTGGAATGGACAGGGCTTAACTCTGAGGAAATCAGCCCAAGGACAAATAGGGTTAGGGTTGCCCCGCACTATGACAAACGAATGCTACGTAACGCACAGTGAACCCCACTTCACCGCGTGTAATACACAACACCAGAACCATCACATTTGGGTCTCCCTCTAGAGCAGGACTTCTGGGCTTCAGTGGGATTTAGGAGAGGCGAGGTGTGCCAGGTCAGCGCCGATGGCCATGGCCCGCTGCCCTCGCACACATCACAGAGGTCCACTGCATAACAATGGAATATTCCCCTCCAACACCACTGAAAGATCAACAAGCCTAAAATAAGAAACACGTTGGCTCATCGGCAGGCCTGCAACACCATTTTGGAATACGTGGATTACATTACAACATGTGGTGTATTGGTTCGGCTGTTCGACCCCTTGCTGAAAGGTTCTGGGTTCGATCCCCGGGGCTCCGCAATCTACCTGAAGGCATCCGTTAAGCAAGATGCCCCCTAACCCCTGCGTCCTGTTGGTCGCTTTGGAGAAAAGTGTCTGCTGAACGACTAAATATGATGATAAAGATGGTACACAGGTTCATCATTCATGTCCATTGACGACCAGGTATATTCCAAGAAGTCAAAACCATAAGACCTCACAGTCAGAGCCAGGTTTCTCTCACATACCATTTGACGAAAATACCATTATGTCACATGACATGAACCAACAACAAAAAACATGTCGACATGGCGACATACGATAAGGCGGCAGGTGCCTTGGGTATGACTGACACCCCGTGAACTTCACACACCGCTGACTATCAAAAGAGACAGAGAGAAAGGGAGATCTCGGCTTCTGAAGAAGTTGTTTGACTTAAAGAGGCGCGCCGCACATACGTGGCGCCGTACATTCCATGGCTGCGTGCTGCAGGCCTTGCCGTGGGTTACTGCAGGCTGCACACAGCTGAGGACGGCAGCGCGGACATGGCTGCGTGCTGCAGGCCTAGCCGTGGGTTACTGCAGGCTGCACACAGTGAGGACGGCAGCGCGGACATGGCTGCGTGCTGCAGGCCTAGCCGTGGGTTACTGCAGGCTGCACACAGTGAGGACGGCAGCGCGGACATGGCTGCAGCATTATTCCTGCCGCTACGGCTGAACATCAGCGAGGGCGCGGGTTCCCCTCTGCAGACACACCATGCCACGTGTGCTCTGGACCAGCCAGTTACCATCTGCCTCATAGAGACCCGGCCCTGGCGGCACTCAGTGTCTCTCTCTCACTCTCGCTCTCTCTCTCTTATAAACTGAAGCTGTAGGAATCAACATCTGTTGAAGAATCGCTCAGTCTAAATAACAAGGAGGAGGAGGACAATAACAGTGTAACAGTTGAGCAGCCTGGGTGGTAAGTGAGACAGAACCGTCTCCAGAGAGTTAGAAATGTTATGACTCGCTGTCTTTCAATGCCCTCAAGGAATGGGTGTGCTAATATTGTATTAAATTCAAGATTTTAATGACCTACAATTGTAAATGTTTTAAAATATCTCACAAAGGGATATTTAAGCATGTCTCCAGAGCCTGATTGTAGATCCCTCGTATGATTATGAATATTATTAGCATCAACATTATTATTTTTGTTTACATTGGGTTTATATAGCCTAGAGTAATACACCTATCATACAGCCATGCACGCACAAACCTTGTCTGTAAGCTCTGGCAACAGCACATTTGCACACATTTGGCATTTTGAGCTGAAACCCTGCTGCTTCATTCAAAACACATTTTGTTTCTGGCCAAACACATTTTGTGTCTCTCTCTGTCTCTCTCTCTCTCTCTGTGTCTCTCTCTGTGTGTCTCTCTCTCTCTCTGTGTCTCTCTCTCTCTGTCTCTCTCTGTGTCTCTGTGTCTCTCTCTCTCTCTCTCGTTTAGTCTTAAACCGTCTCTCTGCACACATCCTTGAGGCTCCAGGTGAATTCTAATGACAAGAAGGCAACTCAAGCACGGCAATCCTAAGTACCCGCTACAATGTGTGTGTCTGCGTCCATGCATGTGTGTGTGTGTGTGTGTGTGTGTGTGTATGTGCATCCGTGTGTACGTGCGCGCATGAATGTATGTGCACATGCATCATACATGCATCTTTAAGCGTGCACGCTAGTAAGCCTACTCATGTAGACAACGCTTATCATTGCATACTCATCTAAATATGTGTGTGTGCGGGTGTTTTTGTGGTGTCATTTGTGTGTATATTGTGCGCTGTGCATGTGTGCATTGCATTTTGTGTCCTTGTGTGCGGTACGTTTTGTGAGGTGTGCTTATGTGTGCACCAACGTGCTTGTAGCGTGCCCGTGCACAGTGTGAATGGTGGGGGGTACTCTATTCATCTGTCTGGTGTGATTGTGGCTCTGTGACTGGGCCGAGGCGTCACCGTGTGCTCTCTGATCTCCCAGATAAGAGACATCCATCTGCTGTGCATATCTGTCAGGGGCCTGAAAGCTCCGCTTATCATTCCACTCATCCATTTCCCTCAATCACACTTGCTCACTTCTCTATTCTCGGACCCTTATTTTTCTCTGTGCACAGTTCAAATGCTGCGTTTCATCTCGAAGGCCCATACAGACGCAGGGTAGTTGAGCGAATACGGGCGGTGTTGTGTTGTTTAGATGATTGCATAAATGAGTATGCAATGATAAGCGTTGTCTACATGTGTAAGCTTACTAGCGGGCACGCTTATAGATGCATGCATGATGCATGTGCACATACGCGCACGCACACACGGATGCACACACGCACTCGCACACACACATGCATCCACACACACACACTCACACACACACACACATATGTAGACACACACTCAGGTAGCGGGTACTTAAGAGGCCCTGTCTTAACCTATCACATTACTCTTTTTCTTCTACATACTCACCATGCAGTGATTTGCCTGAGGGGGAAAGATTCCATTTCCAAAGAAATCACTCAGGTGTAAGATAAATGATTGTTTCACTGTTTCTTGAACATATTTCATGCACTTGTTTCAGTCCAAAGATAACCTGTTCCCTTAGCAGATTCCAGGGAACGAAGCTCAGATTGGGAAACATGAGAGGGTATAAACGCAGGGATGAAAATCTGTGTACAGTAGCAACAGCAGCTCAACACCGGGGAGTGTAGTTTACACAAGAGAATCCAGTTAGGCTCCTGTTGCCCTACATTCACAGAACACCCTGAGACCACAAAACCACCGCGGCTAGGGCCTCAGCGGGGGCAACATAGTTAGTTAGTCACGATCGATATGTGCAGAAACTGACCCCGCCCCCGCCCCCCCCCCTCCCCCCCTCCGGACTGCATTATTAATTCATAACCATCAAAATCCATTCGCGTTGCATTCGGAGGTGGGGCCCTACAGCCCATCCCGGTGATAATTTTTTTTTTTTTAATCCGTTAAGCATGAGACAAGCGTTGTGTTATTCACAGAGGATGATTTGTTTGGGGTCTATGTTTCATCCGTTGAATCCTCAGCATATGCTTCCATGGCAAGTATTATCAGTGTGAGCCCGTCCGAGCCAGCGTGCCTCTGGGTACAGGGACTACAGCAGCACGACAGGTTTTCGCCGGTGGAATATTTATAGCAGTGCATTAAAAGGGGAATCGAGGGTTTAAGTGTACCATTGCAACACCGCCTCTGCTACTTTGTCTAGGCCCGTCCAAAAATGTCCTCCCTGGGGCAATATTCTTTTTTGTTATAATGCAAAATGTTATGAGATGTTTCTACACACATAATATCAAAGATCAAATGTAAGTGGTATTTACCTGAAAGGTGTTCCGTCTTTTCTGAAAGAAAAACATGTAGGGGGTACATATCTTGAGAACAAATCTTGTCAGTCACTGCCTCATAGTTTATAACTTAATAGTTAAACGGGTTCAATTATCAGCCAAGCTTTGTGTTCTGTCTACTCAGTAACTCAAGGAAGAAGGAGAAAAAAAGAGGAAAATTCATGTTCTTGTATTTAGGTGCAAAACCTCATCCAACCAGGCTGAGTCGAGGAAATTCTATTCTATTCTGCCATCTTGTGGCTTTTTCTGTACGGACATTTCGAACGTGTAATACAATACTGACGCAGGATAGGCTACCTCCTGTTACAACTGCACCATAATGAACCTAATGCTGTAATTTGAGTAAGTCAAATGCTACAAATTGATATAACAATTCACCATTTATTAGGTCTGATCAAAAGGTGGACATCAAAGATCTTAAAAAGCAACAAAAAAAAGAAAGAAAAAGAAAATACATATCTTTCCAACTAGTTTTCTATAAAAAATCTGCACACAAAATATAACTTTCTGATTATGAATTTCATGTAAAACCCTAGATTAGTTGAGAAATTTAGTAATGGCTTAAACAACAGATCAACAGCCTGTGAAAAAAGACTGCAGCAAAGATATTTACAAGAAATCTATCACTAGGAAAAGTAAATAGAAATGTAGAACTGTTTCACCAGTGCATCAAACTGTAGCCATGCATGAATTAAATGGCTGGAAACCCACTGCCTGAATTTGGAGCGCGGCACAAAAATTACCCCTTGGTCTGAACAGTCACACTGTTAAAAGTAAAATAAATACAAATAGTTCCTAAAGTATAGATGAACAAATAAGATAAAAACACAAAACTACAAAAGCATGCTCCCATGATTATTTAATTAAAACCTAACTATATCCTCAATTCCTTAATTATAACCAGAATGATGTACAAAATAGGTATTCCCACACACAAATTGATGATTAAATAATACAGAATTAAAACATCAAACACGATTGGTAAAATGCGGGGAAATGAGTGTGCCTCTTTGAAAACGTATTCAGGGGAGTGTGTGTGGGTGGGACGCATACAGAGATGTGGCTAACAATATTGTCCTTGGTTTCTAGTTCCTACAGTAGAATACACTTATATTACACAGCAAACATTATTTTAAAAATATCCTAATTACTACTCTCTATTATATAACCACTACGGTCATCCCTGAGAACACATTGTAGTTCAGAACTCGCCATGAAAAAGGTGCCACAATCTGAAATTATGCTAAAGCGATTTTACACTTTTAATTTGTCATTTATCACTTGTAAAATAGGATGATCAGTTTACCAATAACGTTGGCAGTATTTTTGTTTAGAGAATTTACAATAAAGAAAATCTAGTGCCAAGAAATAGAGGCCTCCTGGTGGAACCTACGTTATTGTTTAATAAAATAAAATGAATTAAACATGAGGCTTGAAATGCATGATTACCAAATACAAATTGAGGATGTTGATTCATGTAATTCATTACTACACTTCTTTGTGTATTAATCTATGAAGTATAGTACATTTTCTTTAAAAAGCAAAGGGAGCATTGCCATTTCACTTTTATTATGGTATGCCGGATTAAAAACACCACTAAGCAACATGGGTATTAAACAACGGCTGGATTCCTATGCATAAGTAATGAGTTACAATTCATAATCTTTCAATCTTTACTCTCGTCCTCTTCATCACCCTCCTCGTCGACATCAATATCCTCCTCATCCTGGTCTTTGGCCTTCGGGTCCCCTGGTGACTCTTCTACATCTTCCACATAGACATCTTTATCGCCAAAGGACCCCTCTTCCTCCTCTTCCCTGGGCTCCTGGTCGCTGTCGTCTGAGCCTAGAAAGACGACACGGGCATGGTTCAGGAAGTCATTCAGGAACGATGCGTAAAAACAAGAGTACAATGATCGGCTTGGATTCTCAAAATGATCTGAGTGAGCTCATCAGCAAGAGAACCACCGATGGAAATGCAACTACCCCAAATTCAGCCCAGGGAAGTTCCACCTTCCAGCCCGCGTTGTGTTTGTGTCAAGGGATGCCTTGGCAGCACTGTGGGCGAGGGCGACGACTTACAGTCAATCCCAATCTCTCCTTCCTCCTCCTCCTCCTCCACGCTCTCATCTGAGGAGGAGATATTGCCTGTCTATTCAGTTCAGCCTCCAACCGTTTCTACCACAGACCATCCACTTGCACTTAGCTGCCTACTCACAATCTTTTCATGTTTAATATCCCATTCCTTCCAAACGATCCCGTTAAATCTAAAAGCTGTTAAAGCATACTAATGCATTATTAAATAATAGTTGCTTCAAATGACACCAATGTATTCAAGTAATGCATTCGCGTGTCCACTTTGATTAAACCAGGGTAGGTTTTTTTTTAAAACAGGTTCAAACCAATTTCTTTGATTTAAACCTACATTTTTTTCAGTTTCAACAAAGTAAAACAGACAAAAAGATATGGTCCACTGTTTGCAGCCTCTTAATAAACATCTTTTTTTCTACTGTATAAATGGGGATCATATCTTTTGCTATGTCCCCACATCTGTGGTCGCCTGCCACCGGGGCCCTTTCTTGTCATAAGGAATGACTGTTGAAAATGCTGCTGCCAAGGTTACCTGCTTTTTTGCAGGCGCTTTGTGGCTTGAGCTGGCAATCTGCATCTGTCGGTGCCACACACAGCTGCCATTCCACGCATGTCTCTGTCGCAGGTGCTGAATTAAGTTGGCTGTGTTCCCAATAAACGTGGTGATATGTATTATCCTATGTCTCCCCAAAACACTACGTGAACGTTCCACTATGCTTAGTGCCTGTTAGTATACTCTTCGACGTCAGGACCAAGGGACACCAGAGGCGAGGTGTGTGTGGATGAGCAGCGCTCTGTCTGGGCAGTGGCTGAATGCGGCGTCCGGGAGAGGGTGACGTTTCTCGGACACTTGTAGTATAACGCTACGGTGTTACGTGCGGATGTGTGGAGCTCGTTCTGGAAAGCCGTTGATTTTGATGATCGCATCCGAGAGAGAGAGAGAGATAGGCTTCCAGGACAACTAGTATAACGTTACGGTGTGTGTGTGTGGATGTTTGGAGCTGAGCAGCGATTTATTTTGATGTCCGCATCCGATTTATGGTTAATACAACGTTATACATCGTCGCTCATTATAAAGCTATTTACACAACAACGTTACAAAAAAAAAAGTATCACAAAGTTGCCAGTGGCTCGTAACACGCCCCCACCTTCCCAGAACTCTCCGCACAGAAATTTTTTTAAATAGTGTCCGAATCCCAGCTGAAACAGCTGGTTCACTTGCTCTCTACGGTAAAACAAATCTGCGGAGTCTAGAACTCCGTAGGAAAGTAAAAATGCAAATAAAACAATTAAATCCAACAAATGGCCCAGGCCTAAACCAGGGTGCTGGTTTGGAGCAGCCCGGAAAGTGAGACTATAAAATGCAAGCTACCAACCTTGACCTTTCTCTTCTCCCTCCTCCTCCTCCTCGTCGTCGTCGTCGTCGTCCTCCTCCTCCTCCTCGTCCTCGTCCTCCTCCCTGCGGTGACCCACTCCGGTGTCACTCTGCTCCTGCTCTTCGTCGTCATCATTGTCGTCATCGTCGTCTGAATCTGAGATCACCACGCAGTCGTCCCCGTTGCTGTTGTCAGCCGCCCTCGCTCCGCTGGCACTACTGGGGGAGGAGAACAATAATGCTGCTTAATCACCATCATCGTGATGGGTTAAGCAAGCCCTCTACTTGGCTGATCAATTGCACTACCCAGCACAACACAACAGTTCATTGTAGGAGTAATTTATGAGTCAAATATGGTGAATTAGTTTAAAACGCAACCATGAAGATAATGAGCAGGTAGGGGTATCTAGCTCAAGGACGCCTACGCGTAGATGGCAGACCTTGGGGTTTGAACCCAGAACCATTCAACACCCTAACCACAAGACTATTCTGCCCCCTTTGGGAAATATCCCATGCGCAACTGATGAAACAACAGGACATTTGGTAAAGGTATGGGTCAACATGGTGTATAGATCCTCTTTTATTGTTGTCATAAGGAACTGCCTCTGTGTGTGTGGACAGACTCCAGAATGAAATTCACCTTTTAGAGCTCTAATTTCAAAGAACTATCCATAAATAATAATAACAAAATAAAAACATGTACATGACATTCCTAGAGCCTCTAGGGTTGTCCATGCAGTCTCTTATACATTGACCGGACTCTGAGCGTCGAGCTGACCTGCCGTTTTCCCGGGGTTCCCACAGAGGAGTCAGGTAGTACCTCAGGGGGTCCCGGTAAAGGTCATCCTTAAGTATCTGGACATTGGCAGAAAGGTCAGTTATTATCCCCCCCCAAAAACAATGTGAGACAGAATACAGAATGGTTACTTAATTTCTCATTCATTACACTGTTGGCGACATACAACGTGGTCTACATTTGACATCGCCAATGTCTGTGTGGGCCGTGTTGTATGAACGGTGTAATGAATAAGAAATCAATTGTACCTCAATTTGTCACCAACATATCCAACATTAATGACGGTCAAATAGAACATCGAACAGATGTTTCCTTGACAACGCAAAAAACAATTTGCGCAATGCACCAGGGGAGAATACTTCAATATTAGCTGATCAGGACGATAAAAAAAACAACAACAGATGAAGTAACTCACATCTAACATTGTTGGTAATTGGTGGTATAAGTGGAATAAACCACTCCGGGTTGTCCCATTATTGATATAAATGATATACTTTGGCTGATCTTGAATGATCAGCAAAATGGGAATGCTGTGTTCACGGTCTACCCATTGAACTACACTGGGGTCATCACACGGCTTTGTGGAGGCGTGAATGCATTCAGCGTTAACCTGCGCTATGTCATCCCGGCCCGGGTTGCTATGGTCACTGAACCAGCTGAAGAAGGTCTGGTAGACCCCGCGCGGCGACTTCCTGGGCTCGCTGTGCACCGTCAGGTTCTGTCCACGGTGCCAAAGGATGGGGTTGGAAAAAGACACAGGGGATCCTGAAGGAGAGACGGCCACCACTTTAGAATTCTCAATTGAAAAGAATCGGAATATTAGCCATTATTCAAAGCTTGAAAAAGTGTAACTAGTACCCCCCCCCCCCCCCCCCCCCCCCCCCCCCCCCCCCCCCCCCCCCCCCCCCCCCCCACTTGAGTAATGCTCACCTCCCATCCCGAGATGCACCTCCTTCATGATGATGTTGTTCTGGAAGTAAGGGTTCCGCCTGAAGTGGAAGCGGATCCTGGAGCCCAATTTGCTGTTCTTGAAAGACTCGATCTGCGGAAACATGAAATAACAAGTTAAAAAACAACAACATTGGTGATAAACAACTAGGTCCTCCAATCCTTTGGGCATTTTTGACTATATATATATATGTTTGACTAGTTGATTCACCTCAAGGTCGATCATGTAACTGAGCGCGTCTTCATCGGTCTCGTCGATGTGAGCGGAGAGGTGCGGGTGGTTCAACAGCTGACACATCCAAGTAAAGGAAATGTATGTACACACACACACACACACACACACTGATGTACTTAAGCATGTTTTTTTCTTTTTTTTAAAGGGCATGAGAATAAAAAGTTATTGTTCTTTATGAAAGGATACAGCGGTGACCCAGAAGCCCGGGATGGACTGTGTGATGGTCCTGCGCTGGTCCAGATGTGGCCGCCGCTGCCGATTCATCTTCATGTCGAGCCGCTGGTGAAGGCGGACGCTCTTCTTCTCCAGAGCCTCCAGCCTCATCTGCACCTGCGCCAGCAGCGACACCGACTGTCGGATCTCGGGGGCCATCTTGACGGAGACTATGGCGCACTCGCCATCTTCTTCATCGTCCTCGTTGTCGGAGGGAAAAGAGGAGCTTGGCGTGGAGGAGGATGCCGGGGTCGTGCCGGGGTCTTCCTCTTCTGTATCTGGGATGTCTTCCACATCCCCTCTGGCAACATTATGCACAGAGGTGGAGCTGTCTGCAGCAGCTGCCTGCGTTTTTAAGGTTTGCTTTAAGGAGTCCCGAACACCAAGTTTGACTTTACTCTCCCTTTCATCTCGTTTCACTTTGTTGGATAATGAAGAGGTTTTTTTACTGTCCTCTCCAGCTCCTGCAGTTAGACTGGCTAGTGCTTCAGCAGCCGCGATAGCCGCTGAATCATCTGATTGGTCCATGGAGGTTGAAGGAGGACACTCATGTCCTCCACCGTCTCCTCGTGCATTTATAGATTCCGGAAGATCGGACGATTGTGCTTCAACGTTACCGCTGTTCGTGTATATTTCCACCTGGTCGGGTTTTGCAGAAGAAGGTTCTCCTTGGCCTACCGTTACCGCAGCATTACCGGTGGTTTCTTTGCGTTCGACTTCCTTGCTTGTACAACTTTGTGAAGTCGATGGTTTTTCGTTTGCTGTGTCGGTTACTTTGGTAGACTTACAAGGGGTAGGGCCACTCTCATCCCGCTCGGGTGGCGCGCATCGTTTTCTTGGTGCAGAATCCTCCGACTGTTTGCACCCCACCGATTCACTCATGTTTGCTGGTTATATCTTCAACTAGCTATGTCCCTGCTAGCTGGACTATAACTGTAGTTTCTAAAATAGAATACGGTTAACACTTATTCGCCTTATAAAAATAAAATGTGTATCAAACCTTCCAAAGGACATGTTTCACAAAGATGGTACAGGAAGCAGTCATCTCATTTGGTCCGGGGCCTTGCGTGTGCGACCGTGCTAGCTTCGGCTAATGTTGTTCCAACTGGCTAACGTTAGCTCACTTCTTGCGCCATCAAAAAATACAAATGATTATATTCTTAAAAAAATCAAGGAATACTTAGCATAACGTCCGATTATATCCACGGTATGCATAGATGTTGGAGATGAAATATAAACTCTTCGCATTTGTTTATATTTGCCTTCTTCCTTCTCTTACTACCACAGTTCTTCGACGTGACAGAAAAACATTTCTCCGATTGGTTGCAGTACACCGCGCTAAAATCTTCCAGCCAATCATTCAGAGGGGGTTGTTTACATTATTTCTATAAGCCTATCAGAGTAGCGCTAGTGTAGCGCCCACCAGTACTTTTAATTCTGTAAGGATTACAGAACTATCTGGACGGGGTTAATGATACATAGAAATAACATTCATAAAAAGTTATTAACTCATAGCTGTAACGATATCGTTTTAAACGTCATCGACACATCCATCTGGTCCGTTTTCCAAAATGTAACTGACAGGTCTGATTAAATGCAGGTGATGCTCTATATAGGCTATCACGGGCACATTTTCCAAAACATAGCTATTTATTTTAAGGGTGTTTGTAAATAAATAAACGACGGCCTTTTATAAACTTATCAACAATATGCATTGATTAATGCATATTGATAGGTCTAGCGCCAAGAGCTGGTCCACGCAGGAACGCACTGTTGAACTTTTAAGGTTCTTCCGAAACCACCTATGTGGTTTCAAGCGTAGCCGATGCAGACCTCACAGATACATGCTCGCTTTTAAAACATCATAGGCATACACTTGCTTTGTGTGAGCGGAATTGGTGTGGGCGTGTACTCTGCGCGAACCAAACAAAACTCAGGGTGTCGAAGGATTATACCAAGCTAAACGACACATTTGGGGCATGAAGTGGCAGTAGGTCAACGCTAAAATTAGGCTGCTCCCTTCGCCACACAACATGCAACTGCGCAATACACCTTATTGTCGTTTATACCAGTGGGGGGGGACTATCCATGATTAACATGACCACCGCCACACGTTGTGAGACCCGTTAAGCTATTTCTTTGCCACATAGGGCCTATAAGGAATGCACAATGTCTTTCTTAACGATTCCAAGCCAAGATGGTCTTTTCATCACAGTGAAAGCCGGTAAATCCGCCGAAGACGGATACAGCAGCACTACGTGCCCAGTGGATGATAATGATGACGACGACGACGAAGACGATGGCAGCGAGGAAGTTAATTTCATCCCAAGATGCTCTCCTATCCCAAGAAAGCGAGGCCAATCGATATCTGATGAGGCGGCCGAGTACATGCGTATACATTTGTCTCTGCCTGCAACCAGGAGAGGGGTATCGTTCGCTGACACAACAGGTGGAGATCTGGTCGATGTAAGGGAATTTGTTGCCTTCGGTTCCGATGAAGAAGAGGACCCAAGGTATGAAGCAGAGGATGCACATTCAAAAGAGCCCACCTACCATATAAACACCGAATTCCACGTGGCAACGAGAAGTGGCCTGGCAGAGGCTGTTCAAACAAACAAGGTGGAAGTTGAAATGCTGTCTCCCATAGAGAACGAACCCCTTGCCTTCAGTGGGCTCGTACGAGTACTCAACATCTCTTACCATAAAGCGGTTTATATCAGGTCCACCATGGACAACTGGGCCACCTACTTCGATCATCCAGCTGAATATGTCCAGGAGTCAAGTGATGGAGAGACTGATGCGTTTTGTTTCAAGTTGTCCTTTGCCCCACCTTATGACACCCATGGTTCTCGCATTGAGTTTGTTGTTCGCTATGAAACCTCTGATGGGGACTTCTGGGCCAACAACTCACACATGAATTATGTGGTGACCCTCTTAGTATCTTACGAAGATCATTCAACTCCAGTAAACACCGACACAAGACAAGAAATACGAGGGATCCTGAAAGCCCCTACGTTTTACAGGTAAATATCATGGGTGCCTTTTGTTCCCCACTGAAGTAAAAGGAAAGCCTACCCTTCTAATGCTTTTAAGATAGTCCTGGCCACACACATCAAGGTTGTTTTAAATTGGTATAATTAACACTTACCCAACATCTCCCTCAAATACGCCTCTTGCTGAAGGTGTCTCATATGATGTATTTAATTATATGGATAAAATAGCACTAGAAGCTCAGGAAAGGGACCACATTTGGCCACGCAGTGTTAGTCTAATTTGGACCATGAGTGCTTGAACGTTGGATTTAGCGCTAACTTAACAGCTCCAGGGATCTAGTCAGATCCAATTTGCCAAGGCCTTGATGTCCATTGTAAAGGTTAAACTGTACAAAATAATCCACGTGTTGACTGTTTGCAGCTGGTAAATTGTATAAACACCAAAGCTATAAGGCCATCAAAAGAATGGGGGTGATGTGAATGGTACACAACCCCTATATGCCAGCCAGCCAGCCAGCTAGTGGTGTGGCAGCGATCAAAATAGGCAAAGGGCAGGTGTCGTTTTCATACTTGAGGTTTGCCTGCGTTAAGTCTTACCTCTGACCTTTACTACCAGTAGCTTTGATAAAGGAACGTCTGGCAAATACAGTTTCAATTGGAAATAACAGCCTAATATACACAGCCCTGTGTGTTCTGCAGTTAATTCAACAGGGCAACATTAAAATGCATGATTCATATTTTTGTACGCACACCAAACTAGCATGAGACAATGAGCATGGAAGATCCTGCTAGTGTAGCAACTATCAAGTGAACAGAAAGAGGGTATCAGTTAAAATTACATGACCCAACTTCTACAGAAGGTCAGGGTGTGTAAAGGGTTAAGAATACGACTGATCTCGTGTTATGGGGTGGCATAGTGTAGGAGTCAACCAAAATCAAACAATCCAACATGGATATGATTCCCATTTATTAAGTAATGAAATGCACACCACTATGTAAACAACACTGAGTTGTATATTTAGGGCGCATCAACAGGGATATTAAGCTTTCTATTTGTGTATCTCGTCACATGTTTGTCACGTCATGTATTGGCCTTTGCAATATTTTGCAACATTTTAAGTTCCCTTGCTTCAACATCACTATACTGAAGAGATTGCAATAACTATCAGTATGAAAGAACAATACATAGCGTTTATGTAAATATTCTATATACCATCCTCTACTGAGCCTTTAGTTTGATTACAAATCTATTCATCTTTACTTTGAACTCCAATTGCAGGTGCTCGTGCAGTCGGGCTTCAGACAGCACTTCAAATCCATTTCAGGGAATACTCAAGACTTGGGGGAATAAGGTTATTCCAAACATTGATTCGACAGTTAGCATTTGACCGAGTTAGCAAAAAGCAATAGAAGCAGGTGAGATAAAATAGTAAAGTTGTATTGAGATTCACTTTTCACAGAGAAGAGTGAAATCAGTAAAGTATCTTTACTTTGGAAAAAGGTGGAATGGTGTATTCCACCCTCATTTCACTGACGAAGCTTGTCTATCTCACCTGCTACCATTGATTTAGTTGAACTCGGTCAAATGCTAACTGTAGAATCAAGCGCTGAGCTGATTGATAAAAACAAAACTCAACTTTACAGTGTTTCTCGTTTGACTATGGGTAAGTGTAAAATAACCTTATTTCCCAAAAAAGTTGACATTTTCCCCTAACAAACTAGTTGGGTGGTGGCAAGCTGCAAATTCCGTGCATCCAGGCTCCATGAACCGTATGCCCACTTGCCTCCCCTCTGTACCAAGATCTATATGTATGAATAAAGTGTATGTACTGTATATGTATTCACATATACCTCATATCCCACAGCTCCCCCAGTGTTCAGAATGCCTGCGTTGAAGCCTACGAACTATAGGCCTGCAGACCACGTAGTGGCTGTTGGTGCTAAAAGGGATACAATAACTGGAATGTGCAAAGTACACCATACTTGTGCAGAATGCCTGTCCAGGATGTAATATTCATAATTCATATTGTCTTGTGATGAATAGGAGGTTATGAGCACAATGAGTAAGGACAATGCTATTTTGTCACAACATAACTTGACATGGCCAAACAAGGCTTGTTACATGAACGCAAAGCAAATAAACGGAATAATTATCAGGATCCTTCACATACCTCTGTATTTTGGAGAAGAATATAAGTAAACAAATACATTGTGTTTAGCACTTTGTTAAGAGGTTCTGCTTTGATATTCTTATAACCATAATATTCTATTTCTTTCAGTGTGGACAATGACGAAAAAGAACATATGGATGAAGGTATATTGCAGATTAAATGTAATTAAATTAATTTAAAATGATTCAATTAAACTCATTTAATGTTGCAGTTACCAAATTGCATTACAAGAATGAATGCATCCATATGCATGCTACATAGTCATCATATACATCATGACAAGTATCATTACATATACATGCACAATGTTGCAATACCATTATGTGTGATATGGTGTATAATCAATGTAGATATTTGAAGCTCTATTTTTTGTGCTTTTCATATTTGCAGAAGACCTGAGTACCTCCTCCCACTCAGAGCATGTTAGGCCTACACCTGTTTGCCCAGTTATCATTCATCCAGAGATCGACTTAGAGGTAAGAATAGAACACACACCTTTCAAAACTATTCATCATAAGAACATCCAGGCGTCCAGGTGCACCAAATGATTCGATTTTTCTTTGAACAAATCTTTACCTGGAAAAGTCAAGATTAGCTCTTATGTTTGGAACATTATATGCAATCCACTTCCCAATAACACATGCAAAATGGTGGGATACATTCTGAATTATCTGGATTTGCATGCAGTTGTTGATACAATCCTATCTGACTTGAATTCAGCAGACCAGGTAAGTCATTCATTCAGTCATTCATTCACAGTACAGTTCATGGACCTAACCAATGTCCATTTCCTTAACTCTTGGGTTGTTTGTATTATCCACAGCTCATAGAAGCTTCCGCGGCAGTTTAGGTAATATCTTGCTGTTAGCCGTTACAGCATGGGAGTCTCGTGGTACATTGTGACTGCTAGCGTGTGAATGTATTCACGCTAGCATGCACATTGTAACGTCTCTTTTGATTCATTGTACTCAGTGGTATGTTTGTGGTGCCTTGTTGTTGTTTTTTCTATGTATTGTATCAGTATGGAGCTCAATAACTTTACTTAGTGTTCCCTGGGTTCTTGTTAATATTAATGTTCATTTTATGTAATATAAATGTTAACATTGGTTGATTTGAATGTGCTACATGGTTACAATATAGTGTCAAATATGTTCCCCAAAATTCTGTTTGCCCACTGACCACTAACTGAATCATAAATATATGAATCATAAATAGAGCTCAACGTCTAGTATGCATGTACATATTGTACATGCACATGCATGTGGAGTTACAAAAATGAGGATATGAACGTGCTGATAGTTGTAGTGTCTGGTTCAAATCCTAATATCAGTGCGAGAGCCAGCTGTTAAGCTGCTATAGTGTAGAACTATCACATGTCAGGCAGCATGTTCACAGCTGATGTAAACATATTTTCTTGACACACGTAAATTGCGTATACTGTGAAAAGCTGAATTACAAAACAGGGGGAAGTTATAGTAAATCTTAAACTTAATCGTCTTCAATAGTTACTTTTTGGTATGAATTCACATTACTAGTGCACAATTTGGAAAACAAATGTTTACAACATTTGCTAGCTAGAAGTTTACAGATTTTTTTTATTATACTCCTGCAACAATTTTCCTATTTGTATTGCCTTGTTCGTATTCACTCTCAGTTTCACTAGGTCAGCATGTACTCTACAGAAAAGTATTTCTGCATTAAAATGCTTTTTGGCAGTCTGTGCGTAATCTTAATGTGTTTTTGGAAATCGTACCATTTCCCTGTCATGGATGTTAATGTTATTTTATAATGTTTTTCCACAGACTGCCGATGACCCATTTGGTCCCCCACTGCCACCCAACCAAGAGCTCCAATCTCTTGCACAATGTGATGAAGCCAGTGAAGCCAGTATGCCCCACCAATCACCTTGCATGTCTTGTCATAACACAACTGACCAACCATTACATGGTTTATCTCAAGTCCACACAGCACTTCAGTCCAGTGAGTCACACTCCTTACCTTCAGTCCCCTGTGAATTGGTCAGCCAGATTTCAGAGCATTCAGATGAAGCCATTAGTCGGTCCGCACTGCAGCCCGATCCGACCCCCTTTCAGCCACACACACCAAGCTCCAGCACAAGCTCTTTGGCAGCAGATGAGGAGCAGGGAAAAGACAGCTTTGCCCGTGATCAAATTAAACCATTCACTGTTACTCACCCCCCTATTATGGAGTCCAGCCTCCATTTTAGTGGTGAGAATGATGAAGTAGAGATGTTGCATATGACCTTGGGAGATAGAAAGGTCAAACTAGCACAAACGTTTTCCAGAGGAGAGAAAGACTTGCTCAATGAAAACAGAAAACATTTAGAATCAGAATTCAATGAGCGCAAATCTGAAAGTAGCCCCCAAAAAGAGATCTCACCGGACAACATTGTAGGCAAGCGTAGATTCTTTAAGACGGAGGAAACCTTACAGACGGCACCATTGGCGACCTCGAACAATGCCGGAATTCCAGATGTTCCATCCACACCTAACACACAGCTGTGTGTGAGTGAGCAACCACCTTCCAAAATTCAACATTTTGACCTTTTGGAGACATCTATGACCACAAAGGTGGAGAATACATATGCTGGTGAAGCACATTCATGCATGTTGACGCAGTTGGAGTTGCTAAGCATAGATAGAGAGACAGAACAAGAGAGAAGAGAGACACAGGCTGTCTTGATAAGCCATTCAGACGATCATTATGACAAAGAACAAAACAAAAGGGCCGATCAAGTGTACGAAGAGCAAGCAACACCAGGAGACACTGCTGCATTCTTAGAGAAGGACGAGAAGGCCCAACAAGCAACGGCAAGTTCAGACATCGGTAAGACCAATGGAGAACAAAGCTTAACGTACCAAAGCACTAATACTGACCAACCATTTCAACTTGGCACATCAGTAAAAAACAACTTGCTATATCCATCTGATTCTGAAGCGACAGCAACACAGACCTCGCCGGCTGACCCCAATATGATATCTAGAGACACGTTTGATAACCTGAAGGAGACGAGCCAAAGACCAGAAGAGGACTCCATTGATTTAGTGAGCTCCGATACATGCCTTACTCCCACAGCTCCAGAATCTCCCCCTAGCTATGGCTCTTCTCCTTCAGTCGGGCCTAGCGAGCGAGCTACCACGCCGTCAGTGGATTCCACTGGTACGTCTCCTCCCTGCGTTCCTAAAGCAGAGAGTCGGGTGTTTCTGGGAGAAGAGCAACAAGCAGCAACATCAAACGTATTTGCAGACACCTCGGCGACAGCAGATGTTCGCATGTGTGATGCTATGCAAGGCAAGAAAGAGGTGGCAGAGCCTCCTCAAATATCCTCTGACGCATTGGCAGAGCGTCAGCCCTACACCTCGTTGAAAGCTGACGAGCCGTTAAGATCGCGTCCCGAGTGTAACGTGGGGAGAAACATTAGGCTCAGCATCCTCTTCCTGTGTGGTGTGATCTGTATCTCCGTGGTGTTGAAGGACCCCAGTTCCCTGTTCTTCTTGGGACTTGCTTTGTCTGCACTCTTCTTTCTGATTACGTCAGATTAGGGCTTTGTAGTGAAGTGATTCAAGTTTTTGTTTTCATGGTTCCTAAAAAGCAAACAAGTAGCACATGTGTGATGACGTTTTGATGAGGTGCACCTTTTTTATGTTTTGTTTTGTTTGGATTGTTCCACATGTAATAATGACTTCTCGTGTTATCAACACAGACTAGGTTGTGATACCAGACCACTTAATACGTTATCTGTACTCATTATAGTATAAATATTCTCTCTAAAAGAGACAATGTAACAAAATGTTGTAGTTGTCATGTAAACTTGCAAGTCCAAAATTGTCGTAAATATATACCCATCTATAGAAAAACTTATTACACAATGGCACTACCAATCACTTGAATTTGATGGCACAACTGCACCGTTTTACTTTTTTTGTTCTATCAGAATGATGTCAGAAATGTTTCACAACTTCCTTCTACTATGCCAAATAAATGTTACAATTAAAAAAATCATTTTGCATGATTCATAGGCCTACTCCAAAGAATATTAAAGGTATACATAATATATGACATTGTCTCTTTTGTATTTTCTTGTTACCTTTGTTTTCTCTCTCATTCTTTTAATTACCATAGGGGTTATGGAAACCACTGCAGCAATTACACAAAATATTAGTCCTTTTCTTGTGAATGTAGTTATGGCGAAGTCAACTTTTTTCACTGATACCAGCTGCCCACACCAACCATAAAAAATGGCAGTTGAATTGTAAATAAAAAACGTGTAGACTAAATCACAGGTAAATGAAAGGACTCTGCCACTCCTGACGCTGGAGTCAGTGTCACAGAGTCCAGTGACTGAGCCTTTAACAGATCATCCAAAGGTCACGCATTGCATTGAAGTCACAGGGTAATATTACAGAGCAGGTCACACAGAGAAAGTCAGCGTGAACTGAGTTCAGTGTTCGGTGGATTCCCTAGGAAAGCCCTTGAAAATGTTACACGGTTGACTACAGGATATCACATGCTATTTACGAATGTACTGATGATGATGATGTTGAGGATGATGATGTCAGCACGCAAAACTTCCCGTGATTTTTTTATGGACACGTTTTCATAGCAGAATTTAGAATTTTTGTGATCAACCTATTGCTATCAAAGACTTATATCAAACACCATCTAATCCCATAGGATTGGATAAAACTGTTTTACATTAGACTAAATGAAAATATTTTAGGTAAACTGTTTTTAACTGTGTGTGCATGTGTACGTGCGTGCATGTGTGTCTGGATGTTATTGCCACTTTATGCTATATTTCACAGTTAAAACCCCGTGGCCGGCAGGCCAGTGGACGGTGCTCTCTTTTCTACGCTTTTATTATCGCTATCTCCCCTCCAGCACCCCCCCCCCCCCCCCCCCCCCCCCCCCCTCCCCGGCCCCAGCGCTTCCATCTCCGAACAGAACCGACATATTCCGCGAATGTGCGAGCTGCTCCCTTGCAAGCAGCCATAATTGGGATTATTCAAAAATATTTCCCAAATCTAGCCATTCTTATGTTTGATTGTATCTAGATTTTGGGAGGGTTCGTCAAACGAACTGCAAGTGACAAGGCTGGATTTCGTGTGAATTATTTTTTTCTTTTCTTTTCTTTTTTGTGATGGACATTTTTATTATGGACTATTAAGCTTTTGTCTTCCTTCGCTGGAAAGCAAAACAAAGACTGCACATTGCTGTTCCGCGTACATAAATTGCCTTCGGTGTGAAATATGAAAAACCATGAACTGAGCGAGGACATAGTGTCTCTAAAGGAATTGTTCTATTGTCATTAGTCTACCAGGACGAGATCCACGAAGAGGATGCGCGATCTTTTCTCATAACGTTTGTGGGTGGGTTATAATAAGCATTGGAAATCTGACATCATTTGGATATATGAACAAAACATTCTTCCCCCCCCCCCCCCCCTCCCCCCCCCTCCCTCCCCGCGTATGTTCCAGTCATCGTCGCTTTCATTTGTGATCTGGAGATCCATCTTCGACGTGATGCTACATGAAATGGGTTTTTATCACCAGAGGATGCTACACGGGGACACAATGAACACATCCTCCTTCGCCGTCTGAAACTGAGAAAAGGGTGGCTGGGAATGTTCGTCTACCTTCCCAGAGACCTATAGCATCCGGAACCTGGATATCGTTGTTCCTTCATCAGCTGTTGATGACCAGATAGCCCTGTAATGCGTTAGGTTTAGTACAGCCCTGTGCCGTGAAGGATTTATGGATAACAGGTGTTGTTTTGGCTCGACAGCACACCGAGAGCATGAGGCTAAAACCCCGCTTTTCTCTTGATTCGAACGGCATCGAAACGAGGCGTTGTGGATCATTTGTTACTGTTTAAACCATTCATTTGACCAAATGAGGGGATGAGAGGTAAGGTAGTCCCTTTTAACATTTGAGACACACGCACGCACACGAGCGCACGCACACGAGCGCACGCACGCACACACGCGCGGGCGAACATACACGCACACGCACACACACACACACACACACACACACACACACACACACACACACACACACACACACACACACACACACACAAGCATACATACAATATAAAAGAAGCGTGAACTAGACTGTACAATTACAGTGACACCTGTTTACGTGCTTCACATTGCTATGTTGTTAAGGGCCTACCAGGCCTCACACTGTATATGTATTCCATGATTATAATACGTGTTCACGCTAGATCTGTATATTATTTCCTACATTGACAGAAGGCAACCCCGATGAGATTTCTGAGATTCCTTCCTTCTGTGAAGACGTGAAGGCTGTGCTGGGATGTGTATTATAATGATCACCTTCTGTCAAATTAAATCATGGTGTTTGACTAGAAAAACGTTTCACCATCTATTTCCATAGATAATCAACAGTTCTGCTTAGATTCAAACGGACTATTAGACAACTGTTCACCCCGTTGTTGTTCTTCTCATTTCCAACACGAGTGTCTCCTGGACATGAGGCCTTGTGTCTGCTGTGCTCTGTCTGTTCCAGCCCCCTGTACACCCCCATGCATTCACTCAAACACCCACACTTGCACAAAGTATGTGAGCTGGTGTATCTTAGCAACGGGCAAGGTAATTACTGTGAGAGCCAAGGAGTTGGCATGCTGTAGAGCTGCTGATCTGACCGAGTCATAGAGGGAACAGGGAGGCAAAGCGCTCTGTTGCCTATAGCCTACACAATGTTCTCTGCAGCCGTGGCGTGGCCGCCTTCCCGCCCCCCTCCCCCCTAATTCTATTAGAGCCATAGCCAAAATGTCAGACTACTTTTTCTACGCGTCAGGTGGGAAACCTTTGTAATCTCCTATTTTCTCTGTCCCCATATTCACAGGTGGTAAGGTCCTGGCCATAGAGGAACGATGAGTCTGTGCATAGAGTAGTTCCTCTCAGCCCCACCTTGCGTGACAAGAGAGAGAGAGAGAGAGAGAGAGAGAGAGAGAGAACCTTGGGCGAGCCAGCAGCTGTAAGAGGAGTGGTGGTGTTTAATAGGGGCTCTTCCTCACTACTGCAGCTCCGGTGGTGGTACCGGGTACGATGGCTAACCAGAGTTTTGCCATAGACGGCCCTGGTAGTCTTCTAGCGGTGCTGGCCTCACAGAGTGGACTGGCTAAAGGTGGCAGCAGCACCGGCGGCGGGGGCGGCAACGGCGGGGGAATCTCGGCCTCGGATGTTTCCGCTTACTTTAAGCTGATCTTCTTGGGTTTGATCATCTGCATCAGCCTGGCGGGAAACCTCCTGGTGTCCCTGCTGGTCCTACGAGATAGGGCGCTGCACAAGGCCCCCTACTTCTTCCTCTTGGACCTGTGCCTGGCCGATGCAGTTCGTTCCGCTGCCTGCTTCCCCTTTGTCCTGGTGTCGGTCCACAACAGCTCCGCGTGGACCTACAGTGCCTTGAGTTGTAAAGTGGTGGCGTTCATGGCCGTGTTGTTTTGCTTCCACGCCGCCTTCATGCTGTTCTGTGTAGCTGTTACCCGCTACCTGGCCATTGCCCACCACCGATTCTACGCCAAGCGCATGACCATCTGGACCTGTGCTGCCATCGTTTGCATGGTTTGGACCCTGGCCATCGCCATGGCGTTCCCGCCCGTTTTCGACGTGGGGACGTACAAGTTCATCCAGGACGAGGACCAGTGCATCTTTGAGCACCGCTACCTGAAGACCAACGACACCCTGGGGTTCATGCTGATGCTGGCCGTGGTGGTCCTGGCCACCCACGGCTTCTACGCCAAGCTGCTGCTCTTCGAGTACCGCCACCGCAAGATGAAGCCCGTCCAGCTGGTGCCGGCCATCAGCCAGAACTGGACCTTCCATGGTCCCGGAGCCACCGGTCAGGCCGCAGCCAACTGGATCGCGGGGTTCGGCAGAGGTCCCATGCCGCCCACCCTGCTGGGTATCAGGCAGAATTTACACAATCAACACCGACGCCTGCTGGGGATGGAGGAAGTGAGGTCAGAGAGAAGGCTGGGCAGGATGTTCTACACCATCACCTTGCTGTTCCTGGTGCTCTGGGCTCCCTACATCGTGGCCTGCTTTTGGAGAGTGTTTGTCACGTCTTGGGCCATCCCGCACAGGTACCTCTCCATCACGGTGTGGATGAGCTTCGCCCAGGCCGGCGTCAACCCCATCTTCTGCATCCTGCTCAACGAGGACCTGAGGAAGGTGCTGAGAGCCCACCTGCCCACCTACTGGAGGACTAAACAAAACCTGCCTCAGGATGAGGCCTACTGCATCATGTGATGAGTTCTACTGCATCATGTGATGAGGCCTACTGCATCATGTGATGAGTTCTACTGCATCATGTGATGAGTTCTACTGCATCATGTGATGAGGCCTACTGCATCATGTGATGAGTTCTACTGCATCATGTGATGAGTTCTACTGCATCATGTGATGAGGCCTACTGCATCATGTGATGAGGCCTACTGCATCATGTGATGAGGAGACGGCCAGGCGCATATTCAAGATCAAATACATCAACAACAAAATAATAATTCACGAAAATAAACGACATTAACCAAAAAATAAAAAAAGTACCAGTTAAGTTATAGTATAAGTTATGTTTGAGAGGACCCTGGGCAGTAAATGCGATGCACCTTGATAAAGTGTCAACGTCTGTTTTCTTAATTTTTATTAAGAATGTTGAGATCTCACTGAAATGACTTGACAAGATTGTGTTTTTTCGGATGTTTGAAAAAAGAGTTTGCAGAGGGAAACAGAAAAGAAAAGAGTAAATTGGGTTTCACGGACCGTATGACAAATATGAATGAAAGATCAATGAAAAACAATCATCAATACCAAGCCAGTATGACAGACACCATTTAATATAATGTTGCCTTATTTCAGAGGGTCATGTTGTATAGTTAGGCATCTCTCGTGGGCCTGAGCCACAAGAGATGCACAGCGGACTGAAAATCTTTCAATAAATGTGTCAGCGGACTTTCAATGGAGAATGTTCTTTTCATGTGGTTCCAGATGGAGAAACACAACATACAATAACAGAGAATAACGAATGGATTCTTTAATATTAACCCTAACGCCTTTTTCATAGGATTCAGAGGAAACTGCAAAATATGAGGTGGAAAAGACATTCTTGGAACCATTTGCGAAGCTGTTATGATCCCAAAGCCCTAACATGCTTGATGTTTTTGGACTTCATTATGGGAGTGTCAGGATTATTTGTACTATAAAAAAAATGCCTGTTTTCCTTTGTTTGTAAACTATACATGTTGAGCAGATGACACTATTTTGAAATATGACTTGATTTAATATTGTACAGACTGTAGGGATTCATATATTTCGGGTCTTTTTTCTATGATATTTGTTTGTGTGCGTGTGTGTGAGTGTGTGTGTGTGTGATGGAGAGAAATAGCATAGATTAAGTGAGAGTAAGTGTGAAAGAGTTCAAGTGAAAAGAAGGGAAAGAAAAGAGTGAGAGAAAGAGAATGAAAGAGATGATGGTAAAATACTGAAGATAGAACAATTGGTTCCATAAAATGCCATTTTTTTAATCAATTTATTTTGTTGGCCTAAAGATACGTCTTTTCCAAAAAAAAATCGTCTACATATTGAATCCATGCTAATGCTGCAGCAGACAAAATGCTATGTTACTTGGGATGCTATCAGAAAATATTGTACAAATGAATGACGACGAGCTGAGAAAATGGAATAATCCAACCTGCACATTCTAAGCAAAGGTCAATGATTTTAATGTGACTTTGATGATGACGTGACATTTTCTTTAAATATTGCTAAATAATTCAAATGGATTTTTCTGGTTGCAAAAGATCCCCCTCAAAGTAGTATTAATATTTAAACAGTGCCAGGTTTCATGACGGCCATATATGTCTCTATGGCTACTATATTTGTCTTTAATTCAAATGATTTCATTTGAATGTGTGGATTACAGTTCATTCAAAATGCATATTTGGGAAATGCTTTTAAGATGTTGGGTGGGTGCACAGAAACAGGCTTTGATCAAGTTGGCTCTCCAAGTGAAGATTTATGTAATGAAAATGTCTGACCCATGTTAGGCATACATGCATATTTGTGCAGTAGGTTTTCTAAATGTGTACACTTGCACAACATACTGTATTAGCATGCATTTAACTGCATTTCATAGATCTGAGAATGGAGATCAAATTGTATAGCTGTTGGAAAGGCTTGGAAGTTCAAAGTGAAATGAGGTCCATGGTTTTTTGTGTCTGGCATTCCTTCGCAAGACAATATTATGTATCTGTACAGTTAAACTGAGTAGGTTCTTTTGCCCACTCATTAATAAAGACTCTACTTTTGATGCTTTTTTTGTTTCGGGTTTGGGCATGGTGAGGTTTTTAAATACAGGGACCACTCTGACAAAAACCAACCCACTATTAAACAAAAAACAAACATACTGATGCTAAGAGTGAGCCACATTTCTGCTAGCCTCTAGATTAATATCTAAAATCTGATGGCAGACCAGCTCCGATCTGGGTGAACGGGGCGTTTCACTATCTTTTGCATCATATTTGTTTAGAATAATCGTGATGCATCAAGTACTGAGATCATTGTACAATCTGCTGAAACTGCTTACGCATCTTTCCTACATAAGAATGCAGCTCAAAGTGATGCTCTAGTTTTCACCTTACACATTGCATTATCCTTTAAGCTCTGTTGTGAAGCTTATGCATCTGTGGAGCATAAAATCCTTCAGTGAGGATCTTCAAGGTCCTCACCAACAAGCACCCCCTTTGACCAACAGTGTAGCCTCTTAGAAATAAGCCTGATACCACAATTATGCCTTGTATATTGGTCACTGTTGTACAAATATATGTCCGTCACTGCTTAAGCAGTACACACACAGGTTGTTTATTCACTGGTAAGTCTTAAGGATTCTAGCTACCCTGAGATACCGCAGTTCAGCTAAATAAGTTAAATATGTATATCCATTTTTTCGCTACTAAGAGACAAGACTGATTTTATGTACATTTTATGTACAATTAACACATTCGATTTGGGATTTGGAGACAAAAATATTTCCATGTCAAATAAGGTTATTATAAGGCAGGTCTTGTTAATAATATGGCCTATGTAGTTTTCAAACAATCTCCATTTATACACTCCAGAATAAACTCAGATTGCATACATTGCCAAGAATTTCTAGTCCTTAAAATGGTCAGTGCCAATCTTTCATAGATTGTCCCTAAGTCTGCATATCATGTGAACCTCTTCCAAGCAACTTCCAAGCAACATATTTGCCATTTGCCAAATGCCATTACGTGACTTCGTGATGGTGCTGATCTGTGGTCATTAAAATACTACAGGAAGTTTCAGTAGTTTATTTTTTCATCATGTTTGCATTAAATAAATTATATTAATCTGCCAATATCGTGACTTTAAACAAGCAAGTGCAAAGACACAGACACACATTTTTGATACATGATTAATTTTAAGTGTCAGTACGGACTTGTTCTGGATGTAATGCCATGCACATCATACTATACCACCAAATAAGAACTGACTGCCTAACGGCAGGCCAACAGCCAACTGCAGAAGCAAAAAAAGAGACACTTAATAAGTCCAATAACTACTGATGTAACCACTTCTATGCCAGAGAGAACCTCTGAATATTGTAATGGAATGTGTTGAATATTGGTTTGTGTTTCAATTCATTTTCTGCCTGTTATAATAGAGTGGGAGATTAAGATTCACGTGTTCATGGGAGCTGCAATCTCTTTTTCTCCATGTTAAACATTGCATACCCAGATGGAGTTGCATTAGTATTTCCTCGCCAATTCTAAAAAGACCATCTCCTTCAATGTGTACTACTCTGTGAGTGTTAACTAAAGCCTGCTACAGTCAGACCCGAGCCTGTATGGACGTATGACTGGAAGGAATAGGAGTGTATTGCAGTGCATGGAAGCGTTGGTCACTTCTGTTCCCGCCTCCAGATGATGACCATTCCGGTGGAATCGGCCGACGCCAGGAGACTCTCGTCGCAGTTGAAGCTGACATCGAGCACAGGTCCGCCATGACCTTGCAACTTATTCACTATCGCCTTCGTGTTGCGCTCCACGTCAAAGAAGTAGACGCAAGTATCCTCACTGCCCGTCACTGTTTTAGAGGACAGGGAAATACATGTTATGCAGACATGCTGTTGTCCAGGTTTAACTTTTGCACCAATTCTTACACAAGTGAATTTAATATAACTAATAATTTTACTATTACAGCTATAGATTATATTTATGTATTTATTTATGCAAATACAATTTTGGCCAAATTATGTAAAAAAGAATCCCGGGGTTTAATCACTCAACCAATGTTTGTTAAGATTTTTTATAAAGTTATTAAGCAACCATATCCCCAAATGCTGAAATACCCCCTCCAGTCCAGCTCCAAACCAAGAGTTGAACACGAGACAAAGGGAATACTTCCTTACCGACCAACTATGGGTTTCAGTGTTCCAGTAAGAATGAGAGTAGTGACCTACCGATGCAGGCTCCCTGTCTGAAGGACATGAGAGGGCAGAAGATGCTGTGGACGTGCTGGGAGCCATGCTGGATGGGGAAGCTTCTCTTCAGCTGCAGCGTGCCCTCATTATCCACCACTCTGTCGACACCAGATCAACACAATCCTCGAATCCGATTCAACACGACACCATAGGAAATGGAGACTGACATTACACTGCCATTGTGACATACTAGTGTCGAGTGTTTTTTGTCTACGCCCCTTTGTATTAGTCAAGTAAAACTTAAATAAAATACAGGGGGCGTAGTCTACGCCCTTGTATTAGCAGCACAACAAAAGTACGCCCCCTGTATTAAAAGCACAACAACAGATCTGCCTTCACTAAGTGTCTGACAATAGTGACACCCTAATTAATGCTCTGGACTGTAATGTCTTGCTCTGACTTGTACAGAAGTAACTTTTTGCTCTGACCTGTACAGTAGTAACTTATTGCTCTGACCTGTACAGTAGTAATGTCTTGCTCTGACCTGTACAGTAGTAACTTATTGCTCTGACTTGTACAGTAGTAATGTCTTGCTCTGACCTGTACAGTAATGTCTTGCTCTGACCTGTACAGTAATGTCTTGCTCTGACCTGTACAGTAGTAATGTCTTGCTCTGTCCTGTACAGTAATGTCTTGCTCTGACCTGTACAGTAGTAATGTCTTGCTCTGACCTGTACAGTAGTAATGTCTTGCTCTGACCTGTACAGTAATGTCTTGCTCTGACCTGTACAGTAATGTCTTGCTCTGACCTGTATAGTAGTAATGTCTTGCTCTGACCTGTACAGTAATGTCTTGCTCTGACCTGTACAGTAGTAATGTCTTGCTCTGACCTGTACAGTAATGTCTTGCTCTGACCTGTACAGTAGTAATGTCTTGCTCTGACCTGTACAGTAATGTCTTGCTCTGACCTGTACAGTAGTAATGTCTTGCTCTGACCTGTACAGTAGTAATGTCTTGCTCTGACCTGTACAGTAATGTCTTGCTCTGACCTGTACAGTAATGTCTTGCTCTGACCTGTACAGTAGTAATGTCTTGCTCTGACCTGTACAGTAGTAATGTCTTGCTCTGACCTGTACAGTAATGTCTTGCTCTGACCTGTACAGTAATGTCTTGCTCTGACCTGTACAGTAGTAATGTCTTGCTCTGACCTGTACAGTAGTAATGTCTTGCTCTGACCTGTATAGTAGTAATGTCTTGCTCTGACCTGTACAGTAGTAACTTATTGAGGCAGGCGTTAACCAGCAGAGAGGGGTCCCTGGCCTCTCGGCTGATCCACGAGCGAGCAGATATGCTGCAGATGGAGCTGCCCTCGCTCACCACAAGACGCTTGGCTTTGGTCAGCTTCCCTGTGTGTGTGTGTGTGTGGGGGGGGGGGGGGGAAGCACAAACAGCCGACACAAGCAGAAAAAACCAATCAACCCAATTTCCTCTGAACCACAGGCACAAATTATTATTGTTATTATTATTCACCAGACAACTAAAAGGAGAAAAACAAGGACACTCAACTGGTACACACACACGCGCACACACGCGCACACACACACATCGACAAGCGGCCTTTGATGTCTACCTGTGGCCATATCAAACAGGAAGGAGAAGATGCTCCCACGGTCGTCCCCGGCCCACAGGATCCTGCCGGGAGCATCAAAGGAGAGCGAGAGCACCCGGCCCGTCAGCTTACTGGAGCCCCCCTTCACCTTCTTCCCCGTGGAGATGTTCACCACGTGGAGGTGGTGCTTGCTGTTCCCCACCTGCACCACACAGTCAACGAGGAAGCACTCAGGCACCGGTTCATAACCTTTGCCAAAATTGAGAAGACCCCTGGGAATCATTGTGTGTGCGTGCGTGTGTGCGTGTGTATACACATTATACAAAGATAAAAAACAAATGAGCCATTTCGTTTTTCCAACGACACACAGCTAAGGGCCTCCACATGAATTGTAGGTTGAGCTGGCCGTGTAAAAATAACCACTGAGCATTTTCACTGCGCAGCTCTGTACGATCCAAAAGAGTGACTCACCGACCGAGAAACAAGAGACAAGGGAAAGAAGCTTTGGATGCACACGCCAGCCTGCGATGTGGTCATCAAAACAGTCGTCTATTAAAAGAGGAGCGGACCTAAAGCTGCTTTGCGGTCTGTTCTGCTGGCAGTGTGCAGCGGACATGGGGGAAACAGCTACCCGTCTAGCCTGGCAGGCCAGCGCACTTATGAGAGGCTCCTAATATGGCTCTGGTACCGGCCGACCGGCCCTTGATCAAATATAAAAACAGGCCTTTTAATCATCAACATCTTCTGCTGTGGACAATTGTGTGCTCACAGCAAACTGGAAACAAATGAATGATGGGCTTTGGTGAAGAAACAATGTGTAGCGAGTTGCCAGTAGGCCAGTAGGTCTGACCTTTGCTGCAATAATAATGATTATCGTAGGACACCTGGCCATGAATGTTCACAAGAGTGAAAACACCCACACACATACAGCTCATAACAAAACATGAGGTTAAAGTACAACCTTGTGTGTAACAATAACAATTATATTCAAAACAAACAATTCAAATGAACAATTAGCATTTTTGTTTTGCACAATCGCTATATATGGTTATTGTGTTCAGGAAAGAAGAAAAGCATTGTCTACCCTTGCAACCACACTCACCACTGTCAGGTTGTTGTTCATGGGCTGGAAGGTGCAGCACAGCAGCTCACTGGACTCTGGGTCTCGGACCTCGCGGATGCACCGCCCATCCTCCGTGTTCCAAATGCGCAGGGTCCCGTCAAGTGATGTCGAGACAATGACGTCATTGCTGAGGGACCAGGCAAAGTCAGTGACAGGCCCGCCATGGCCTTTCAGAATTACCTTCACACTGGCCGGGGGCGGCGACAGAGTCATGATAGACAGGGTGCCGTCCAATGAGCAGCAAGCGAGGAGGTGCTTGTCGTCATTGGCAAACTGCAACCGGGGAACTAAGTCAGAGAAAAAGGGAGGAAAAAGAGCCTAATGAATTATTAGTTATTTATTAGTTATAGGTCTATGGTACAAATACGCAAAAGAATCACCTGCAGAGTCCACATGTTGGTCAAATATGTGGTGCATGCCAGCAAAAGCATAGTTTTCACTCAAGGTGGTGTCACCCGCCATGGCGCGACTAGCCTCTGCCACCGAGGTGGGCACCAAACTGCCCGGGGGCCTGCAGCCAGAAGGAAAAACAGGAACAAACCACAGAGGAATACAATCAATAAAATACACCTCACTGCAACGTCCTAAAGCTGACAACTCAATATAAAGGATGTGATCGTTACTCATGCAGACCATGCCATGACAGCTTACAGGCAATAAATCTTAAGAGAAAGCAATAGCACTATGCAGGACTAAATGAACCAATGCAGAATGCGGCTGCATTGGGAAGAGAAGACGGAAATGTACCGGCCCTGGGATTTATTCACAGGGTACCTTTCATCATAAACCGCCCGGTTCATTTGGGCCTGTAGTTGGTAGGAGCCTCTGCTGACAGACCGGCGGTGACCGCGAGTCCCCTGAGAGCGAGGGTCCTCCTCAAAGTCCTGTTCAGGAAGGAGGAGAAGAAGCAGGAGAAGAGGAGCCAGACCTTGTGGAGTGAGTGAACGTGCATGCAACAGGGGTATTATTGGCATACAACAAAAAACTGTCTGAGAGAAATCTTTTCTGTGGTACATCCTATGCTTTTAATCTATATTCGTTATTAATGCCAGCCCCTTCCAACCAAGCTGCTCAGTTAAATAATTTGGCACTGCTAAAATGATCTTTGTCTTAATAGACTGAATCGGGATTGTTCTTGCCAAGCAAAAGTAGTCATCGCTACTTCTACCCCCCACCCCAACTAGTAGATTTACATTTAACTGAGCATGGATATATCTCACTGCCCCTCTCTAAGCTCCGTTTCCCTCGGTCTGACCTCCATGCGGTCCAATGTTGTGCGGGAGCTGCGCACACTGCTGGCCCTGAAGCTGCTCTGCTCGGACAAGGGTCCGTAGCGCAGGGCCAGCAGCTGACTGCGCAGCCTCAGGTACTGCCTGCGCAGACCTGGTTCAAAGCCACACTTGGCATTCTCTCTGAGCAGCTGGCTGCGCCGGCGGATGTATTGGGTGCGGAACTGTGGGAAGGTTGGCGTGCGGTAAGCATTATACCTAGAGAAGGCAGAGACAAGACGTATGCAGGCATATCGACCACCGATAATGTATATACTATTACACATAGAGTAGGCCTATTGCTGACCCTCAGTGAGCATCCTGTTGCCTCTTACCTTGCGTCCACTGCCAACACCTGCTGCCAAACTGCGGCCATTCCACAAGCACTCTGGATGGAGAAGAAACCACTGCCGGGGCAGATTCTGTGTCATTGTAAATAACACAGCGGTTTACGCCACTACTTGAGTTGGCACATTAGACAGAGTAGGATTGGTAATGATTGGTAGAATGACACCTACTTGTATGTAAATACAAGCTAGCACACGTGTTTTATTGTGTATTTAATGAGTGAAATAAAGGGTACGTTTGTGATGATAAAGATAGCCTACGTCATGGCTAATATCAGGTGAGCCGCGCCAAGCACAAACGGAGGCCAGTGAAACACGGCTAGTAGCTAACGCGCTATCAACCTAGCATCATACGATATCACCCTGTGCAAACATCTTATCTCCGCAAATGTTTTTAGAAACGAACGTCCACCATATAAAGAGCATCGTATAACACACATTTTAATGCACGTGCATTCATTTTATTTATTTATGATATAAACAGTGGAACTGGGTTAGAATTGCTCACCTTCCTTAGCTTCTCTCCATCTCTGTTTGACAAGTAAGTCACGTGACACGGCAAACCCAAACATTAGGCTGAGAGAGGGTCATGAATTGTAGCGTTATGCCGGGCTACCTCAACGCAATTTCTGGTCTCATACTTCTGTTGTGTGTACGCCAGTTAACAGTCCCCGAAGCGAGATGATTAGGAATATGAAAAGAAGAATAAGAAGAATAACATTAAATACAAGGCAAATAAATATCGAGTTTTCAGACAAATAATTTTACAAAGCAATATCCAAAACATGTAACGGAAACGGATATCGCAGAAGTCTGTCCCTCTCTCTCGCTGCTAAACCCATCTAAATGAAAGTCCCGCCTTCTCTCTTGCCAATAACGCTCACTTGGAGCAGGCGAATGCGGCAACCCACACAAGCATTCGCATTCAACACCATTCATGAGACCATTGTAGAATGGTGTTCTTTAGTTATAGAATAATTGGGAAATATATACTTAATATATACTTCAATATACTTCATTGTTGAAAATATGTTGTTGATAAGATTTAATAAAATCTTATCAAGCATATGTGCGTTTTTTTTTTTACGTTGTATCCAATCATTGGCCTTGTAAAAACTTATATATTTTTAAGTTTTAAGTAGAGGCCACTTTGTTGGTACGTGGAAAAAACATGGCAAAAATAAGCATTTATCAAAGCTAGAAATATTGCCAACACAGCGGAAAACAATCATTGAAATAACCAAATGAGATACATGATAATTACATAGAGGTCTAGGCCTGCATACAAGCGTAGGCCTAGGCCCAAGCATTCCTCATAAGCCAAAATATTTAATTATAGGTTCCCTTTAACATTTCCAACACTCATGGTCCAGCCTTAGAGCCTAGTAAGCTTATGTCTAAATTAGTCAAAAACATAAAATACAATTGTATATAAGCATGTTGTAAATGCTTTCTTGTCATGACAACAGTGCACAGCTACAGCGGCCTCACAATGACGGGATTAAAAGGTCAGCTCGGAGATTTCGCCTGGCTCAGCAAAGGTCCACAGAGTTGGTGGACCGGCGCTCAGCTGACTGGGCTCTTTGCTTGTTGATGGTGTTGTTTCCCGAAGGGGCCCAGATGACCGGCCTATTCACAGTGGAGGTCCATAAATGAGCGAGTTGAACACCACACAGGCACAGCATTTTCAAATCACAGACTTCGGAACACAGCCAAGATGCCAGGAACAAAAGGTATGTAAAGGAAAACACTCTTTAAGATTATATATTACATAGGCCAATTATATATTATAAATGTTCATTAAGGTGCACAGACACTATTCCCATCCATGCAATGTGTGATGTTGTGGTGCAATAAAATAGATTAACCGGGCCATAGCAAAATGCTTAACAACCCGTTAGTCGCCTATCACCAGACGTTTATCCTCAACAACTTGAACAGTTTACATCCCTTTTCACAGGTAATAAATCGGACAAGAAGTCAGCTCCCAAGGTAACTGTGCTTAAGGAATATACAAATAAGATGGACTTGACTAGAATTGACTCGTCATCCATCCGTGTGGTGTTTAATCATTGTTCACGTTATTAAATCCCTCCATTCTATTTGTACAGCAACCTCAGAGTCCTAAGGAGCAGCCGAAGAAAGGTGATCAGAAAGGAGATGATAACAAGAAGCAAGGAGGTAGGCATTCAACTAAGACCATATTTAAGAGTAAAACCCTTTACAGAGAGCCTCGTTTACAAGCTGAGGTTTCATTACCCTGCTGTGGGCCTCCACTGAAGTGACTTGTCCGTCCTCCCCAAGCAGGACAGCCGAAGGGAGAGAAGCAATAACTTCCAGGCATTTGTGAAGATGGCTTTGGAGACACTGCTGGGGTCCTGCCGTCGTAAGCACGCGGGTCCTCAGGGCGGGCAGGGCTGAGCTAACTTACACGGCTCCCCCCTCCTCCACCCACCACCACCCCTCCTCTCCCTGGGCGTGGGTGTTTCAGACAGCATCTGCTCACCTCGCAGAGGGGCACAGAACACAACGTGATCGCCATCCATCACCATCTGTCATTCACCCGCCGCCCTCCTCTGCTTACCCTCTCTTTCCCTCCTTTCTCCGTTTGAGTCTGCTGTGATGGCTGGTCAAACCAGGGGTTGACACTCAGAGCAAAAAACACTGAAGACCTTCTTAGTCCTTCCCAAACTCAACCCAGGAACCCTTCTCTTTGCCCATGACTCGTGGAACATGATTGGCTGTCTAACAGTCCATTCATTCCTCTTGTAAATAAATATTGAAATAAACAATTATTTCTTACAGCAGTATGGTGTGTCCTCATCTAATGTTACACTTATTTCACATGGAAAATCAGCAGAATCAGATACTCATTAGGTTTTGATGTAAATTGTATTTGAAATATTGCAGCATTTGCAGAGGCTCCAATTTGTCAGAAACAATACAATTCAGTTCAGCATTCCAAATAGTTTGAGGTTATCATTTTTGGCAGGACAGGGTGCTGGTGCAAGGCCCATGATAACTCATCTTTAAAAAAAGTTTAAATATGGTGAGAATTTGTATGTTAACAAACATGATAAGAGAATTATAGGATAAACATTCAACACACAGAAAAAGAAGACAGAATCAATAAATAAGACAAAATACAGCAAATACTGTGAATTACAAATGCTTATTACTAAGGGACCAACTAAATGAAAACGTGCAACAACATGAAGAAAGAACCACCTTACATAGAAAACCGGAACATATAAATATTTATTTATAAATTAATCAATGTCAATCAATCAATATAAAATGGAATGTTTATAACACAGAACATTGATTTATGGGTGATTTATGAGTGATGTTCTCAGAGATAAAGTTTACAGCTAACATAAAAAGAAAAAGACACGGGGTAAGAGTAGCAAAAAACGACACAAACCATACTGTCATTAAATAGTGATTCCCAACCAGTGGTTTGCATACCCCTATAGGGCACACACAGGAAGATGTCATACATTTAATAGAAATATGAATCAAATTAGGAGATTTTTTAATTTTAAAAGGTTATATGTAACTCTAAGACTATAATGTTCACCTGTGGCCCTGCACTCACCTGCATTCATTTTTAGACAGAGACGTTCACATGCAGGCTGATGAAAATGACCTCTAGCAATAATCCCCTTTTTTAGTTTCTACAGTACTTCTAAACCACTGATGTAAATACAACGAGTTAATTCTTTTTCACACTCTATCAAAAATTCAAATACAAATAGGAAAAATACTATTGTTAATAATAAAATGTGTCTTTATTTCCTAAACATGTGCTTTTTTTCAGTCCAAACGGAAATGGTTTGTTTACCTATACAGTACATGCCTAAAAGAGTAGAGATGTAGTAAATCTAAAGATACGATTCTATCACCACCAAGGAAAAGCCCACTCGACGGGCATCATTCACAGTCAATGGTGAGCCCTAGATAAAGGCTACTCGGAAGTGTCGGGTGAAAACAAGCAAATCGCTGCCATGCCAACGGCTTTTGATTGTGACTCGCAGAGAGCTACCTGAAGCTGCTGTCACAACTCCACAACATGTAGAGTTTTGACAACAGCTCAGAGTACAGGAAGAAAAGAGGAAAGGGCTGGGTGTATAGATCTAGAGTATGTATACAAATATAAAATAGCTAGTCCCCAGGTTGTAATGATAGCGTCTCGTTCCACGTGCGGTGCCCACTACACAGCTTGTTGTGATTGGTTGGATTGCTTCGGGGTTCCCTCTTCCAGTCCCTGGTGTGATGAGCTCACAGTGGGAGGGGAGGGGGCGGGTGTGTGTTATGAGAGGCAGTCGTGCAGTAAGTGGTCTCTTTATTGCTTTCTTACTCATTTCCTCCCCTGTCAGCGTCCTCTCTCGCCATTATAGAATGATGCGGTACAACACCCAGCTGCCAAATGCCAGCCAGTGACTGGTCCAGCTCAGCTCCGACCACTTCTGGATGGTATGGTGGGTCACGTCATCCTACGGGAGATGAAACGCTGTGTTTCAATATACAATCCATTTTTGTTCAAGGAGTGTCTATGGACATACCTGGCAAGGCTTCAACCATGGAAGGTGTGTCTATGGACATACCTTGCAAGGCTTCAATCATGGAAGGTGTGTCTATGGACATACCTTGCAAGTCTTCAACCATGGAAGGTGTGTCTATGGACACACCTTCCATGGTTGAAGCCTTACAGTGGAAGTGGTTCAACAGGTGAACCGAACACCACAACATCCACCACATCAACATCAAACCTTTCATTATGTTTCAGCAGTTCCTTAGAATATCTGACACACATACAGCAATGTATCTATGATGAGTAGTAGACTAAGTTGTGCTCATTGATTCAATGTCACCCTTATTAGACAAATGACCAGAAGGTGCTGTTGGGGTGCAGAATGTCTCGATGCCTCAGGGACCATGATGCCCAGCACAGTACTAGGGGTGGGGGAAAAATCGATTCACGTAAGAATCGCTATTCTATCTTCTATGATTCTGAACTTATAAAAAATGTATTCTTTTTATTTAGTTTTCCTTTTTGTGTTATGTTTGCCTTTGTGTGTTTACATTATTGCAATCAGTTGATATAACGTTTTCAAATATAAAAATGACATAATCTTACACACACTTTGCTTGCATGCCGTCATTTGCCAAACCGCCTTTCTTAGCACACAGCGGCCTGGAGTCCTACAATTAGCAGTCCTACGTACTGAATCGAGAATCGATTTTGAATCGGGAATCGAATTTGAAACGAATCGTGACCCCAAGAATCGAAATCGAATCGTAAGATTCACACCCCTATGGGGTAATCAGTAAATGCATTCTGCATAACTGACGCCTTTTGTGGTTGAAGGTTTAATTGAATCTTAACCAACCCGTTTCCTAGAATATTTAATAGTATAAGTACTTGAACTTGTAGATACATGCCATTCAACAGCAGGTTGGGATTAAACCTCCTGCTCTAGAATGCCTCGACCAGGTAGACTGTTGACGTTGGGGACCGAACCCAGTGCTTTTTGGCCCGGAGTCAAACACCCTAGCCACTATATGACACAGCCACTATCCGGTGAGCCCTTTAAGTAATATGGCAGTAACACCGAACACCCTTGGAGTGAGACGCAGCCTGTGTGGAGCTTACCTCCTCCTCATCCATGTAGTCCACGCTGGAGTTGAACACTGAGCCCAGGTACGTCAGGTGGAGGACGGCCAGGCCACTGAACGCTGTGTTCATCACGTACACCCATATCGCCTGGCAATGACAAGAAAGACAGTAACACTGAGTGACATTATTATTATCATTTAGAATAATACACATAAGATAGTTTAATGCATATCCTTTTTCAAACTGTGTTGCAATTCAATGGCCTTTTATTATGGCATGGTTTATTATCTCTCCAGACAATTTCTGCTGCTTTTGATGCACTTTTTCTCACAATCAGCTGAATGGGATTTGCTAGGACTTGTGCCAAAGAACTCCGAAAACAAACTCATTAGCGAGACAAAAAGAAATCCATTGAAGTGCTGTTTTGCAACTGCTGCAGTCGTTTTTGTTATTATTTTGTGGGCTGGCAGTGCAATCCAACCTCTCCATTTACTTCATAGCGTTCAACTCATCTTAAACAACTTGTTAAATAACTACTAACTTTACTTTAGTAGTGACTTTTAACATACATTTGTTATGAGGCATCGTCAAAGGCAATGCATGACGAATACATTGCAATGCAACAAACACAATCTCAAAATGAAAATAAAAAACACATAACCTTTTTGTTGTGATGGGTGCAGTTGGGCTGACATTTCTTTGACAGCACACACGCGTTAAAGATGGATGCAAGCCTTTTTCGTAATACTGAAAGACAGAACAACATTGCCTCTATTAAAAAAAATAAAGCAACAACAAAAAACTCCTTGCAAGTTAAACTATAGAACTGCGGACTACAAAACCCATTACCTGCTCCAAACAACACCAAAATAGTAGTAGGACAAAACACAGATAGATATTCTTACCATGCTCAATGTACGTGATGAACCCTAGAGAGAGCAGCACTGCCCCCAGGTGAAAGCTCAAGCCCTAACAATAACACGAGAGAGCGACAAAGAAAGAAATAAGAAGGAAATCCTTTCAGTGAGACACAAAGACATGTAAAGGCATAAAAGAGAGTTGTCGTGATTATCTTAAGTCAACCTAGAAACAAAAACTAGAAACCGGAAACATCATACTCACGTGCAGGAGTGCACTGGCTGTGTACGTCACCATGATCGCAGAAAACGTTCCGAATTTAAGAGCACTCGTGAACACATCTAGAATACAAGAGACACACTTGTATGTAAATGAGTTGCATTAACATTCCGTCCTTGTGTGTATATATTTATACATATATTTTATACATATATTATACATATATTTATACTTATTTTGTTTGTTCTGTTTAACCTGTAATAGAGAACGTGACATTCACCTACATCACCAAGACAAATTCCTTGTATGTTTAAAAAACGTACTTGGCAATAAAGCTTTTCTGATTCTGATTCTGATGAACATGAAATAAAAGCAATAAAACAAAAGAAAACAGTGCGGTCAGAAGGGAAACAACTGTTGCCAGGAGACAGTGAACAGACTCACATGTGTGGAGAAAGCGAGACATGGGGAGGTTCCAGGAGGTGACCACCTCCACCATGGACCTGGGAAACTCAATGCTCAGCGGCTTGGCTACAGTCACATCCCTGGAAATCCAAACGATATGCCGTTTGTTAGAGCTAAAATATATACTAAATTAATTATTATTATTACTAATTATATATTATATTATTATTAATATATATGATATATTAAGGTCTATGATATGTGTTACAGCTGAGAGTAATTCTGACCATTTGAGGTTGTCCTTCTCCTCTGTGAAGCCGGCTCCAGCTAGCGTTGTAGTGGTCTCGCTCAAAAAGCCGACAAAGTAATTACTGAAGTGAAAAGACACTGCATTCTCGTACGCAAGGAGCCACCTGGGGAGTGTTAGTCATTACATGTTTTGTTAGAATTCCACTTTAATGAAGATGAATGGATAACAACAATTCTGAAAATGTTGTTTTTGTTTTAACATACCTTGCAAATGAACCCCTAAGAACCAAAGGGATAGATGAAATATGCATTGTGAATGAACATTATATACAATAATATACAATATACAATAAGCACCACATATGAAAGGCTGTACTTGTTTATAACACAACCCTCTTATTAGTGGAATATTCAAAAGTATTTTTGAGATTCAGTTTGTGGATCTTGCTCTTGGATCTTGCTTACGCTTATAAGCATGCCGTCCATCATGTCTACATTTATTTGTATAGGACGAACTGTTACTAGAAATACAATATTGTGTGTGAAGCCAAAAATGAATAAGCAAGCAATATACAAAGTTGTTGAGTGGGTGTAGTCTAGGGCTTTAAAAACCGTGGAGCTAAGCAAACTGGTAGGATGAGTAACACAACTTGCTCTCTGTGGCTCACATTTCATAAGATAAATAAAGGGAGTTTTGTTTTACAAAGGTCACAAAATGCTAGCCTGGGAACCAGATAAAAGTATGTGCTCTTGTTAAATTTTCTCTGGCATGTGCGTCTGGCCCCCCTCTCGTTCAAAGATTTCCAGCAGACCTGGCCTGGGTCGGGCCGATCACAACAGTTGATCTAATATGGGGCGGGTTTGATACGATCACTATCACAGGTGAGCCCTACGATCACAGGTGAGCCCTATGGGAGCTCTGTTGAGGCCTTTTCCTAAACAACCATGATGGTTGCCGCTGATGTGTCACACGTGTTGTTGTTCTGCATGGATAACAACTGGAGTTTTTGACTCGATAATGTAGTTGACTCGGCATCTGGCCGCACTAGCGATTTCATTTTATTTCATCGTATCATTCTCAAAAAGGCCATGACCAAAATGTTGAACAATATAACAACATAGTAAAACTGTACTCTTCTTTTGAACTTCACTATACAACTCCCCCTCACTTTGCACCTTACAAGTAAGTGTTCATTCATGCATCTTACCATGTTTAAACATATTATATTATTATTATTAAAAAACTAGTGGACCTCTCTGTGAACACACAGTGAGGGAGAATAATAGACAGGAAGGACAGCATGCACAAAGGTGCATGCTGATATGCTGAGACAACAAAAACACATACACTATATCGACAAATACATTGAAACAACACTTACCTGATCTTCCTTCTCTTTTTGCTATGGGAAAAGCATGTGAAAAGGAACTGGATAAGGTTACACATGAAACAAAATGAATCTGCGACTGAAGAAAAGCTGAGCAGTATATAAGTGTGTGATGCACACACCTGCGTAGTAACTTGTCCCCGTAGATAGGTATGAAATATGGAAAGAGGTAGGGTGCAACACAGTTGGATATAACAAGGCAGAATTGGCTCTTCACCCAACTGATGGACACTTTAAAGAACCATGAAAAGCTCTGACCAGGAATAGAAGAAAGATTAGAAACATTAGCCTGGATATTTCCTGTACAAAAATATCATGAGATTGATGCAAGCAAAAGAAGGCCAGGCTTACTAGTTTACGGCCTTCCAGGGCATCCTTGTAGCTGTTGAAACTGATCCAGGGACCGAATATGACGGTGCCCACAAAGTAAATGTAGCCCATGAACTCTATAGGTGAAGGCACACTGCTCACGACCCCTCTGTCAAGATCAAAGGCCAGCGAGATAGCCTTCATGGCTACCACCATCTGGGAACCTAGACACACGAAAATAACAACAACAACAATAACTGGTTGCAATGTAAAGCAAATGTGTACATGATGTGATTATGGTGCGAGATTAAGTGCTGAGCACGGAGCCCTACTTGTTTATAGGTGGATAGTGTTACCAATGAAAATAGGTAATTCAATATCAAGAATGTGGAATATACACTACACATTTATTTCCATACAGAATAGAATACCTCCAGACAATAGCTTTTTCTTGTGTTGTTTGTATAACCTGCATCTAGGTTGATGCTGTTAAGTAATTAGTTATATATTATTAGCATAGAAATAATAATATTCCTAAAATGGCATGTTATTCAACAATATCTTTGCGATTGTGCCATGCTGGCACTTCAGTTGAATATAACTGGCTTTGTTTGCATTCTGTGTTCTATGTTTGCATGCGTGTTAATCAGAATGAATCATGGTTGAATGCATTGGCGTTACTCCTCCATTTTGAAAGGACTCAAGAGAGTTGTAGTACCGTAAAATCATTAATCAATGTAAATATACCATAACCTAGGCTAATGAAAACCTTGTTTTGCCACGTCTCGCATGATTTCACGGTTAATTACTAACCAATGATCAAAAAGCAATTACTGCTGACACAATAACTAACATTCCAATGCTCCTATGCTTCCAAAATGGAGGAGGTCACAAACAAGCTTTATAAATGCCTCGCCAAAAGGATTAATGAACCTACCTCTCATCTTGTGCCAGGTGGTCGTGTCCATCATGTGCAGCTCTCTGATCACAAGATACATAAGATGCATCCAATGTTATACCGATATGGTGACACAGGACAAACAAACGCTGCAACACTCCAGTCTAAGAGCACTGTGTTTTTGTGGTCTTAGCCAGAGCACACATACCCTAGCAGCAGGTAGATGAGGACGGTGATGGAGAGGAAGGTGCCTCGGATGCTGGAGTGACGACACAGGAAGAGGATGAGGTAGCAGAGGAGGCTGAGGAGGACCACCCAGATCATGTGCAGCTCAAAGAACAGGTAGAGCGTGTAGAACCCCCCCGCCACAGTGCTCAGGTGTTTAACAAAAGAGGGGAGACCTGACAAAAAACGGAAATAAAGGAACATTTAAAAACAATATGACAAAGAAAGCTGTAAGCAGATCAAAGCAAGGATACGCTTGTTGGCAGGCACCATGTTAGCCGCGCTCTCTCACCAAACATCCAGAGGAGTCGGCACAGCAGGCAGATGACCAACAGCTGCCAGACCTGCTCCAAGCCCTGTTGGGCTGTAGGCAGTAGACAGCCATGGGCCAGCTCTTGGAAAAACTCCTGCCGGCTGAATGTACCCATCACTAGCCTATATATAGGAAGAAAGTCCAACAAAAATAGCAATAAGGAATTATTTGAATCTCCATAGTAGGCTTATACTTAATACTTAGCATAGGCACACGGTTGGTAAATCATTGACTCTTCCTTCTTCTTCTGTTCAACCTAAAGTAGCCGCTGCAAATCAGTGCAAAAAAGGCCGCGCAATCCGTAGCTAGAAGTGAAAGGATTCTCATTTAATATGCGTCGGCTGTATGGACATGCAAATAAATATTCGTGTGCTCGAATGAAAGAGGCCAGTGCAATATTAAACTTGACAGTGTGAAAAACACAAACATAGGCCGGTGCGTGCTACGTGACCCAATATATCTGTATTTCTAAGTATGTTAAATAAATAGACGATATTACAGACTACTAACGTTATACTCCGTGCGCTCTCCGCAATGCAGAAAGAGTTGACTCAGAGCCCCTTAGCTACAACAGATGCTAACGACTGTGCTACTAAATTTAGATCTAAAGGTTCATACGTGATTGAGTGTTAACTGAAAAGGTGGCGATGGCTGCTGAACTTGCTAAACCTAGTCTGGGATTATAAGATCCATAATGACACTTAAATACAAGCGAGCTGCTCCTCGTCATTGAGCGAAACATGCAGTTTAGGTTTAAGAGGGAAAACTTACCCTTTAATACCGCAATAAAAGGCGTGCAGTCCGCGAACTAGCAATACGAGTGCACTACTCTTACATGAAAATATTCGGTGCTTATTATGTCTGTGTTTTATTCACATTCAAACCAGATGATGCGTATCTGGACTGGACGACTCCCATTGTCACAGCATCAGCACCACTTGCCTGCCTATCACTAATGAAGGATGCGGCCATGCAACTACAACATATTATCCAATCAGTCGCTTTGAGTGTAGGAATTACAGCCAATCAAAATCGTTACATTGCAATAGCAGTGCCAGATAAACCAATAATATACGTCCAGCATATATGCGTAGAAACCGGTAGCAACTAACCTAGTTCCAGTCTGGAACTGGATGCTTCAAATGAGCGTTTTTTGCGAGAGAGGGCGGGAGTTTCAGTTACATGGTTCAGAGCTCTGGGTCAGAGGCGAGAGAGAGGGAGGGACTTTCGATACAAGTATATCCGTTGCGTTACTTCTTTCGGTTATTGCGTTGTCCCTTTTTCGTTAAAACTCCATATTTATTCACCTTGGCGTTGTTAATATTCTCGTTCCGGGGACTGTTATCTGGCTTACACAGCTCATAGGCAGTAAGAGACCAGAAATTGCGATGCTGTAGACCGGGATAACGCTCAAATACAGGATCCTCTCTCAGCCTACGTAGAAACCTAAACGTTAACCCCCCCCCCCCCCCCCCCCCCCCCACCCCCAGGCGTCCAAAACGTTGTAACGATTGTTTCATCTTGTTTTGCCTATTTGAAAGTAGTCGAATTGGAGGATGCTTATAATGTAGAATAAATTCAGTTAATCGTGTAGTTTGTTCGACAACCAGACTGATTTCCTATACATAGACCCTGCATTACCTCGTTCACAGCCACGCGTAGCACAACATACTAAGCGTAGACCTCTCAAAAGAAGGTTAGGCTACTATGGGACAATAATGCCAGTAATTTTCTCATTTAGGCATATTGGAAAGATATGCAAATTTCGATGCTCACTCGTAGGTTTAGGACAATAAAACAGCCATACTGTAGAAACTGGAGTGATTCTTGTAGATTGGTTAACATGTTTATGACGTTGAAAAATTCATATAATTTGCCTAGACTTGACAATTACTTCATATAAGAATAAAATGATTTAAGTTAGGAAGCCCAGTATGATTAACCAGAATACATAGGGAATAACAAAATAGTAATAGGATCAGACTCCTATTATTATTCTGTTATGTCCTGTCTTCTGATAAGCTTCCTCTCTTTCCAAACTACATAAAGATCAAATATACATGATTGACAGCTGTCAGCCTGACGACTTAATATGGAGTACAGGACAACCCCAAAATGGGACACATAGGATCAAGCATGTGCATTTTTTTTTAACTTGCAGATACATTTCCAGTCTTCTTACATGATGAATTTTGAAACTATATATTTGATACATCAATATTTTATTACATCTCAATGTCATTCCACATTCATAACCTAAAAGCACTTGATATGATTGAACATCAACATATGAAACATTTGCATAACCTTTTTGTGTGTAGATGGGGTGGGCAGTGAACAATTCAAGATAACATTTAAAGAAGGCTTTGTTTCCACTAAAGATGTAAGTAATAGACAATGATTAACGGCATCATTCAACATGTATCTGTAAAGTGAAGTCATTTAAGCCATGTCATTGATTGAACTAATCTTACAAGAGCTGGTGTGTTATTAAGGTGACTCTACCAGTATTCAGATGTAACAACAATTACTTAATAATTGTGGGAACATTACAGCTCCAAAGGTTATCCACAGAAATCCACTTAAAAATATTACTGATTCGGTTTGTTTTGACTGATCTTCTGAAGTGGTCCAGTATCGGCGAGCTTCATTTAATCACTTAACACAATCCAAACTGTAATAAACTACACTGGAGCAAATGCACTTGGGCTTTCTACTATTTCTTACAGGCAGCTCTCTCTTGCAACAACTTATAATTCCACTTGACTTCAAGAAATGCAGACGTAAGCCTGAAGGATGAAAATATGCCAGGTGCGGGCCCTGAACACAGCTGTGGAGGGGCCCATGTTAATGGCTCCACAACGGAAGGTGGGGCGCGAGGAGACAGAGATGAAGGTGTGAGGGCCGGGAAGGGTCGGGGTGCCCGGGCTGGCAGGAAGGTGTCCGTATCCTTGCTGAGCGGAGGGGGAGCAGAGTGGGGTGTGAGTGTGCTGACTGTTGCTGTGATCACAGGTAGTGACGAAGCTGGAGTGCTGGGAGGGGCTTCAACACAGAACACGGCGCTAGGCCCCGGATCCTCAGGCTTCAGCTGTAGACTATGGTCAAGAATGTAATTCGGGCTGGTATCTGAAGACAGCGCTGTCTCAGACGGCTCAATCTTGGGCTCAACGAGGGCCGAATGGTATAAGGGCTGGTCAGAGACGTTGTGTTTTTTGTCATGGAGTAGAGAATGGTACCGGAGGCGTGCTAGTGATTTGAAGGTGCGGCTACACACGCAGCACGAAAAGGGATATTTTCCTGTGTGCCTTCGTCGGTGCTCATCACAGAGATAACGCGAAGGGAAGTGTGATCCACACATCTGACAAGCAAAGGGCCCCTCTTTATTATGGATTCTTTTTTGCCCTTTCAGCTGTACATGTGTGTCGACTGCAGTTGTGAGAACTGGTAGTGGAGTGCTGGCCGTGTCTTCAAAACACAACAAGGTGCTAGGCCCTGGATCCTCAGGCATCAGCTGTAAACTGGGGTCAAGAGTGCAATTCTGAGTGGTATCCGAAGAGGTCTCTGACAGCTCAATCTCCGGCTCAGCCAGGGATGTCGCCGATTGAGGACATGAGGGCTGATCCAAGAAGGTCTTCTCTTTGTCATGGAGTTTACGATGGCGCTTGACGTCGGATAGCTTTGTGAAGGCCTGGCTACAGAGGTCACATGGATAGGGATATCCTCCATGGGAACGTAGGTGTATCTGATGGTAATAACGAGTAGTGGAGGTCACTCCACAAACGTCACAAAGAAATGGCTTTTTACCTTTAGAATGTAAACGTTTGTGTCTTTCCAGCTGTAGATCTGTGTAGAAGATCTGATCACACTGTTTGCACTTAAGCTCCCGGAGTCGTCGCAAGGAAACTGTGGGATTCAACTTCACGGATTTCTGCATTTTTACCTATTGGAGGGATGGAGTTTTAAATTATTGGAGACATAATGAACACAGTATCTGCTTGGTTCCTGGGTTGCATTTAGCAGCTGATTAAGTACAAAATATATTTGTAGGACACTTAATTGGGGGTTATATGTCATAGCTGGCCAGAAATCGATATAATAGTTTTGAATTATTACAATACATAATATGAACATGTTATTTTGCTTTTAGCACGGACCAAGACAGTACAATACAAAGATATTATGTCACCGTTATTTATATATACTCATTATTATTATTATTATTATTAAGATAAACGATAGGATGTTTAAATTATTCATCCACACTATTTGGGTAATAATCAGGTCTTTGGATATACTTTTGTATTTTTTATGAAACCCTTAACAGCAACATTATGGTTCCTGTAAACAAAAGCCTAACGTTACTCGTATAAAACATTATTACCTTTTAGGAACTGAAGTTTGTGGTATGTGGTAGGGTTTCTTCCTACAACGCTAGAGTTATATAATGATACATATATCGATAAATACAGAAATATTAATCTGGTTGCTCATTTACTGCGTATAATTTGGTTAAGGATTTAAAATATAATGTAAAGCGTGGGCGACTTAGATTTTCCCATGGATAGGTTCTCTCCGTAAACAAACGGAGTGTTATGGAGTGTATTCCGGGCGAAACGCTAACAACTAGCTTTGGTTCCCACGTAAGAAATTACCCAACTGCTAATGCACCAAAGCTGCAAAGCACAGTACCTATGATATGCATGGAAACAGTTTAGGACTGAGGATCATACTGTGAAAATCATGATGTTATTGTGTAGGTGTTGGAAATCGAATGCATGTTGTGGCATATTTTCAGAACAACTACATTACTGGCTTCTGTGTGATAGTGATTAGAGCAACGATTTGGGTATTTCACCCATTCAATTTAATTTTCCTGCTAACCAAAGAAAATCTGCTAAGAAAGGGAGAGTGGGGGAATGGGTAGGCCTCGTGGTTAAAACACAGGTTACCAAATATATAGGTATCAGGTAAGTAAAGCAGCTGCTAGTGTACGGGACTACCACCAGAGGGCTCTGTTGTCTCATACATTTCGTATTGTTTTTGTTTTTACTGTAGGCTTTTGTCCACATGCCAACGAAACCCCTAACCTGGCATGATTAATTAATTAAATCACACGTCCGCCATCCTATATGCCTCACATACTTTTGGTATTCTGATGACTACGTGGACTGGGCCCTGGAGAATTTCATTTTTATTATTTGCCAGTGTTGCCTTTGAGTGTGATATTGATCAGCAATCCTGCTTTGAGTTTTCAATCCATATTATATGATTTTTTTCACTCCAACCAACTTAAAACTATTAGTGTCTCATGGATATTTTCAGTACAGGAGTGCATTTATATACACAAAATAAATAGACAACTAAAGAACATTACTCTCTCTCACACACACACACACACACACACACACACACACACACACACACACACACACACACACACACACACACACACACACACACAAACAAAGTCAATTTTACCCATGCACACACACAAACAAACAAACAATCAATTCGGACAGTTTTTAAAATTCCGACTCATACTTCATATTGGGTTTCCGCATCAGTGCATGTTGAATGATTGCTTCAATATATCAACCCTTATAGACTGAAATAAGATAACCTGGGGTTTCTCTCTCTCTCTGTCTCACCCTCTCTCTATCTGTCACCATCTCTCTCTCTCTCTTGCCAACCTCTTTTTTTTTCCTCCCAAGGTGACTCTTCCACATGCACCTCTTCCTATACTATAAACTATAAAGGCGACTATGATCTGATGCCTTTTCCTGTTTGCACCATTGTCATTGCTCCAATAGTGGCTTCCAAGCCGCAGGGCCATTGTTAAACTAGCCATTGTCCCCTTGGCTTTGCTTACTGTGTTAGCCAGAGGGAAATGGTACGACCGAAAGAGAGAGAGAGAGAGAGAGAGAGAGAGAGAGAGAGAGAGAGAGAGAGAGAGAGAGAGAGAGAGAGAGAGAGAGAGAGAGAGAGAGAGAGAGAGAGAGAGAGAGAGAGAGAGAGAGAGAGAAAGAAAGAAAGAAAGAGAGAGTACTGAAGAGAGAGATGTAAAGAGAGAAAAAATAGAGAGAGGGATAAACTGAGAAAATAGAAAATAACAAATAGAGAGAGAGAGCACAAGAGAGAAAGAGAGTAATAAAAAGAGAGAGAGACTAATACTGAGAGAAAAATGTAAAGAGAGATAAAGAGAGATAAAGATAGATAAAGGGAGAACACGAGAGTAATAACAAGAGAGAGATAGAGAGAGAGATAAAGAGAGTTATAAAGAGACAAAGAGATAAAGAGAGAGAAAGAGAGAGATAAATAGAGAATAGAGCAATAAAAAGAGAGAAAGAGAGAGAGAAAGAGAGATGGATGGGTCATATGACATGATATATTGGAGGATGTGAAATAATATTTTAGTTTGCATCCGGATAAATACGATTAATTAATATACAAAAGTGGCCCTTTCACATGTGTATCCTCGTTAATGGCTTCAATTCACAGTGTAACCTTTCCCTTTTTAACGACCCTCGCCTTCACCCTGTGTGGCGAAGAGAGGGGGAAGAACAAGGCAGGTCATACACAAAGGTTTCATTGAAGAAATAACACCAAGGGAGAGCTGGTTGTGTGTGTGTGTGTGTGTGTGTGTGTGTGTGTGTGTGTGTGTGTGTGTGTGCGGAAGGGGTCACCTGCTTTGTTGGAATGAAGGCTGAGAGGAAGGGGAGAGGAGGAAATGAATAAGGAGTAGCATGGAGGGATGCAGCATGGCTTCTGGCCGCCATTCAACGGCTGCTGCTTCTTCTTGATGGCCGAGATACACCGAGTGAGTTCAACGCTTAGTGATGAGCGTAGCGACTGATAATCATGCCTGGCTCATAGGTTGAGTGCCTCACCCATGCGTTCATCCCATGGCTCGTGTTTGACACCCTATAGGCGTGACAGGGCGCGGGGGGGGGGGGGGGGGGGGGGGCTACCTGCTGCTGTTTCAGCAGGTATACGTGTACGTTGATAGCCTGGCTCTGTTTACACAATGCCCGCGGAATAAGCCTGCCAGATACACCGTCACTCAGCAGCGCGGTGGACGGTTGAGATGACTACAACACAATTACACATTCATGTCAGACAGCCAGCCAGCAAGCCTCCCCTCCCCCCTTCCTCCTCCTGTAGATCCCTGCCCCTCCCCACCCCACCCACTCACCCATCCCCACCTCTGCTTTGCTCCTTATTCCTCTCTGCTGCTCGGTTGCACCCACAAATCCCCCACCCCCCAAAATAAATAAATAAATAAAATGTTGCCCCATCCCATCATCCACCTCCATCACAGCCTTATCTGGCTCAACTCCCCATTACACCTTCTGCTACCCCTCTCTCTCTCTCTCTCTCTCTCTCTCTCTCTCTCTCTCTCTCTCTCTCTCTCTCTCTCTCTCTCTCTCTCTCTCTCTCTCTCTCTCTCTCTCTCTCTCTTTCTCTCTCTCTCTCTCTCTGTCTCTGTCTATCCAGTCTCCCTCGCCCCTTTCCCCTATGTCAACTGTGGTTTCAGACTAGAGATGTACACAGAGGAAGAAAATAAAAGTGTGCATGAGAGGAAGAGGATGGGTGGTGGTGGTGGGGGGGGGGGGGGGGGTTGGGGGCCAGAGAGAGGCAGATGAGACACGAGGTAAAGAGCGGGAGGGGGCTCACTGTGAAATGGCTTGGAATGGGCAGAGGGAGGACTTGTGGTGGAACGAAGCCGAGACGGGCTTACGGTCTAGGCTAGCAAGACCACCTGAAAGAAATATAAAGCCTAGCTAATGATGTATTGATTTGTTAGCGCCCGGGGCACCTAACGAGGAGAGCGTGGGCGGAGACAGAGGAGAGCCAACACCTCAACGAGGACGAGGGTTCGTGTGTGTGTTAACAAGACGGAAGAGAGGTGTTGCTTTTAAACATATTTCATTGCTCAACACAGGGGGGCAAAGTTATAAATGCTTAATGCAGACACACCCAAATGCATGCAACACACACATGCACACATGCACGCACTCAAAGAGACACAACACGCACACACACGCACACACACGCACACACACACACACACACACACACAAAGAAACAATAAGACACACACACCTAGGGCATAAGAAGGTGATTTAATGTTCATCCTTGAGTTTAGATATTTTTCCCTGTGTCAAATAGTACGAAAATGTGTTGGTGCAGGTTTTGTTTTCTTAAGTTAAACAAAAGGTGAGCCTTCAAGCAATGCTCTGAGCCCAGCTTGTGCATCAACGCCATGCTGGGTAGGATCGGGCATTTAGAGCCGGCATCACTGGGGAACACATTAGGTGAGATCACGCAGGAGAGGAGTGGACCAGAATTAATGAGGTTATCTCTTTATAATGGCTCAAGGTGTGTGTAGTTGTGAGTGTGTCAGCGTATAAGAATAGGTTTTTTGTCTGCGTTGATGCCCTCATCTCTGAACAGGAGTATTCATTTTAAAACAACTCTGCCTGAATTAAGTAACAATAGAATGTCACATCATGCTCTCAAATCCCATGAAAATGGGAATCAGTTCCAACTTGAACAATTCACTGACACAGATGTAGATGTGGGCTAACATTTCAGAGAGCTTATAGTGAATACCTTGTGATCTACCTTGGCTATGAGGCTCAGTACTCACTCTATCCTCTCCATCCTCTCTCTACCGCAGCACTGTGTGGACGTACCACGCCCTCTGTGCATTCAGGGTATAACCGGTCCGGACGGGGCACCAATAGAGGAGCAGTTAATCCCCACGTGTAGGAGGAGGTAAGAGGCTGCATCTCATGGTACCTGCCATTAGGTTCTCACAGTCCAATTAGAAAGCTCCTCCAAGCTATCCTCCCTCCCTACAGTGATGTTAAGTTCAGTAATCCCTCCACTCACAAACACACACACACACACACACACACACACACACACACACACACACACGCCTTCAATCGTGTTGCTTCTCCAACATGTGTCTGACCATCGGTATCATCATCATCATAATCCTCATCATCATCATCATCATCATCGTCATCGTCGTCATCAACATTATCATAATCATCTTCGTCATCATCATTGTCATCATCAGCATCATTATCCTCATTATCTATGACGCTTCCTCCCATCCCCCATTTCTATAGTCTAAAATTAATCTATATTCTATATTTTATTTCACTAGAATTTGCAACCAGGCAACCACTCTGAACTTAGCCCTCTTCTCCATCAGCCCGGTTCTCCTGCTCTCTCTCCAACTCATCTCTAACACGAGAGATCCCTCCATTTATACTCCTTTGTCTTTTTAGCACCTAGAAAGAGGTCTCGGTTTGCAATGTACATCAACACATTACACACAGCTATACGTGCATATCAGCCCCCCCCCCCCAAAACACAGATGTCTTTACACATGCTCTCTGCCCTGTTCCATGCTACTCTGAAGTCTACTGAGAGCTGAAAAAGCACTTAAGAAAATGCACTTATGATCCATTCGTCACAGCGTCCCCAGTGACAGATAATCAGATCCTTACTGTGCTTGGTGTCAATCAAGTGGTTCTCTTGAGCAAGTGCTCTCTCTCTCTCTCTCTCTCTCTCTCTCTCTCTCTCTCTCTCTCTCTCTCTCTCTCTCTCTCTCTCTCACACACACACACACAAAAACACACATACATGTACGCATGGACGTACGCACACACACTCCCCCCCCCCCCCACACACACACACAGACCCACACCCACACCCTCCCCCCCACACACAGATGCTACAAAAACCAGGAACATGAAACTATGATTTTAAGTGTATTATCCACTAGCAGCCTTTTGTTTTTCTCTGCACAGTAAATAAATAATGAGAACAATGTTGAAAATTCTACCAGTATTCCAAATCAAACCCTGCCATGCATCCTCAATTTCCCTGCCCCTGTGTAATGCTACAGAAAAGACAGCCTTTGTTGGAGCAATAGTGGGCTGTCTTTTACATGTTGGCTTGCCGTCCCATTTAGTCTCTCTCTCTCTGTATAGATCTTTCCCTCTTTTTCTCTCTTCTCCTTACTTCTTCTCTTGTCAACCCCCCCCCCCCCCCCCCCCCCCCACAACATAGAAACTCCTCCGTCGGGTCTCTGTGAAACGCCCTATTCCCCACCTCATGCATGCATAATGTTTCCCATTAACATTTTGTGAAGAGCGTATCATTCCTGTATCTGTGCCACATCTGGTTGATTGAACTCACATTAGTATTACATTGCCATAGTGCCTATTTACAGAACACTTCCACGGCCAGACTTTTTAGGTCTCTTCCACCTGGTGTGTTGCTGTGTGTTGTTTCCCCTTCTCCACCGCCGTGCGCTATGCATCGTGGGAAAGTAGGGAAAAGCACAACAAAGTCAGAGATCTTTGATCTGTTTCCCTCGGGCTATCTGTCTTCCTACTCCTGCATGAGTCTGGAGGAAGAGGAGTAAAGTTTAGGGCATCGTGAAATGATAAAAAAGATGTGGGAAAAAGCATAGCATGGCATATGAGCTGTGAAAGATTGTTTCGTCCAAAAGTTGTGACATTTTGTCTTGTGGTGGAGACAGTGGATAGTCCCAGCTACTTAATTCTGTTCTGACCTTTCAAAGGACGACAGAATTATATATCACACTAACAATTTAGGACAGAGTGATGGATAACAGAGGGCAAAAAATAAGGACATAGATAATATGTGTGTGTGTGTATCCCAGCGTGTGTACATGTGCTCAAGTGTATTTGTGTGTGTGCATGTGTGCGAGTGTGTACATGTGCGTGTTTGTGTGCATGTGCGTGTTTGTGTGCATGTGCGTGTTTGTGTGTGCGTGTGTGTCTGTGCATGTGCGTGTGTGTGTGTGTGTGTGTGTGTGTGTGTGTGTGTGTGTGTGTGTGTGCAGGTGCACCCATGTGAAAGAGACGTCTCATCTGTGTTTGCAACGTCCTGATGACAGGTGACATGAAGGACCCGTGAACCAGAAGCATCCACAGTCATTCCATATGGCATGACCATAGTATGATATGGATATGTGTTTACATCTGTGCGTATGCTAACTGCCAGCGCAGCATTTATACAAGATGTGGTCAACCTGATGAATGACTCACTCTGGAGCAGCACAATCTGAGACAGAAAGAGAGATGGAAGATATTTGAGAGAGAAGGAGCAGAGATAGATAGAGAGAGGGCAGGTAAGAATAGATAGTGAAATCTGTTTAGTGTCTCGTTGTGAGTGATATTGTCATATGTTGACATCCATTTCCAATCAGGAGTTTATCAGCTTTCAGCTTCTCGTGAACAGAGCTACTCTTATCGTGTCTGCACTGCGGACAGTTTCACGTTTCCAGCTCCAAAATGCTTGCAGTAATTATGCCAGCGAATATGTTTTTTAACTGAGTGTAATTATTTTATTGAAAATCCCATCCCTCAGTGTGTGTGTGTGTGTGTGTGTGTGTGTGTGTGTGTGTGTGGGGGGGGAGTGCTTCACACAGAGCAGATGTTCCAGCCACACTGCCTCCATATGTGTCTGCCTCGTCTGTCTCTGCAGGTAACAAGTCAGACTTCGTTTTTCTGATTGTTTGTCATGGCTCTGTGCCAATACGTTTTTTTTTAACATAAATAATTATTCCATGTCAGCCAGCTGCCACCACCACCACCACCACCACCACCACCACCACCACACTACCAACACCACCACCACCACTACCAACACCAATCCCACCCCCACCCTCACCACCACCACCACCACCAAACCCACCCCCACCACCACCACCACCACCAAACCCACCCCCAACCCTACCTCCACCACCACCACTACCAACACCAATCCCACCCCCACCCCCACCCTCACCACCACCACCACCACCAAACCCACCCCCAACCCCATCTCCACCACCACCACCACCACCACTACCAACTCCACCACCACAACTACCCCCACCACCAGCACCACCATCACCAGCACCACCCTCCCACACACGCAGTCATCAGCATTCTCTCTCCAAACCATACCTCCAGACTTCACCCCCATCACACCTGTTATCCACTTGTTCTTTCAACTCCTCCCACGGCCTGTGTGTGTGTGTGTGTGAGTGTGTATGCATGCACGCGCATGTGAGCGTCTGTGTGTGTGTGTGTGTGTGTGTGTGTGTGTGTGTGCGGGTCTGTGTGTTTTATTGCAGTGCAGCAACTCATTGATATGCATAGCCGCTACCCTACCTGCTTTGGGCAGTTCTACTACTCTGGATTAGCGCTGCAGCCTACTACCCCCCAATGCTTCCTTAGACACACATACAGTATATGCATCTGGTTACGCGCGGTGGAGGAGAAAGTCAAGGAGAACGCCGGCATCTGTATTCCACGGCGAAGTCCCTGGTCTGAGGGCCCTGGCAGTGCTGTGCCCAGACATGCCTTGATGTTACATTCACTTTTATGTGGGGGTTTTCTTTCTTCCATGGCCACATGAATGTCCTGCCTGCACTAGAAAACACGTCAGGTGCTCTTTCTCTGCTGCTCTGCTGCCCCAGAGCAGGGGAGCCCAGGAGAGACGGAGCGAGAAGGAGAGAGAGACAGAGAGAAGGAGGGAGAGACAGAGACAGAGAGAGAGAGAGAGAGAGAGAGAGAGAGAGAGAGAGAGAGAGAGAGAGAGAGAGAGAGAGAGAGAGAGAGAGAGAGAGAGAGAGAGAGAGAGAGAGAGAGAGAGAGACAGACAGAGAGAGAGAGAGAGAGAGAGACAGAGAGAAGGAGGGAGAGGAGGGAGAGAGAGAGAGAGAGACAGAGAGAAGGAGGGAGAGGAGGGAGAGAGAGAGAGAGAGACAGAGACAGAGAGAGAGACAGAGAGAGAGACAGAGAGAAGGAGGGAGAGAGAGACAGAGAGACAGAGAGAAGGAGGGAGAGAGAGAGAAGGAGGGAGAGAGAGAGAGAAAGAGAGAGAGTGAGAGATAAAGAAAGTACAAGAAATAGAGAGATAGAGAAATAGAGAGACAGGAGAGAGTGAGAGAAGGAGAGAGAGAGAGAGAGAGAGAGAGAGAGAGAGAGAGAGAGAGAGAGAGAGAGAGAGAGAGAAAGAGCAAGAGCAAGAGCAAGAGGGAGGCGGAGTGTATTGCAAATGAGCTGTGGGCAAAAAGCATAGGGGAACTGGGAGAGAGCGGCAGCCCAGCCCTGAAACAGTGAGGGAGGGTGGGGAGTGAGAGAGAGAGATATATACACAGTATTGAATCAAGACAGCATTCAGCTCCTGCAGTGGTCTGGCTCACAGATCAGCGGGCTCCGCACCACTGGGGAAGAATTGCCTTTGTGTCCCCCCCCCCCTCTATCCCCCATCCCCTCCTCTTCCTCCTCCTCCCTTCGTTGTGTGGGGGAGCACATATACCGTCGCGCCTTAGGGAGAAAAGCCTCGAAGTATCCTCCAATCAGCCATCAGTGATTCCTCTCATTTGGCGAGCCCGCTGATGGTGATTCATCACTGACCCAACACTCTGGGCTGTGCACTCTCAAGACGCAAACCACCTGGAAATGCTCACCATGTTTGCTTTTCCCTAATGCCTTTTTGTGGATTATTGATGATATTAATTACCGCCAGACAAAGAGCCAGAATGGGGCATTTCTCTCTTCAAGACACGGACGAGACAACTTTCTAATCAGGTTTTTTTTGGGGGGGGGGTTTGTTTATGTGTTGACACGATCGGCCGGGACGCAGGATCCCGTGCATTCCACCATGTGTCGTGTCACCGTGCATGTCCTATAGCCATGGGACCAGCCGTGGTTATTCTGCAAGGGGCGACGGGCTGAGGCGGAGGTTTCCGACAGAGAAAGAAGTCATGTAGCGCTGGAAAGCAGCAGCTGTACGTTCTACCTACGGTTTCCCAGTGTTGAGACGCGGAGGATGGGGACAGTGGAGAGAGACCGGGCCGGAGCGCAGCTGATCCGACAAGCCTGTTGGCTCTGCCTCACCTGCTGAGCGTGTCTCGCACATGTCTGGACAACAACGCCTGCCTCTCCGCCCGCTCCAGCTACACGGACGCAATTTCCCATTGAGGAGTTGGAGACGCCTTCTCGGTGCAAGAACATGTGCTTTATTTTCCTGCCGTCCATGTTTGCACCTGAATGCGTGTGAGTGTGTGTGTGCTTTGACGCGCGTCATATGCTAACGCTTTTTGTTTGCCGAGGTGCGCTATGAAAGACATTACATTTAAATACAACAAACATTACAGTCACTGGAATAAATAAAAAAAACGAAACGAAACAAAAACTCCTGTTCACCTGAGGCAGAGGCAGAGGGGCTGGGTAGGTTCACACCGCCCCTGGGGAGGTGGTTGGCCGGGTTGGTCAGGTGTGCAGTGGAGACCTCGAACAGGGGGGATTAGTACCTAAACACCTTGTTCTTGGCAGAGGTCTCTGAAGCACTCAGACAATTGTGTGCAGCTTAGAGCGAGTCCTGCCGTCCTGCTGGCTGGAGCATTAGAGATAAAGCAATGACTCACGGGGGAGGGGGGGGGGGAAGACAGAGGAAGGGACTCGGACTATAAGGGGATCACACCTGTAATGCTGCAGTTTCCCTGAGCACACGTGGGCTTTTAACTGTGACAACAAACGTCAGGTTTATGTTTGTGAAAGGGTGAATGATGAAATAGCACATGTTGAAGCGTGCAGGACAACATTTGCAGCACATATTCAAATGTATATATATTTTCAATCAACGTGTTGGTTTTAATGTCGTGTCAGCACAAATTAATTTGATTATTGACTTGCTAGACAAAATGAAAGCACATCATCCCATAGGGCATAACAGCTATGACATATCTTGATGGAAAACACTGTTTTTATGACATGTCCTTAATGACCTAGCAAACATAATATCGCAGAGGTCCGTGAGCAGGTTTGGCGTATTGATTCAAGCCTCATCAGGTTAGAGGGTTATCTCACCTCTGATGAAGAGGCAAATCATTTAATCATAATCCCTCATTTTGTCACCTAGCCTAGAGCGATAGAGCACAGAACTGTGGGGGTGATTAGAAATCGTATGTCTCTGAGAATCATGGGAAATCAATGGTAGACCATGTATAACCGCTGACGCCAACCACTGACCAGATTGAACCCAAGAGATCCCTGCCCTCAATTAAAGGCATTCACTATTGTTTTTCACAATCAACTATCAGACACCACACATTTGACTAATACACCTTTGTTAACTATATTCCGTCTTTAAGATAACGTCCTTGCCAGCAGTTGTGCTTAGAGATTTTGGTCAACTTTGATTACTGTGCAGTTTGTGAGTGTGAGTGTGTGTGTGTGTGTGTGTGTGTGTGTGTGTGTGTTTATGTGCCCAACAGTGAGGCATTCGGACATTCTGTTAAACGGTCGAGCTGGCATCCCCCCCCCCCCCCCCCCCCCCCCCCCCCCACCCAGCCCACACCCCACCCTCACCAACAGCACACTTGTCCCTCTGCCTCAGCCCTCGGCTCCTGGATGAATGGACAATGCTGAGTTAAATTAGGCACGGCGCAGGTATTTAAAAGCCTGTCTGAGGTGAAGGTAAGCAGGGGGAGTCGTGAGCGTTATCTCTCCAGCCAGACACCTCCACCCTAGAGAGCAGGGAGAGGAAAGTGGGAACCTCAGTGTGGGTGTGAGGGATAGAGAGAGAGAGAGAGAGAGAGACCTAGTGAACAAAATAAAACTTGCCAGGCCAGGAGTTCTTTGATAGAGCGCGCCCGTCTGTTCTTATCTGAAAGTCAAAGTCTTTTGGGTGTGATTCTGCTGTTAGGAGGATTAGTGGAACAGCCAGGGAACAGAGTGGGCGAGAAACAGTCAGAGAGAGTTCTGCTGGGAAGTCCTGCGCTATCATCTGCACAAACCGACGCTCAGAACAGCATGGCGTCAACGTGCCCGTGTGATCATTAAGACTTTGGATCATTCTGGATTTGGTCCGGGATGACCATCTTATCCATTGAATGATTTAACTTTCCACTGACTTGTACGTGGCACTTTTCATCCACTTTTCTCCCACAAAAACAATCCAAAGATAAACTGAAACAAATGAACTAAACCACTGGATTTCGACCTATGATGGAGACAGAGGCAAACAGATGAACTTTGAACACAGTCATTGCCTTGTTGGGAATCACCTTTGGATTATGATACTTGAGACCTTTTAATGAAGAAGAGCAACAGAAGAACATCGCTTCACAGCCGGTGAAACCTACTTAGAGATACGCCTCTCTTTCTGAGCTGGAACTGGAGAAAGGATTTGTAATTCTGTGCAGAAGGAGCTGCCTAATATACCTCAACCCTGTGGATCAGGGTGGGGCTCCCCCACCGCAACAGACAAAGACCTGGAGAGAGAGAGAGAGATAGAGAGCGATAGAAGGAGCGTGCGAGAGAGAAGCACCTAATCATCTGTGTTGTGTTTTGACCTGCGTGGTCCACCACCAGTTTAAACTCACAATGGGGTGCAATATGTGCGTGGTTCACAAGCCAGAGGAACAATACAGGGTGATGTTCCAGGTGAGAATTCCCTCTTTATATGTTCTGTCTCTCTGTATGTCTCTCTCTCACTCTCTTTCTCTCTCTCTCTCTCTCTCTCTCTCTCTCTCTCTCTCTCTCTCTCTCTTTCTCTCTCTCTCTCTCTCCCTCCCTCCCTATTATAATTATATTGTTCTCTACACTCTACATCACTTCTCTTGATCTTTCCCTCCATATCTTACTCCATATATATATATATATATAAGACATAAGCACGATGTGTCCTTTCACCAATTCTGGATAATGATACCACCAATAATCTACCACTTCCATATGGCAATGACCACAGGAATATAATATCATAGTCCACATATTACTTTTCAGTACCTAATAGAAGTGATCGGATTCAATCTTAAAATGTTATTACAGACTAATAGTATGTATTATCAAGTAATCAACAGGTTAACAAAGCAACAGGATGCAACATCAGGGGAACGTAACAAAATTTAGCTTAATAAAAAGAAATCGAATATTAATTATAATATAAAAATCATGACATTAAATCACATAATGATACGAGAGCAGCATAATTAATAAATTTTACCTTTATTACCAAACCAATAGCACCTATTAAATCAATCCAACACATCATTATTCAAGTTATTTGAACCCTTTAGATAGTACATGTTTTTATTAAATAATCAAGATAACACTGATACTAATCATGATCTTAATCATGTTCATGGCTATTATAACAATCACAGTTGAGGAAGAGCTACATTGCATTGGATAGAGGGATGTGCTCGGCTGAAGAAAGTAGACAGGGTGCAGAGAGAGAGAGAGAGAGAGAGAGAGAGAGAGAGAGAGGAAGAGATGGATGGTTATAGCTCAGCTAAAGAGTTATGGGGAAAAAGGGGTTGCCACGGTTACAGCCTAGGCCGGTCAAGGGCCAGGAAACGGAGAATGTTCTCATCGTGAGTCGGCTGGTCTTGTTCTGCAGTGATCTGCAGGGCAAGCTTCAGCCGCCGGCCGATTCCCAGACGACCATCGGCCTCAACCAATTGAACTGACTGGTGTTAAAAACTGGTTTTAACCATAGACTGTATACAAGTTTAAACAGAGCGACGATGAATCCACGCCTTTCAGTGCTTACACTGCGCTGTCCACAGCAACAGCAACAGAAGCCTTTCCTGAGTCGTGTCCCTGGCATGCTGGAGCCAGGGTCTGTGCCAGTTAGGCTAGGCTGCATCTGCTGCCTGAGGCTATGCCAGGAAAGGGGACAGCAGTGGGGAGAGTTTTACTAATGAACCAAGGAATACAAGGAGGAAAGAATACATACATGTATAAAAATGAAGAAACGAACGGGGGGAGAGAGGCGCCCAGGTATGCAGGGGTGGTGCGGTGTGTTTTTCTGCTGCTCGCCGCCAGACAGCAGAGGTAATTGATTCTAGCAGTTTCGAGAGCAGGGGCGGGGCGGGGGGGGGGGGGGGGGGGGGGGGGGGGGGGGGGGTGGGGACGCGACGACTTTAATAGAGAGGCCAGAGTATGTCTGCAGAGCCACGTGGCACGACGTGAGAGACAGATGATAGGTGGTGCTGGGGTGTGTGGTCATCGTAGCATCGTGGACGGGATAATCGCCGACCCCATCCGGCCTTGCACGGGTCAGAGTCTGGTAGGGCTGGTGGATTCGAGTGTAGTACACGTGTGATCCGCCCAGTGTGTAGGAAGCTTGTGAAAGAGTCTAGTTCGGACAGATCTAGTGCACAGCCTACTTGATATTTCCCAGGTTATTGCAACAAAGAAGGAGGACTGTGAAATGTCCAACTGTGGCAGATAGATGATATTTGTCTCTATTACTTTCTCTTACATTCTAGCATAACATTTTGGAAAAAAGATTCTAAAGCCGAATTATGTTGGAGTTTACATGAAATTGATGAGTCTCATACTGTGATAGGGTTATTATAACTGAGTGAGAGGGAGTCACAGATGCAGGGCTGCTGAGACAAAGGCACCAACACTGTGTGAAGGCCTAGGAGCCTGCGGGCATAATGAATTATGCTTGGAAAATTTCAATAACGTATCAGGATACTTAACAGTGTGCAGAAAGGGTATTTGCCAGAACCCAATTATTTAGAAAAAATAGGAATTCAATGTCATTACTAGGCTTTGGTAACTGGTGTGCCCACAAAATGTGATCGTTGATTAAATTTTTTTAATAAGTTTTCAACAAATTCAACAAATGCTATTCACATGCCGGAAAGACATTGTCACGTGAACATTTTCAAAAATATAATTGTGTTGTGTCCATATTTCATGGTTAACACATGTCGTGTCTCGGAAAGCCGTGGCTTTGTTCTGTTCCATCTCCACCAGAATGCATAGCTACACTTAAATGCAGCTCCTAACTGACAACAGCTGACTTCTTCATGAGCTTTGGCAATCCTAGGCTGATAAATGTGTTTGGGGGGAACGATTTGTTCTCTTGCAAGAGGAATGTAGTGCATGCATTATACATTATGCCTACTATAGCACATTGCAGTGTGCAGTGGTGGCATACTCACTCACACAAACACTCACCCGCACACACACACACGCACAATCCCATGCACACACACACACACACACACACACACACACACTCGCAAACATGTTCATGCCTCTGATCAATGCGTCCACACAGTGTTAAATAATGGAGTCACATTGGGAAATACAATTGATTAATTGGAATCTAAACGGTGTGAACACAATGCACCAAGAACAATGTGAGTTGTGAACTAGTTGCCTCGTTCACAGCTAAGAGTGTAGCTGACCAGCAGCATCACAACAGACACTAGGTCCACATCTATATGTTAGAGTGTACCTGACCAGCAGCATCACAACAGACACTAGGTCCACATCTATATGTTAGAGTGTAGCTGACCAGCAGCATCACAACAGACACTAGGTCCACATCTATATGTTAGAGTGTAGCTGACCAGCAGCAACACAACAGACACTAGGTCCACATTCCCCAGAGCTCCTCCCTCCCTCCCCCTCCCTCCCTCCACTACTGTTGGATGGGGCTTTCAAGGGAGGCTGTTTCCATGGCAACCAAAATCATTAAACAAGCCCTAATGTGCTTTTGTATGTTCTGAATAACACAGAGATACATGTGGACATTCATGCCAAGCAAACAGATGGGTTTTTGATGCAGAGCAATGACCCACGGAAATGACATGATTACCATACATATATATTAATTATTATTTTATTATTAACCTCTCCAATGTTTTCCTGTTGCCCGTAAGTGAATTCCCTTTTCCCATAGTTGGAACCCTATCATCGGCTCCATGTTGTATGTATAGCTCCTTAATGGTGCAAAAACACTTCACTAATTACATCACCTCAAAAGCAACACATAATCTCTGATTTAATGATCTTATTTTGATCATATCTATCATCCCAAAGCAGTATCTGTGTGAGTGCGTGTGTGTGTGTGTGTGCGTGTGTGAATGTGCATGTGCATATGTGCATATGTGTGTGTGTGTGTGTGTGTGTGTGTGGTGTATATAAATGCATGCATGCGTGTGTGTGTGTGTGTGTGTGTGTGTGTGTGTGTGTGTGTGTGTGTGTGTGCATGTGTGCCTTAGTTCCTTCCCCTCCAGACTTGACAGGCTTTATGATTGACAGGGACACCAGGCAAGCAGGATGCTGACAAAGATCATATGTATTGGTTGAATGTCACCTCCCCCCCACCTCATCCCTCACCCATCAGAGACACGAGAGACAGGAAAAAGACAGGCAGCCAAGAGAAGCACACAGTTAGAAAGTAATACTAGTAGGTGTAGACCTACACAATTGACATTTAAATTGTTGTATTGAAAAACTCACCTACAATCAAACACCCCAATCCGATTACAACAAAACAATCATTGCCAATAAATAACAAATCTCCTTTATTTGTCCTTTGTTTAAGGAGATGAAAGTATTATTACAAATATATCATCCCACTGAGACCCATGAGTTTATTTGTAATCATACGTCTGAATATTGCAGCCTTGCACTAAATCAATAGCCTCACATTGTTAACAGCTTCTAAAATGCCCAGCAGTAGCAGTAGCACCACCACCACCACCACCACCCCCACCCCCACCCCCACCCCCACCCTGGGCCGGTCTATTTACATCTAGCCTTGAGATATCAAACAACTCTGGCTTAGTGCCACAGAGGGCCAGCGGTGGCTTTGGAATAATTGATTTCCCGAGGAGGTGACTGCTGCAACCCCTCCAAAGCATGGGAGATGAGAAAAATCAATTACCGAACAAGTGGAATTCAATATGTGGGGGGCATGTCTCGGTCAACCTGGAGCCTGTACGGGGGTCCTCAGTGGAACCCCTCATAACCCCGGAGGTGGGCTGGGAAGCAGAGAAGGTCTCTGTGATGCCATGCGGAGCAATTTGCAACATCCGGCTGTAGATTAGCTTTGGCATTATTATGGTTATTAATATTTTCTTCAAATATTGCAGAGTATGGTCTGCTTGCTTGTCTGCCGTCTCTTGTTTTATACATGATTGTTTTGCTCCGTTAAAGAAATTCACATCATTGTAAACTAATTATGATTCAGCCACTTGCTAATTTCCCCTGGGCTTCCGCTGGGAATATGTGTGTGTGTGTGTGTGTGTGTGTGTGTGTGTATGTGTGTGTGTGTGTGTGTTTGTTATAACAAGCGTTGCACTTTGAGCTGCAGTCACATCTAGCATTTACATGGCTCCCTGCGTTTCCCAGAAAGCTTCTTTTGTTTGTGTCTGCTGCTTCATTACCCTTGTGCTACTCCTTTTCATTCTTCACCTCTCTCCCTCTCTCTCCATGTGATCCAGTGTCTCTTCATCCTTCACCTCCCTCTCTCTCCCTCTCTCTCTCTCTCTCTCTCTCTCTCTCTCTCTCACTCCATGTGCTCTGCTCATGTGTCTCTCCCCTCACTCACCCTTTTTTCTCTTTCCTTCAAACCACTTTGAACTCTTTTGGGTTCCCTTTCATCTCTATCTCAGTACCCCCCCCCCCCCCCCCCCCCCCACCCGCCACCATTACCACCACCCTAGCTACTGACACAGGGAACCCCTACTGCGTGCAACTCCACATTTGTGATGGGTTTGCTGTGAACCGCAGCACGTGCACTATTTCACAAACCTATTTGGAGTGTGATGGTGGATAATATGAATAGTAACAGTCCAATGCATGGCAAAGTATTATCGGGTCTGTCTATTGTTAAACATATAGCATAGAATACACAGCATGCGTACGGTAGCTTATAGCACAACGTCGGGAACGTGTGGAGCTCCGCACTTGCAGGCACCAGCAAACAGAGAACTTAATGGATCACCATATACGACACAGGACTGATTGCCTTTCTAATGCGCTGCAACCATCCCTGAATGTGTACAATCCTTTTAAGAAAATCTCCTCACCTCTCATTGATAATGAATGAGACTCCACTCCCTTTTTTCTGCTGGTGCTCTCCTTCTGTATTCAGAGCTGTCAGTCACGGAGCCACAGAGCTCAGCCCTAATAGCCACCCCCCTCGTCTCCAATCCTGCTTTTATTTCTGTGAAAGGGACTGAGTGTATAAACCATGAATAGGCTGGAGCATGAAGAGCTTCACCCAGGGAGCAGGGGAGACAACGCGTGCCGCTCCTTTCTGATACAAACAGACCGTGCAGAGAGTCTGAGCGCAGAGAGAGGAACAATAAAAGAGGATCGGTGGGTGCGATGAAATAACAGTGCAAAACGGTTCTGCATGAACATGTGTATGGTAGTAGTGTACAGGCAAAATCCTGTTTCAGCGCGAGGACATGCAGAGCGCAGAGGAGGGAGTCTTAGTTGTTTCCAAGTGAAGGAAGTCATTAAGAGAGAAAGCACGATTTATGAAGGGTCATTAGAGTGTGAGGAAGGACAAACGCGGGACCAAGGAGAAGGAGAGGGCTGAAATAGAGCACGCTGTGTTTTTTTTGGTCTTCTCCAGGGAAAGGAGGTTGGCGTGAACAGAACTGCTGAGGCAGCACAGAGATAGAGAGAGCAGTAAAAGAGAGAGAGACAGAGAGAGAGAGAGAGAGAGAGAGAGAGAGAGAGAGAGAGAGAGAGAGAGAGAGAGAGAGAGAGAGAGAGAGAGAGAGAGAGAGAGATGTTGTATGGAGACAGAACTGGGAGAGAGAAAGCAGGTGGAGAACGACCAGCCATTGGGACGTGCAATAAATGGGCAAGTAAATGGAAGGAGAAGAAAAGGAGGAAATTGAAAAATATTCCAAGCCTGGAAACACAGGCCCCCTGCCTGTGTTTCAGAAGAGAGCAGAAGGATGGATGATTGTGAAGGCAGGAGAGAAGGAGAACCAGCAGCAGAAATATGGCAAGAAAGTGTTGGTGGTTGGCTGCACAGGGCAGCATTGATTTGACATGCAATTACTGGAAGAGCGACAAGACAGAAAATGAAAAAGAAGCGAGAGAATGACAGAGCGAGAGACGGAGACGGAGGTGGAGAGAGGGGAAGAGAGATATTGTTGGGGTTGGAGGTATAGAGGGACTGAGACATCGTAGTGTGATGCAGAGGGTGTGCAGCAAGCCAAGGTTAGGGTGTTCAACCTGAATACACACTCACACAATGGCCGCCTGGCGCGATAAGAGTCATTTGTCTGCGAGCACACATGACTTGTACAACAGTGCACTAGCGCCAAAACACACACCGAATGCTAAGTGGTTGCCAAGTAACAAAATGCAACAAAAAATAAAAGATTCCATGCAGATTTGCCCCAACAACTGAATGAATATGAATGAATTCAACATGGCTCTCTGTTGAAGAACATGGACTTAAATGGTGGTGGTAAATCTAATCCAATCTGTTTGAATTTGGGAGCTAGGTGGACCAAGGTGAAATATCAATTACCTGTGTTCCAAAAACCAACTCTTTACCAGTTCAATCACATTCCCTGAACCAATTAGCTCTCACTGAACACAGATGTGTAATCCTCTTCAGATGTCTAATCTTCCTTTCTATCCTTGTTTTCAACTAACTAAAAGGCATGAGAGTGGAACACCAAGAGAGAGTATGATGGATGTTTTATAGTTTTTTTAAGCAAGGGGGAAAATGAAGAGAGACTGTGTTAAATCCAGCAGAAAGAAAAGGTCCTATAATGAATGTGTATCCAGTATATTTAAATAAGTTAAAAAAAAGTTTCATATTTCATTCACATAAAATATCTTAACATTACATAATGATGTGTAAATTGCAGAATGGTCACTCAAAAAACTAAAACATATTTAATCTATATATAAATAACATAATACAAATATTTAGAACAAAATAACAAAATAAACTATTAATTTTGTCAATTAAATTGAAGATAAAACATACTATACACACTATTCAAATTAAAGAATGCAAATACAGCAAAGTAAACTCTGGGTTCACTTTTAGTATTTAATTAATTTAATTAAGAAATATTCAAATGAGTGCCTTAAATGAATAAGAAAACAACCTGTCCCGCAAGCACGTGTCATCTTTAGAGTTTACATTTTCGGAATTCATTTTCATTCACTCAGACATCTTTTAACATTCTCCATTCTTCCAATGATTGTGCCTCTAATGCCTCCAATTTTCTCCCATTATTCTCTATCTTTCCACAGAAGGGTCAGATAAACAACATGCTGTGCTCTTTTGACGCTGAGGGGCGCTTGAAGGTTTTAGTACAAAGCTTTCCTCTGTTCACTGTCAACATTATGGAGCTCGTAAAGGCGTCCTTTTAAAAGAGGTGTCCTTTATTTTCTGTGTGACCTGTCCAAAACAATTACGCTTCAGAATAAGGTCTATTAAGGATGTATTCATCATAGTTATTGATCAGGGGGGGAAATAATACTGTATTTTTTATAACGTTATTGAATATCCACAGATGTGCCAATCAGATACTATCAAAGGCATTGTCAACTAATTTGTTTGTTAAGACTGAGTATGAGTTGACCTTATTTGAAAGTGTTACCAAAAGTGTTTTGTGACAGATGAGCTCTACCTATCACACTGTTAGATTAAGGGTCTTTCTCAGTCATTTTCCATTTGTTTGCTATGTTTCCCTCATTGGTTTTGTTTTGATGTAGAAGTAGATTAGTAGTAGTAGTAGTGCTAGTAGTAGCAGTTCCCCCTCCCCTGTGCTCTCTGTGCTAACAGGTCAGCCTGTTAACTGTGAACTAACCTGGCCCGTCTGGGGGAACTGGTCCTCTGTGTGTTACCCTCTCTGCCTGGGACTCGTGTCAGCAGACTGTTGACTGTCCTTAAGCCCTTCCTCCTTCATGTTCCCTGTATATTATGATTTGTCTTTTTGTGTATCTTGTGGATATTTCTGGATCTAAGCTTGTTGTAGATTTGTACAAAAATGCTTGCTCAGCAACAACAGCTGTCTTGATACTGTGCCAATTTGCCTTTTCCCCCTCATTCACCCCCCCCCCTTCTCTCTCCCATCCCCCAAACCCCCTTGTCTCTCTGCCTACCTTCCTCTCCCCTCTTTCTCCCTCCTGCTGAGCCACCTCTCCCATGTGTGTGTGCACGTGCGTGCGCGCGTGTGTGTGTTTTCTCCTCTCCAGATGAACGGGAAGGAGCTCTCCCGTCTCTCCCGGGACCCCACCCTGGACCTGCGGGACCCCGTGCTGTCCAACATCCTGAGGAGGGGCGGTGCCCGCAGGAGGGCCGACGGCGGGGCTCTGATGGCGGGCTGCGGGGCCCCGTTCGGGGGCTCGGCGGCCCTGACCATGGGCCCGGCCGACTGCGTGGACAGCTGCACCCAGACGGACATCAGCTTCCAGCATATGTTGACGCTGGGCAAGAGCAGCCTGCATCCCTGCAGCGCACCGGCCCCGCCCAACCCTCCCCCATCGCCTCCCCTCCCTCCCTCTCTGGAGCCCTATCTGCTCAATGAACTGTAAGAAAGAGAGAGAGAGAGAGAGAGAGAGAGAGAGAGAGAAAGAGAGGGTGTGGGGGGGGGGGGGGGGGGACCATAGGCACTTATGCACAAATTGCTATGAATAATATGTAATTATATTATATATGGCTCTGTTATCTATGAATATATTCAAGTCGTATTATGGTAATAGAATAGTAGGCTCTAAGGCTTTGCACTACCTAACTGAATGTCCCCTCCTCGTCCTCCTCCCCCTCCTCTGATAACCCCAGCCTCATAGAGCCTGAGTACTACGACCCCAACGACTACTTTGACATCAGCCAGCATGAAGTGGACCGACAGGACGAGCTGGAGTACGAGGTGAGCCGTACAGGAAGAAGCCATCACTCACCCTTCAGGCTAACCGCGTAGAGTAGAAAACACTAGTAGCTTAGCGCCAATGTCAAACCCTCATCCTCTGGAACCATGTGTGTGTGTGTGTGTGTGTGTGTGTCTGCCCTGGCTAGGAGGTGGAGCTGTACAAGTCTCGCCAGCAGGATAAACTGGGGCTGACGGTGTGTTACAGGACCGATGAGGAAGAGGACCTGGGCATCTACGTAGGAGAGGTACAAGCGATGGACACACAGATGTCCTCAGAGACATCTTTCCTGTCACCCAGCATGTGTCATAGACTGTATAAGATGGTATCCTCCCATCTTATCCTATTCTATCCTATAATTATTCTTACGTTTTTATTCAGGTTAACCCCAATAGTATTGCAGCAATAGACGGACGCATCCGTGAGGGCGATCGAATACTACAGGTATATGTGGATATCTGGATTTTATTTTTTGTGTATACATGGTTTTTGTGTTTCAGGTGCTATGCTGTGACGTTTTCTCAACAGAAGCGTCACAAGTCACTAAACTGTCATCAGTTATTTAATTTGATTTGGTTTGTCTTTCATCACAGATGTGTCAAAGTGTCAAATGACTTTCCCATCACATTAAAATGGCAACAAAACCCCGACATATTGGCTGGGAACGGGCCATTTAGTCAAAATCCTTTTTCTTGAGGATATTTGTAACAGATGTCCATTGTCAGCAGATGTTTTCCGAAAGGTTTGAATGGAATTCTTCCAACTGAACTGAGAGCTAATGGAGGCCTGCCACAGTCTCAGGGGTTTAGCTAGTCTGCCCTTAGCTCATTTCTTCCCTCTTGCCACTCTGTGTCAGATCAACGGCGTGGATATCCAGAACCGAGAGGAGGCCGTAGCTATCCTCACCAGAGAGGACAGCACCAACATTTCCCTTCTCCTGGCTCGGCCTGAGATCGAGGTGAGAATGTGATGCAAGCGAGATGAGGCCATATTGGAATACATTTCATTTCATTTGATTGCTTTTGCCACCTTTCCGCCCTGCTCCTTATGCACGCAACGCTGATCTTACGAAGCTGTGTTCGGTGAGAACAAGAAATTCCCAAGACATAGCCCACGGCATATTATCATATGATAACAGTTGATCGTATTAGCTGAATAGGAGGCATGGGGTTGCATTCATAAGAGAGAGGAGATCAGAAGACATATGCATTGTTCGCTGCTTCTTATTCTTTCTTCCCAGCCGTCAGTTTGCTTGTGCGTGGAGAGCAGGAAGGTGAGAGGATATGAGAACACGGATAAGCAGCGCCAAAAGAGAGATAGATAAAGACACGACGAGAGAGAGACAGAAAGAGAGAGAGCGATAGGGAGAGAGATAAAGACACAAAAGAGACAGGGAGAGGACTACAGAGAGAGAGAGAGAGAGAGAGAGAGAGGGTGGGGGACGTGGGTGAGAGAGAGAGAGAGAGAGAGAGAGAGAAAGAAAGAGAGAGGTGGCTGGGTTCTAGGAGAGGAGAAGTAAGAAAGGAGAGGAGAGGAGAGGAGGGAAGGAAGAGAGGAGCTGAGAAGGAAGAGAGGAGAGGGGGAGAAGGAAGAGAGGAGAGAGGAGAAGAGAGGAGAGGAGAAGGAAGAGAGGAGAGAGGAGAAGGAAGAGAGGAGAGGAGGAGAAGGAAGAGAGGAGAGGAGAAGGAAAAGAGGAGAGGAGGAGAAGGAAGAGAAGAGAGGAGAAGGAAGAGAGGAGAGGGGGAGAAGGAAGAGAGGAGGAGAAGGAAGAGAAGAGAGGGGGAGAATGAAGAGAGGAGAGGGGGAGAAGGAAGAGAGGAGAGGAGAAGAAAGAGAGGAGAGGGTGAGAAGGAAGAAAAGGCGGTGTTTACATTCCCAGTGCTAAAGTGGATATGCTTTGTTCCCCTCAAGGTTACTGCTATCAGACGTAGGGACACAGTAATGCATATAGGACCCCCAATCCCCCCTCCACCCAATACAACCACCCTGCCAAATGGCTCTCCACACACACACACACACGACACACACGCTTTCCACGAGCACACTCTGACAGATGGGCCACTGTTGCTCACTACTCTAAACCTGGGTATTAGATCTTCACATGCACAGAATCACATTTAGAATGCAAACAAAACATCAGCCTTCTGGCATGATGAGCGACAGAGCACTGATGTGAGGGCCAGCAATCACGATGAGTTTAACACACGCACGCACAAACACACACGTAATCAATTTTCCCATTTAGGAACACCTTTGTATGGTAGGAGAGACCAGTGGTCGTAGCGACTGTGAGAGAGAAACGAGATCAGGACAATATTTCTATAACTAAGAGGCTGTAGTCTAGCCTGGGAAGAGAATCATGGGCAGGAATTATGTGAGCACAGATTAAAGGCTCGAACCCTCGTCTAGGGAGAGGATAAGCGAGGAAGATGCTGTAGGAATAAGAATGAAGTTGGAGATGATCAATACTCAGAGCCAGAAAATAATTCACATTCAAATATAATTGATTGGGCTATAGTCCACTCTGAAGGCTGTTGATCAGATTAAGCCTCAGTCTATGACTTACTTCCCAGCTTCACTGGGAATGGCAATCAAAATAGCATGGCACATACATTGTTAATAAGATGAATATATAAAATTCTGATATTGGGTACGATTTCCACTTTACTGCCCATTAACCTACTCCTCAAGTAAAACAGGGATTGGACTTTCTCCATAACAGGTATGAGAAACCTTGTTTTCTATGGTATCGATTTGTCCTTGAGATGCTTTCAGCTCCTGTCCAGCACGATGTTAAAAAAAGAAAACGCCTAGAGAGCAAAATGTCCGGCGTTCAAATGTTATGCTGTTTTAGCTCCATCTAGTGGTGATTATCAGTACTGCGTGATGCAGTTAATGCTGAGATGACGAAAATCAGAGGAGTATCTGTGACTTTGCTCCTTATCAACACTCCCAGTAAAAACATGTCATGTAATATGTGTCCAATATAATAGAACCCTAACCCTAACATACTGTGTGCCTTTGTCTCCTCAGAATGATAACCAACTGGACCCAGATGATCTGGACCTTGAGCCGCTGGACAACGCCCTCCACCTGCCAAGCCCCCAGTGCCTGAGGACCGCCGGCAACGCCGCCCTCGCCGGGGGACCCGGCGCTGGGATGGGCGGGGGGCGTGGCCGCACCCTGAGCCGCGACTCCCCGGGCCTCCTGCTGCAGACGGTCCTCAGCAACAGCCAGGAGCTGGACAGCGGCGTGGGCCGCACGGACGAGAGCACGCGCTACGAGGAGTCGTCGGAGCACGACCTCCTGGGGGACGACCACACCAGCGCCTCCAACACCAACGCCACCAACACGCCCGGCAGCATGCGCAAGTTCATCTCGGGCTGCTGCGACACGCCGCCGCTGCTGCGCTCCCGGGACCTGCAGTTCAGCACGGACTCCCTGCTGGGCCTGGACGGAGGCGGCCCGGAGAAGGCGGAGCGAGGGGAGAGGAGCCACGGCGCCGAGGACCCCGTGAGGGTGATGATGATGATGCCGGGGCTGACGGAGGAGGAGTGCGAGCGGTACAGGGAGCTGCTGGAGATCAAGTGCTACTGCGAGAGGAACAGCAAAGCCCTGCTGCTGCTGCAGCCCGGCGAGGAGGGCGGGGCCCCCCTGGACGTCAACATGAACGAGAGCCTGATGCAGCACGAGATGGCCCTGCTGGAGGAGGAGCTGCGCCATCTGGAGTTCAAGTGCCGCAACATCCTCAGGGCTCAGAAGATGCAGCAGCTGAGGGAGCGCTGTCTGAAGGCCTGGCCTCTGGAGGAGGAGAAGGACGCGGGGACGGGGAGCGCGCTGGGGGCCGGGCGCTTGGGCTCCGTGGCCAGCGAGGAGTCCTGCCACCACGCCCTGTCGGACATCAACGAACTCCCGGAGAGGGAGCGCTCGGACAAGGACAGCACCAGTGCCTACAATACCGGGGGAGAAAGCTGCAGGAGCACCCCCCTGGTCAACGAACAGCACCCGTCTCCCTCGACACGGAGCCTGGAAGCTGCGGAGCCGATCTCCTCGCCGAGCGCGCGCCTCCCGTCCTCCTCTCGGCACAGAGAGAGGGGAAGCAAGGGAGAGAGGGCCGACAAGGGACAGGTTAACCTCAACCAGCCCTACTCCCCCAGCACTCACAGGAGAGCAGCGGAGGCCAAGACCTCCAGCCCTGCCGCTAAATTTAGGTCCCTGTCCAGGGATGGAGGTGTAAGGAGGGGCTCGGATGGAAGTGTGAGGAGGAGCCCCAAAACAAACGGCGCAACGGAGAGCCGGGCCGGCGGCCGGAGCGCGGAGAACAGCCCCTACTTGTCTCGGCGCCAGAGCGGCGCCAAGATGCCCCAGCGCTACCAGAGCTGTATGCATCTGTGGTCTCCCTCCACCTCAGAGGGGCCCGAGAGGGCCAGAGAGGGCGGCCCGGGGACCGAGGGCGACGCCAGCCCCATGAGCCTGGGCAGCACGTGCAAAGACGTGCCCCGGTGCCCGCCGGACCTACCGCTGCACCTCCCCGCTCCCCTGCTGCCGGCCTCGCCCCGCATGGAGTGGAAGGTGAAGATCCGCAGCGACGGCTCCCGCTACGTGGCCAAGAGGCCCGTGAGGGACCGCCTGCTGAAGGCCCGCGCCATGAAGATCCGCGAGGAGCGCAGCGGCATGACCACGGACGACGACGCGGTGAGCGAGATGAAGATGGGCCGCTACTGGAGCAAGGAGGAGCGCAAGCAGCACCTGCTGAGGGCGCGGGAGCAGCGGCGGCGCCGGGAGTTCATGATGCAGAGCCGCGTCGACTGCCTGCGGGAGCGCGAGAGGGAGCAGGGGAGCGGGGGCCAGCAGGGCGGCGGAGGAGCGCTGCAGCAGGAGGAGCCGGCCTCCATCCTGGAGCTGTGTCACCGCAGGAGCATGAAGAAGCGCAGCCGCAGGATCCTGGACAACTGGATCACCATCCAGGAGCTGCTGGCCCACGGGACCAGGTCTCCCGATGGGAAGAAAGTGTACAACCCCCTGCTGTCGGTCACCACAGTCTAGAGATGGGAGCGGAGAGCGCTAGGGGGAGGAGATGGTTGCTGGCGTATGAGCGACGACATGAAGGATTGCTAATATGTCATTGCATTTGTCACCAGCAATAACCGAGATGCTGTTTTCGGGATATTTCTAGTTCCTCCAATTCAGATTGATGTTTGTTGAATATCCTAGATCAGCAGGAAACCCATAGCCCTGCCAATACAACAGAATAACAAATGTTTAAAAGTGACCTACAATTTCCTTTAGCTCTGATACTGTATGCGAGGGAGAGGAGGTTGTGAGAAACAGCACCCCCTACTGCTGTTTATCTGACAGGTTGGGAAAGAAACCAGTGATGGTAAAGTATGAAGAACAAAAAAGGGAAACAAACTCCGATATTGTTGGAAGCACCAATCCATATCTGTGAATAGCTGATTTAACTGAGATGTGTTATAATTGCTTCTGGGCCATAATGATCATCATCTACACATCAAGTGTAAACGTAGATTAGAATGTAGTTTAGGCATTAATGTAGACATGCATCAACAAGTGGTCTTTTTTTGGCTGAACCATTCAGTGTGAACTCATGACAAGTCACAGAAGCCTTGAGATGATATATCGTGTACACGGTGCCTTCCTGACAGGCAGTCTTACTGAACAGTACGCATTTTGTTAAAAACACATCAGGAGAACTCGCCACTGAAGAGCTGGATAGTAAGGCACATAACAAACAAGACGCACACTCGTGTTGAAGAAAGGCACAACGTATCTGACAAGCACAGGAATACATTCATATCGGATACATGCATAGGAAAAAAAGCACACAATTGAAAATGTGATGTTTTCAGAACAAAGTTTTGCGGTAAATTTTTTAACTAGTCTGTATGAGACATTCTGATATAGTGGAAGGCGATGCTGATACAGGCTATTTCATGCTTTGAGTGGTTATCATGGTTAACTATTTCACGTTGTGAAATTTTAATTCCAAGTAATGTTTTGATTAATCTTTCAGTATGCTTGTGCATATGTTAAACCTGAAGCGCTGGAAAATGTATTTAGCATACATTGATCAGAATAAGTTGGCGATAGGAATGGTGTTTCATTTTTTAAATTATTATTTATGTGGTTTCAGGTACCAATCTTGAATTTGTTTTCTACAATTCTTACTGCTGTACGTTTGGTGCCAATGTACAGCTTTGCTGGTTTATAAAGTATCGCAGTAAAGCAAAACAAATATTTGACATTTCACTTTGATGCATGTTTGAAATCAAAAGATTTTTATCTTACATTTATCCAGGATTTATGTAACTGTGGATGTGATGTTCCTGTAAAGGTGTTACTAGAATAGAAAATGTATGTGCAGTTGTTCAGTCAATATTGTCTGTAAACGGTCTGTCTGCTATCCTAATGTTTGAACCTTTTTTTAAATAAAATATTGATTGTGAAAAAACTATTTCAAATATAAATTGTCTGCATTTCGACAGCATGTCCATCAAGAAAGAAGAGTCAAGATATCCTAAACAAATTCTAAACCTTTATTTTCTAACAAGAGTGAAAAGAAACAAAATTCAACATTGAAATGAAAAGTTTATACACAAACTCATGACAACTGTGTGTCTGCAATATCAATAACAATAATAATAATAATAATAATAATATTATCCTTTCAACCCAGAAAACTGAATAAAATGTGATAAAGTGAAATACAGTGAAGAGTTACTTATGTTTATACAGAAACAGAGAAAGAGGGGAGGGCAGTTATGAGAAAGGGAAATCAAAAATCTGACCAAAGGGAAATTAAAGCAACACATGAAGAGAGAAGAGGTACAGGTAAGAATCTTGGGAAAGTAGCACCAAAAACACGAATGCCTGTTTTTTTACACTTCCCAAAACACTATGGTCTTCAAAAGTCCCCATAAATAGCCTCTTGGAACACAATAGTCAATAGATATATATAGATATATAGATATATATCTAGACATATAGATATATATCTAGATATATCTAGATATATTGATATTATAAAAGTTTAACCGTGGTGTGTTTACCTATTGCCTGTCAACACCTACTGCCAACTGGACACTGGAGCTTCACGCCTGCTCCCAAACAGAAAAAACAACCAAAGGTTCATCCGTGTTTCCGCAAGCAGTTTCTGGGGAAAACTGCATGGTTGTGCCTTGAGACTAGCATTCAACTAAAACACCTCTGGGACAACACAGCATACTGACAGACCTCAGAGCGACAACTTAAGACCGAGAGGCTGCCCCCCTAATACAATGACACGTTCATTGAAAGATATGGGGCGCAGAGGGGCCGGGGTCCGAGGGGGTTGGTGGGAGGGGGAGGTGTGGGGAAACGGGAGCAAAGGGAGGCTCAGTAGACTTGGTGTGGTGGTTGGGTGGGGGTGGTGGGTGGGTAGGTGGGCTCAGAACTATCAGCACTGTGTTAGTGTTTGAATGTAAGCGAGGGGGATGATGGAGGGAGGTAGAGAGGGAAGGAAGGAGGGAGGGAGGGGATGTCCTGCATCTCTAACGTCTTGACAGTCTTCTGACGGAGAAAGATAATTTAACTGGATCCTGGTCCTTTCTGGGGTTCCACTGTTGACTGTATCACAAAATCTGGGAACACAGCAAGAAGACGGTGAGTTGGGAAGCGGTGGAATCTACAGCGGGCGGCCATTAAAACAGCGGCCCTGGGATCCTCACCTCTGGATGGGTCTGAATGGGTAAGCGGGGGGAGGGGCTGTGTCCGAGGGGGCGGGTCTTCTTGGACTCTGAGGCGTCCAGAGACCTGGGGCCCTCATCTGGCCCGGAGCCACTCCTGTGGCTCTTCCTCTTCCTCCTCGAGTCCTTGGCGCGCCCACGACCTGCTCCTCTCTGCTCCTGAAGCTCAATCTGGGACGACACAAGGTGGGACATGTTGCAAACTAGGACCACAAAGAAACCACTGCTAGCAATTCGAGTACAATACATACTACAGAACAATGGTTGATCATAAAGGATAAAAACATCCAACATCATTAAATTACGACTGATTGAGGTCCTGGAACACACCCTTGTTGTTTAATACCGTACATGTATGATTCCAGTCGTCTCTGCTGTATGTGGCTCATGTCGTGGCGGTCTCTTACCTGGATGAGTGTGTGCAGCTTCTCCCTGGGTGGCACAGAGTGGGCCTGCAGGACTCGGTGGATGTTGTGGCTCTGGTCCAGGGAGACCTCCAGCAGGTCTCCCTCTAGCTCCAGCTCCTCCAGCCTGGCCCTGGTGGCCGGGGAGAGGTTCACCACCTGGCCTGGCAGGGAGGGCAGCAGGGGCAGCAGAGAGGCCACACCTGGGGTCCAGAGAGAGACAGAGAGTTGACTCATCATGCGTCAGGGGTATTTTAGTCTCACATATCAGAATCACAAATCTGATGGCAGATCTTTGACTAATAACCCAAAGTCTGATGGCAGACGAGCTCAAATCTGGCTGCACGGGGCGTTTCACTGTCTTTCGCTTCATATTTGTTTTGACCAATCGTGTTGCTGAGGGCGGGGATCTGAAAGCGTGTAATTGGCTAACAGTGACGCGATGTGGCGCTCCGTGGCTCGTATGGTGTGCGATCCGCTTTATAATGAAGCCCCGCCGTAACCGAGTCGGACTCGGTCCAGGAGTGGATCGGAAAGCCACTGACTTCCTCCAAACAGCACTTGCGTGATATTTAGGCCAGCAGGTAGAGTGCACTGTGGCCGATTAAGTTCATCTAGAGATAACGTGCAGATTCCTTTTATTATACTTTTTTTCCCCAGCGACCAAATCGATTGGTCGTAGAGTTGGTCGAATTTCAGTCGACCAAGATTTATTTGGTTGACTACAGCCCTAGTACGCATAGACAATACTAACCTGTAACACTGGACTTCTTGCAGATGCCGTTTGCACATTCAGCCTGTGGGGAAGCACAAGAATGACGTGAAATGAGGACATTTCACCACAGCTTGAATGATTAAATATGCTGCTGTTCTAAGCCCCCCTAAAGGGAAGACTGGAATGATGTGCTTTACCTTGGCGCCGTTCATCTCCGTGTTCTTCTTGGGAGAGTCCGTGAGATCGATGACCCCGTCGTCTCCACCCTCAGAATCGGACAACACAATAACAGCGTTCCCTTTGGGCTCCGTCTTGGCCTCCTCCTCCTCCTTCCAGTGCAGGCTCTCCTTGAGTTCCTGGAGCTTCTTGAGGGCCAGCTGGATCTCGGGCGTCTCCAGCGCCTCCTTGGCCCGGCCCTGCCAGTTGATGGCTCTCTCGGTGAGACACTGCAGGGCCTCCCCCTCGGGCAGACGCACCGGCAGCTTCTGCAGCGCCACCAGCAGGGCCAGGATGGTCTCCAGGCGCGGGCGCCGCGAGCGCTGGCACCGCGGGCACAAAAAGCGTGAGTCCCAGTCCCACCAGCAGAGCGGGTTCAATGGATGTGTAGAGGAGGAGGAGGAGGAGGAGGAGGAAGAGGGGGGCACGAGAGAGGGGAAGGGAACGCAGCCGCCGTGGAACCAGTCTTTACACAGCTGGCAACGGAGCTGAGGGGCCCGCGGCTGCCCACCGCACGCACACACCGCCTGGGGGCCGTGGGGGCCACTGGGGCCCCCGTTCTCTTTGACAGAGTTCTGGGAGTGGCTGGGGGTGTCCAGCTCCATGCCCTCCTCCCACCTCCCGTTCTCCTTGTCCTCCCGGTTGGCCGTGGCGTCAAGTCCGTCTTTACACATGTTGGCCCTCTGCAGCCTCAGAAGGGCCTCCTTCTCCTGGTGCTCCCCCTCCTTGAACGCCATCACCTGGAGACGGAGCCCAGGGGTCAGCGTTGGATCAAAGACAGTAGACTGTCCCTGCACACCAACACGTGAGCATTTATTCTACTTCCTATTTCTACAACACAGCCAGTGTGAGTTACCGTTGGTAAGTGGAGAACGATTTACTAAGCATGTGTCCTTGGTGTGTGTGTGTGTGTGTGTGTGTGTGTGTGTGTCTGTGTCTGTGTCTGTGTCTGTGTGTGTGTGTGTGTGTGTGTGTGTGTGTGTGTGTGTGTGTGTGTGTGTTGTTCTGCACTGCTCAACACAGAACACGTGATTAAGGAACGAGTAGAGTGGCTCAGTGACGATCAATGAACTCACAATGGCTCCGGGGTCCCTGAGGTCATGGGCAGAGAGACCCAGAGTGTTGGTGTCCGAGTCATCCGACGGGTCGTCCAGCGGCTCCGTCTCCTCCACCTTCTCCCTCCTCTTTGCACACGGACACAAAACCTGCAGGGGCAAACTGGACGTCAGAGCACGTTGATGGCCCATCAAATAACACCGGCTAGACATACCGTTATAAAATGTTACACACCTTATACTGTATTTTGCACGTCATAGCCTTTGGTTTGCATTTTAGGTCAGCTAACTTATATAATAAGTTGGCTGACCTAAATAAATAACTGTATATATTCTAATTGTATTCTATTTTCACTGCCTATTTTATACTTCCCTTAAGGGATGAATAAAGTACCTATCCATCTACCTCTAAATACAAAGCATCTTCACTGATCTGTGGGTAAGTTCATGACGCTTGGCCTCTGTGCTCGCTAACCTCCAACAGGCTGTGCTGGCTGCTCTTCTTCAGGAAGGTCTTGGTGGCCTTGTCCTTCCAGGAGTGGGCGCTGGCCACCTGCACCTCCAGCTGCCGCAGCTCCTCCATGCACACGGGCAAGTCCCTGCCGATGGCCACCAGGCCCTCCAGGTCGTCCAGACACGGGTAATGCTCCCCGTTCTACACCAGAACCATTGGAAGAGGTGATTGTTTGCAACAAAGCCATGGTGTTATAACAGTCCTCCTCCTTTAGACAGGGTTATCTAGAATTGTTTCCCCAACATTTGTTTGGGCAAAGAATCCTCATTGGCATGCATCAGAAAATGGGTGTTTTTACCTGGATCTCCTCCAGGTCGGTAACCCAGGCGCGGGCTCTGCTCAGGCAGCCCTGCAGAGCGAGTATGTTGGGCAGCTTGACCGGGATGAGCTGAGCTTCGTTCACTATAGCCTCTAAGGTAGACAGAGGGTGCTTTTGCCTGCGGAAGACCACCACAGAGACACGGGGTAGTGTGAAACGGAGCCACACTGAACAGTTGTCACGCGTCTCTTTTCCAGTAGCACGGTATGGTATGATATAATGGTGGAAAGCTGCACAAAACACATGAGGAATTCCAGGAACAGGGACATGAGTGAGGGGGTTGTGGTGGTGGTGGTGGTAGAGGACAGTGGTCTCACCGCTGCTCCAGGCAGATCTGGGCCTTCTCCTCCCAGCGCTCTGCGATGGTGAGCAGCTCCTGCAGCTCTGCCATGGCCGTCTCCACGGAGACACTCTGGGACACGCTGCAGCCCGCCTCCATCAGGTTTCTGAGCATCACCAAGGTAACCTCTCCCCGTTCCCCTCCTTCAGCACCTAAAGTCCGCCTCACCTCGCTCAGCCAGCTGCCTTGCTCCTGCTGCCCCTTGAGCATGTCACACTCCGGGACCAACACGGGCAGACTGGCCCCCTGATCCAACAGAGCCTGCAGCTGCTCCGGAGCTGGGGAGTCCCTCCTCCAATCTCGGTCACTTATGAGAGCCTTGGCCTGGCTCTGGAAATCCTCAACGGTCCGCAGGACGGCCTGGTGACGCAAGGACATTTGTATGTACGGTTTGGATGTCCTCCCCGCCTTCATGACAGTTACCTCCCTCACTACACAAGCATTCAAATTAACACTCCTGCCCTGCCCAGAACCAAGGAAAGGGCACTACATCTGGAGTTGCTTCCCGGGTGCTGCCCCTGTGAGGCAGGCAGCCCACTGCTCCTAGCATTGGATGGGTTAAATGAAGAGAATGAATTCCCCAGGGGCGTTCATAAAAAGTAATAAAAAATAAATAATAAATAATAACAAGGGTCAATGGGACAGAATTCACACTTATAAGCAAATTGGAAAGATGAATCATAAACGTAGACCTGATCATTGATTAGCATGTCGACCTCCTCAAGGTTTCCCTGTGAGGAGTTTCATCTTACCTGCACCTCTTCCATCTGGGTCACCACACAGGGCAGGTTCTGCATGGTCTCCACCAAGGACTTGAGCTCTGCCAGTGTAATCTTAGCTCCACTGAAACACAGCCACAAGCACAGGTCAGTTTACACTACTGGAGCCATCAGCGGAGGTCCAGACCATGTTTAAACCTGGAGTGTATGTGTGGAAGTACGGTACCTGGTCTTGGAGTAACTCAGCAGCTCAGCGCCGCTCAGCTGGCATTTCTGGACGTCTTTGAGAACAGTGTTTAGTTTATGGAGGAGCTCGTTGTCTGGAAACTTTTTCTCTGATGCTTCGTTCTTCAGCAGCTCCAAGTCGCCAATTGCTGAAAGGAAGAACAAAACCGAGAGAATTTATATTTTAGCCATTCGATTTTGATTTCAATGCAAAGATTTGAATACAAACTACAAACATATTTACCTATCTTGTTTCCCTCTTCGTGTTCAAGTGCCTCTTTTACTCTGTTTGCCCAGGAATCAAATGATTCAGAACGAACTTTAAGACGGTGCAACATGGCCAGCAACTCATCCAGCGTGTATCTGTACCTGCAAGGGAAAATGTCAGAAGATTAAAAGAAGCCATCGATGGACTATAATGTCATACATGTGGGTTGTTGTTTTATGTCCTATGCGTACCTGAGGTAGAGCTTGTCTGTAGGGCAGTTACATAGGTCCTGAGTGTGATAAAGACAGACCACACGTTCTGGACAGTTGGAGCAGGCCAGGGCAGAGAGGAAGCAAGTTGTCTTGCATTTGTCACACTGTCTCTCGTCATCGGGCAGCAGTTCAAACGCCTCTCTCTCCGCCTCTGTGATGCCCTGGAGAGTTCAAGAAAAAAGACAAATAACGGCGTGTTTATTTTGGAAGACTACAAGAACACAGTCTGTGCCCTTCAAATAAATCACAGAAGCACAAAATAACCACTTGGTTGCTCTACGTATTTCCACGTATCTTACCCTTTCCATCAGACCCTTGCGGAGTTTTCTTTCCTCCTGGACGATGATGAACATCTCCCGGTGTGTGGCAGCTGCCAGGTTGAGGTCTAGCCTTTCTGGGCAGGCAGCCATTTTACAGGTGAGCTCCTCGTGGGAGAACACGCAGTACCTCCGTAGGCGTCGGTAGTGCTCGATGCAGGAGCGACCAGCTGGCAGCTGAGAGCAAGGAGGGGCGGATGACAAAGAGAGTTAGTAATAGGCTTCCGCTAGTGATACTTAGTCCTTAGCGGGGAAGGAGGTGCAATAATGTCTTGCCGCTTACCCAGTCAGCAGTGCAGAAATTGACAGCTTCAGCAAAGTTGTATCCTTGGTTGAAGCCACTGTGGTAGGCTCTGGGGAAGGTGATGACAAACTCACCAGCACACTGGTTGGTGCGCACCACCTGCAGAGCAAAGACCTCGATGGTAAGTGCATGAAGCGGTAGAGCCGGTACACAGAGCTTATGAGAGGAGGTGCACGTGGTCAGCGTGAGCCACGTACCGGGACTCCGTGGGCCATGAGGATGTTGGGGTTCATGATGGTGACCAGCTGGTGCAGGAGGTCGGGCTGGGAGTCAAAGAGCTCCGGCGTCAGCTTCTTCATCACCTCCTCAAGCCGCTCTGCCGCCACAGAAGGAACGCCATACCACGTCTTGGGTTCCCCCCTGAAGACCAACACAGACCGATGAGCAGGAGAACACTGACAATGACCTGCTCTTCACCAGAAAACCCATGTAATATGCACTCGCTGAGCTCAAAAGACAGGGGGGTCACCAGTGCAGGTAGTTGATGGAGTAGCTCCAGTGGTCTTCAATGTGCCAACAGAAAGCCGAGAACACCATGCCCACGTAGAGCCAGGGCACCTTCATCCCAGAGATGTCGGCGTTGATGTGGCACAGAACAGACTGCTCCAGCACAGGCATCACATTCAGGTTCCAGCCAGAACGGGAATACTCCTGAAAAGAACAGCAGCGCAACGAGCCTTTACACAAGTGCTCTGCAGGGCCGGAATCCTGTTGGCATCAGGAAGGGCTCAATGGAAATTACCTCCTCTTCGCTGGTGAGGAGGCGCAGCCCGGTGTTCATCGGGAAGCCACTGCCGAACTCTTTGGAGTGAATGTCTGCCCCGTACTCCACGGTCACATCCTCCTCAATACTACTCACCAGCCTCCAGAACTCTCTCTCCACCAGCTCAGTGGGAACCATCTGAACATCGCAGGGATTTAAAAAGATCCCACCGTTAAAAGAGATCAGTCAGCGCTACACAGAATCAGGCCTGGTAGGAGCTGTGTGCCGAGGGTTCACTTACATGCACAGGCATGTTGAAGTAATCTGCTTTGAAGGCATCTGCCATTTCCCCAAAACTCTGCAGGCTGTACTCTCGCGTGGCCTGTTCAAAGCCAAACGCTTCTGACGGCCTCTTGCACTCCTACAGAGAAACAAGCAGGAAGGTTTAATATAGCAGGCAGTGAGCGAAGCTGCCTCTTTCCAGTGGAATCTGCACATACCGGCAAACTTGGAAGTACCTGTTATAACCCGAAGACACGCTTTCTTTTTGACGTGACCTTTGACTTACCTCTGCAACACATTTGGGACACCGCCAGTTGCCTTTGGGGGGTTCTGTGAGTGGGGGCAGCAGACAGAAGGTGTGGTAGTTGTCCTCACAGCCGTCGCACAGCAAGAGCTTCTCATCGTCATCCCCGCGGCCACACATCCGACACACAAAGGAGTCCACCTGAGAAACCATGGCAAGGAGAAGGAGAGATTGAATGACTCGCCGATGGCATTCATTACATCTGTTTTTAAACATTCGCAGGTCAACCATGACGGCCCCATGTGTTGTGCTTACAAACTGTGGGTTGTTGATGTTGCGTCTTAGCCTCATGGTCATCTTGGTGCAGAGGCCTTCTTTTGGCCCTCCTTCGTCATCCTCCTCGTCGTCATCCTCCTCTTCTTTAACGTCTTCGACCTTCGACTCATCCTTCTTCACCTCCAGCTTGACCCCAGCAGGGGGCAGCGAGGGGCTGGACAAGTTCTCGACCGCCTCCTTCTTCAGACTGCCCACCAGCTCTGCAGTGGCCGCCGGGTCGCAGGGAGGAGCAGCTGCTGTGGACACCTTGTCCCTGACCGTGACGGTCTGTGGCAGCTCGTCTGCAAAAGGAGCATCATAAATGGCCATTTAAAATCAAATAAGAAGTTCACATGGGACCTCATCTAACGATTAGTATTCAGGAACTACAATGGGTCGCTGGCAGTGATTAGCATCTAGTAGCTTATTTGCCAATGAGACATTATTACATCTAGTTCAGGGTATTTGTAGGTTTTTCTCTTGCCTGACTCAAATCTAATGAACAATAAAAGTGTTCAAGCCTGTTTAAGCCTGATTTGCCCCTCGGGGATCAATAAACTCTAGATTTTCATATCTCAACTGAGAAAAGGATTTCTGAACATACTCTGTATTGAGTAATGAGTAGGCGTCTACCTTTCTTTCGGATGCTCTTGTCTCTGGCCATCAGACCCAGGCCCATCATCTTAGGCCCCGCCCCGTAGATCTGCAGCTTCTTCAGCTCCGGGTTCTTCTCTATGTCCTCCTCTGTGGGTTCAGGCTAGGGGGTAGAGTGCACTGGTTAGCTTAAGACTACCAAACCATCTGACAAGACTCTTCACAGCACACAGACAGCCAAGCCAAGGATACCACATCCGGGGTGATGTCACGATAGCATAGCGATGCATCAGAACTTGGGCCTATGCTGAGGTTAGATGGGAAAGGAAATGTTAGCCTACAACGAAAAGTTTAAAGAACCAATAACGTGAGGAACAGAGCAACCACCACCAGTAACACCCATACAATTGCAAAGAAAAACAAAACAAAACAAAAAGTACCATACACAATGCAAGGTGTCAATTTAACTTCACACTAATTTATGAGTCATAATATCTACTTGCATTATGGGCAAGTATTGCAAATACTTGACAATCTTTCAAGAGATTGTGTAACCACAAAGAAAAACATGTTAATCTAACCTACAGGCTTTTTTAGATTCAGAGATGCAGTCCAGTGGCACACATGCAGCTGCACAACAATGCCAAACTAAAGAGCAGACAGCTGAAACAAAACGGCAGCGGCATACACAGCCCAGCGTTTATGCAAATCAAGCAACGTCAAGTAAAGAAAAGAGTTACAGAATTCAAAGAAAGGAGGTCAAGTTCACACTGAATGGAGGGGCTTTGAATACCTAATTTCAGCTCAGTGGGGGTGAAATAGTCTTAAGATATATGGACATGCTATGTTATGATTCAAGATTAAATTGTTTGCCAGTACAAATTTATGAAGTGGAACTTATCTAGTCCATAAAATCTGCCCATGTAGATTCACATACATTTACATGGTGTTACTCTTGTTCAAACATTAAGCCCATGTACAACAGAGAGAAATGGACTAATTTTACTTACAACCTTTTCAGAGGTGTCCAATACAATATAAGTGGAATCAAATTACTGATGTTACCAAGAATAGAGACTCTGCCTCAAACATGAAGCTCTCTTAAGCACCGTTTAACCACCAATCTCAGTTGCTAAACCTCTTAGAATTCTTCATTACCATTTTTTGATTTGCATTTTGTTACGACTCAACCATCTGGCGTGACACTGTTACACTGACAGTGTTTTTGTTGCAGTTAGTTAAAAGGTGAAAGTATAGAGCTTTGGCGAAGGCGTGAGTCTAGGTAAGAAAAGCGAGGCACGAAGGTAGAGGGCCGGAGAAAGTGAGCGTGTGCGCTCAGGAAGCAGTACCGCAGAGCTGAGTGGAGGGCCAGCGGAGAGAGGATGGGGGGCCAGATCCTCTGGACCCTGCAAGGGGAACAATATAGGCAACGATAAACTAAGACAAGAGGGGGAAAGGGGACGAGAGAAGGAGAGCGCCAGAGGAGACCTGAACCAGCTTGCAACCACACGCCATGGAGATGGGGCAACTCAAACTCACTAATAATACTTATAATGATTCAACTGTGGGCGTTCACAATATGAATGTATCTTTCATGTAAATGTCCTTTTCGAACATTTAAAAATATTATTTCAGATCACACTCAAATCAAAAAATGACATTGCATTATGATTCATTTCTTCCCAAGATTCAGACAACAGAGCATTTGAAACATCAGGAATAGTTGAGACCCTCAGGTTTATATTAGGGTCAATATCAACAATTACATTGCAAGATAGTTAAAAGAAACGATACTATGGCAAGCCATTAGTTACCAATTCTAAATGTTTTTCTTCAATTGAAGTCATAAAAAGTAGCATGGTTTTCATGCGAGTGTGGTTTTCAAATATACAAGAGGCTAATAAAAGAAAACATAGCATTAAAAAACAGCCACTGGAAATATGTTGATTATAAATGTGGCAGCAGATGAAATGCATACTTCTTAACACGTGGGGAAATGCAGTGAGACAGTAATGAGGGGTTAAAGAAGGACTACTGAGCAGAGGGCAAAAGCAGAGCAGCATGGAAGGATAAGGCAGGCATGCAAGCTACGTTCTTGAATGCATCATATGCACGCTTTTCATTATTAACATTAGTAAGAGACAAGAAACAAGCCAAGAACTAAATAACATACACAAAGTTGTTCAACCCAACCAGGCTCAGGTTATGGGAATCCTAAATGCAAATTTTTGTATCCAGCCACACTATCACATATCAGGCTTTTCGCAGTGAACTTCTCTTCAACAGAAATTGCAGCAGCATGTATGGAAATGATAACATAAGATAACATGAACATAATAAAATGGGAGGCTTCGTGTAACCCCACACCATTTGTCTTTTTTATGTAGAAGCTTGAATGCATGCTCATTTCATTTAGAAATAGCATTCCATTTCATCTGAGTAACAGCCAATAAAATAAGAGCAACAAAAGAAAGACCGAAGGCATCAAATGTTCTGCATGTTTTCATTACAAGGAAACAAACTGGAGATAGTACTATCAGTAGAATAGCATTAACCTTAAGGACATGATGACCAGAGAAACCATCACAGATAGAGCAGTCAGAAGCTAATTTAACGTCATCTGTTATTTATCAGACTAGGTTATATTGTTGTGTGACTTTGTGATTATCTTTTGAATGCTTTATAGTATTTCAGTTCTGATTATTATTGCTTACAATACAATACTACAATTACATTATTCAAATAAAGCATGCTAGACTTAAAGTATATCAAACTTAATATTTTTATGACAAGCCTGTTTCAATTGCTTTCATTTCTTTGATTCACAGCTATAAAAATAGAGAGGAAGGAAATGTATCTAGCATTTGACATAGACTACTGTACAATCTAGTGAGGCTTGAGTGAGCCAAACTCTACTTGCAACAACATGAAAACAGGAAAAACAGCAACATTTACCATCAACAAAACTGATTTTAAGGAGACGAGGGCCATCCCCAGAAAGATTAATTGACTATAATCTGTTCACAACAAAGTGACTAGACTTGAGAAATCTCCAACTCTAAGATAAGTGAAGAGCAAGCCTGGGACTTAATGATACATTGGACCATTTTATGTTTTTGCACTCACATCTGGCTGGCAGCGGTTAGCCCTGCGTCCGTAGCTGTTCATCTTGGAGGGCTGGACAGACTGGCGCAAGGGAATGGAGTGTGGCTTATACTCTCTATCCACCTCCTCGCCATCATAGTGCTTTGGCTTGCAGTGCTACAAGAGTGGGAAAGTTAAATAAATAAAAAGTTTAGTATGTGGTGACTAAAAAGTTAATTACTTACTTTGACCAAAATATTCATTGTTTGTTCCGTGGGTCAAGGAGACAAACAATAAGACATGAAGAGATAAAAAAACACCAGTGTTACTGTAACAGTGATATACTGTGTACATAATCGTTAAACTGATCCCAGTACATCCCACTGGATGACAATATACTTAAAATGTTGTTAGTTTAACAATGAAAATGAAAGCAATGAATATCCAGATGTTAGGGCTACACCTTTAGTTTGTTTACATTGCAACTGTGAGCAACACAAGCTAACTTGGTTGTTTCTTTATACAATTGCCAAAGAAATCCCACATCTACCTCATTTTTGGAGTCATTCAATTCACTAAAATGTTATGACCAAATACCACCGTCATGCATTGTGGAACACTATGTAATTATCTTAATGTGATTTAACTTGGGGAGGAAGTAGGAACCCACTTCCTAAGTTCTAGTCAACAATAGAACTGGTTATAGTGGCAGACACCGCCCTTGATTTGTTTAACAAACTGTACCTGCTCTACATCAAGCGATGTTTACATTCAATTTAATTTGCAACAAATTTGGTCCCTACATCTCCCCATCTCCCAATGTCGCTAGCTTCTATATTACGCTTTTGCAGACTTCTGTCGTTTTATGTCTGAATGAACAGCAACAGGAGAGTTGAGTTTGTGCAAAGTTTTACCGGCAGGCTGGCACCAGAGTGGAACATTTCAAAGGGGTAGACGATCCTCTCGTAGTGTGAGCGCAAGAGGGAGCCTATGTTCTTTCCGGGAGGGTAGCCCAGCCGCTGGGCCACACGAGCCCAGCGCCGTTCCTTACACACCAAGTCAAAGCCTCCTTCGTCTGTTACGATCTGGGAAAGAAAGAAAACACATACAATTAATCAAAACGTCTAACCAGGACCATAGAGCATCACATAAACACAAAGAATAAAGATAATAGCTCGTTCTTTAAAACAACAGCAATAGAATTAACACCTTTGACAAGCTGAATAGGTCAAGGATGCGCCTTTCGATGTTTGGGATTTTCAATGAGGATCCCTGGATTTCCCAAAACTTGGCAATGCGGTCCAAATAGTTTAACTTCACCCGAGTTTCCGCCTAGAAATTGGATGAAAGAGCACTGATAACAAGTTCACTCCCACAAACATTATGTCCACAAAGCGCAACAATCAGCACAGAAAAAACCAGGGTCAAACCTCAAGCTCATTGAGTCTCTGGATACGGGGAGTGAAGCGGAAAGTATCCAGCTCCACTGAAAAGGGCGGTTGCCAGTCCTATAGAGAATTAAAATTAAAGTCATCTTTTGATCCATCAATTTGAATTAATTATTTGGTCACCATAAGATAGATAAACATTTACCGCTGGGGGCCGGATCTTGCAAATTCCAGACTTCTCTGCAATTGGACGGATCTTGGCAATGTAGCCAAGAGGGTCCTGAAATTCTTCCCATGATGGCTCGAATACCGGGCACTCCGGAGGAGGCACAAACTCTTCCCCTTCCATCACCCTGGCAACAGAGAGAAAATGTTAAACAAAGTTAATTCCAAGCATACACAGTGAAAGGCCATGATTTTGAAAAGGCATATTAGGCTATAGTTTTATTTTCCATGGGTTTGGTTTGGAACATCAGTATTCATAGTAAGTTGTGGAATAATTATTTTAGAGTGATAATCATTCACAAAATGAACTGTGCAATCCCCAAAGGGGGGCATATTCAAGAAAATGTGTAATGTGAATATTTCGCCATATTAGATAGACGTTTCAATTATCTATAGCCTTTGCACTTCACAAGAGCCAATTAATTTACAGCGGTTTAAGACAATCAGCACTTTACACGAACAACCCAGGTCTGGGGTCAACTTCCGTTGGGGGAGGAAGGAGGCTGAGACTGGTCTAACCTCACCCCTTCCCCCAACATTACAGACACAACAAAACAAATAGCCCAGTAGAAACAACAAGGCCCATTAGGACACAAACATGGTGGTGCGTGAACAACTTACACCAGCATACGGAGTCTGTCGTTTTGTCAAAGTATAGAACATATTTATAAAAGTCCAAACATTAAGTCAACTATATGTCTAGAGTAGACGATGGTCTATTCAAGACGGCAAGTGTACTTGACCGTCTTTACTCAATGCTGACCACATTTGTGAATCTGTCGCCCAAACGCTCATATCGGGTGCTTCACGGGCCTAAAAACAAACAATGGCGTTGAAACCACGAACCCAAGAATTGAGGCCAACTACAGCATCACTACTCCCAGGTGGTGTGCGACTGATGACTTAATTTACAAACATACACCCAAAGACAACAGACCGCCGGTATAGTAAGGGAGAACTAGAAACATGAATAAACTAAACGTTAACCCGAGACACTGGTGTTGAATAGAATCATCTGAGAAGTACTCATACGCTAGCAAGAGTGAGAACAGACACCATGAGCTCTAGAGACGTTTTCTATAAATATGTGTTTATATAGACATGAAAGTTGTTAAGTCAATAATATACAACTGTCGTACTATGTTCCTTTTTCCATCGACACGTCTGGAAATCTTGAGGGGTTTGTTCGGCCCGGGGTCACAGTGAGGATGCTGTCGGTAGCGTTTGCGGCCTCCACTTTTCAGCCAAGTACAATCACCTCCCACGGTCTAGGTAAGCAGCTAGCACTAGCGGACTGATGCTAGTGAAGGAAACTTGACTTGACTACGCTAATGACGTTAGCGTCCGTAGCCAATTATCTAACGTTAGCTATACACGTAACAATGGCAGGGAGAAAATAAACAACTGCCAAAAATTGTATACACATGACATTTTACTTGATTACACAGTCGCTACTGACCCGTAGACACCTCGATGTCCCGGGGAATGATGAGGGTTGGTAGTAACTGCCCTTCCTCTGTTGTGATTTTTCTGGTGGTTAGCTCACGTTGGACAGCTGTGGTTGGTCCAGTTGGCTAGCTACTGCTAGCAAATAAAGTTGGCCGTTTTACAGCTTATTCCACCATATAGCACCGTCCCATTAAATACATAGACAAAAGGGACAGACCGTATACGCGTATTTCACGTCAGAAAAAATCTCAAACTAAAGATGATGACACTATTAATCCATTTATGATCAACACCATCTCTGCCTTAGGATCATCCTATCTTCCTTAACAAGACGCCATTTTAGTTTTTTTCTCACGGCTGAAGCACAGCCCCGAGTCTCGAGACGAATAGCTACGTCAAAATCACAACAGAGCTAGGCTATGGGTGGATTGTAGCGTTATCCCGGTCTATCACAATGCAATCTCCGGTCTCTTACTTCCTATGAGCTGTGTACGCCAGTTAACAGTCCTCAAAGCGGAACGATGAGAATAAAAACCTCAGACAAATAACCACAACAACGACAAGGAGAATAATATGGAGTTTTGACGAAATATGTGATAAAGCAATATCCGAAACATGTAACGGAAACGGATACCCTTCTATCGTAAGTCCCGCCCTCTCTCGCCGCTAAACCCATGTAATAGAAAGTCCCACCCTCTCTCTCGCCAGCAATGGTCATTTGGAGTATCCCGTTCCAGACGTTCCGACGTGAACGCATGGGAACGAGGTTACCACTCAGAGCAGAAGGACAGGGAATCATGCAATTTCGTAGGGTCGTTTATAGATAAACTACTTCACAACAAAAGTAGAGAAGGTCACCATATAAAATGTGTGTTTTAATCTGTTAACACAACTTGATATATGCTTGTACTCTTGTTTACATTGTTCGTGGCTCATACATTTTCTATATGGACATCGCCACAACATGATGTGTAGCGGATGCAATCAATGAGACAGCACATACTATTTGATCTCAGTTACAGATGTCCACCTCACTCACAATGTCCGATTGGCAAAAACGTAGCCTATTATTTTATTACTACATGCTTATAGCTAGTCTTTAATTTTATTTAGCTTTCATTTCGTTTATGACAAGGCCTATGGGCTCCTTTCAACTTGTATGTTGACCTATTCTATGGATTTGTGGATGACATTTAGGCTACATGGACAGGCTTATGTTGGCCATAACAGCACCATGCTTACCAGAATATGCTATATTATTTATTTAGCTTTCTATTGCCGGATTTTGCCAGTTTTTAGCTTCCCTATTTGACAGCTTAAGAGAAAGGGTTGTTTAAAATGTCTCATTACACATGCTTGCTCTAGGCCTAAGCCAAGTTCAAGAAGAAAAAGAAACATAGGCGGTTCACTGCAAGGACGCTTTTTTAATTTAAGCAATAAATATTCACATCTCTTTCAGCACACACTTGATACATTCACAAATAAAAATTCTAAAATTGTATATTTAAAATGGTGTCAATAGGTGCCCTAACATATTAACACTTGTAGGCCTTTATCATGGTAGTTAACCTTCTGTTTTGAATTAGAGAAATGGAAAAAGATTTTAATTTTGGCCTACTGAATCTACTTTAATTTATTTTGCTCATATATATACATACCTAGTGGCACTCACATGCACACACCTGAAACAGAATAGGAGTAATTTACCCCTAACCAAAGCCTATATGTATAATATAATATGTACATTTAGGTTTATACAGTACAATCCATTCAGTAAGTGCAGATATACCCATGCAAAAAGAGCCAAAAAAAAAACCCACCATTGAAGCAATAGGCAGAGCAACAAGTACTGAAAAACATTTACATTTTACATTCCTAAATCTCGCCAAATGTCACAATACACTTTATTTCTTGAGGTCTTTGATGTGCCTTCTTCTTCTGCATCTCAATAAACAACTTCATCAACTTCAAATCCCAAACCAGTCTTGAACCACATACCTTTCCTAATAAGATACACAATTTAGTTCGGTAATCAATGGCACTAATTCCGGCCTATCTCTGTTCACTGTTACACATTCAAAAATGACTTTAAGCACAAGAGACTGCACACCCAGGAGGTACTGAGATAAAGAAAAGTTGTCTTTTACATTCCACACGCGGGTTATGTTGAACAAGAAGCCCATTCAGCAGGGGCCCGGAAAATGTCCAAAAGTGTAAACAGAGATCTTTAAAGAATGATTGAAGCAGGAGGATAAGAAGAAGGCCATTGCTGACTTAAGACATCACTCGTGTGCAAAAACACAAAACTGCATTTAAAAGCGTGCGTTTTTATAAAGGCGTAGAGTGTCAAAACGCGCAACAAGTTGTTTTTAATGGCTGTAAAGAGTTGCCTCTGAAGGAATGATGGCTTCCTAAATGGAACATAGCTTCATAAATCTATGGCAAGGCTGAAGCCCTTTTCTTTACAGGGAGCCATATACAAAATTCTAAAGTATTTTTCTCCCCAAGAGCTCATGTGTTGTTTGCAAAAATAATCTCCTCAATCAACGCAAAAGGAGGAAGGAAAAAGTTCCACCATCCAAAAGGTCCTCAATCTCATTCATAACGTTTAAACCATTAGTGATAATATCTACCAAAAAAGAAATGGCAATCATTATAGTATGGAAATAATCCCCCTACACATACAATAACACCCTCAAGCAGCTTACGTGAGTTGAGGGAATTAATATGTGTGCATAAATGTTCTATAGTCATGTACAGTCAAACATCGCTGATATAATTAATCACTGATCAAAACATTTATCAAACAATATTTATCATACTCATAGCAGGTATATAATAATATCAATACAATAGCGAAAAAGCTTCAGAAACATTAAAATAGATTATTGTTCATATAATTAATTCCCACTTCCCACACAAAATGTTATTTATTAATAAGCCAGGTGGCTTTTGTCAACATGAAAACGATTGTAGAGCAATAGACCATGGAGCCAGAAAACGTGCACAGGCCTAAACATTTTGGGACAATGCAACACATCTGAGGCTCAAAATAGAGAAAAATAAAAAGTCTTACAGGTAAGCAAAATCTGAAAATAATGACAGACACTAAGAGGCTAATGAGATTATTGCAAATTCGTGTACATTTCTTTGCAATTATCTGCAAAAACGTTTTACAATGTCGAACGGCCAAATAAACATAATCGTTATTTAAGCTGTCTTTTTTTACATCAATAAATAAACGGCTTGTTACTTATATATTTGTGTTGGTTCCAACACTGCCTCGCTATAAGTCGTAATGCTGAAACAGTCGAAGGGGCCAAATTATTACACATTCAACTAAAGATAAAGATATATGGCTATAGCTTTTATTTATTGTGAACGTGTTCTGATGTCATCATGTATGTGTGTGGCCTCGGTTCGGTATGTCAGTGTCTAAGCGTGTGAACAAACTTCTACGCTACTTGTCAACGCTTACATATGCGGGAAGCGGAGGTGAAAGTAGCAGAGACGGAGTAAGCTGCGCTTCCTCTTCTCGCTAGCACCGCTGCTGTCGGTCCTCGTCGACCTGCTCCTAGCTCTACTCCTGCCCCCCACCTCCTCTGCCCGTTCTGACCTCTGACCCCTGGAGCCCCACCCCCTGCTCAGACCACGGTGCTTATCCGGTTGATAGCTTTGGATTTGGAACTGCTGCTCCCGGGGCCGGCCGGACCCGCTCCCATCCCCTGCGGGCCCTGCTGAGGCGGCCCGGGGTGCTGAGGGGGGTGAGGGGAGAGAGGTGTAAGAGGGGTAAGGGGGGAGGAAGGGGGGGGTAAAGGGGAGTGTGGTGGGGGAGGAGGGATGGAAGAGAGCGGAGGGTACTGGGGCAGATAAGGGCCGGCGGTAGAGGCGGGATGTGCATTGGTGGTGGTGGTGGGCGGTTGGTGGTGGTGGTGGTGGGGCAGGGTGCCGAAGATGAAGTGCGTCTGGTGGACGGGGTGGGTGGCCGGGTGCGGGGTTTGTGCGTGACCGGGGTGGGTGTGGGAGTGTGCGTGGGGGTGCGGTTGGGAATGAGACAGTGTGAGAGGAGGCTTCGTGCCAGGGACGCCGGCCCCTCTGACAGAGTGTATGGGCTGCGCGTGGTACAGGGCGAACTGCGGGCTCGGGGATTGCTGGGAGTGAGGAGAAAGGGGGGGAGGACAGCCCACCACCATGTTGCCGTATCGACCCGGTAGCCCATGCTGGGAGAGCTGGGAGAGATGGGCCAGCTGCTGGGCGTGTGTGGGACCAAGCGGTGGACGACAGGGTAGTGGGCTTCTCTGTATAGTATGAGTGGGGACGCCCTGCAAAGGGGACGGGACAGTTTGTACGTGGTAGCGATGGTGATGGTAGTAAGGTGGTGGAGGCTGCACGGCGGCCGTGTGACAGTACTGTGCATGTAGAGCCTGGATCTTGGAAGGCCCCCCGTCCAACTGGCACAGGGATGAAGGGGAGTGAGGAGGGGGACCTCCCGTAGTCGGTGGGGGGACAGGGGCGGGGTAGGGTGGCCCCGGTGGTATAAGGGGCCCCGGTGGTTTGGCGCGTTTGCTCCCAAACAGGGACCCGAGGAAGGAGCCACTGTTGTTGCTGCTCCCCCCAGGTACGCCCCCCACCCCTGATCTCTCTACACTGCTGGGGACCCCCCCCACTCCTGTCCCAGCAGTGGTGTGTTGTTGCCCCGGCCCACCCCCCACCCCCGTTCCGGGGCTCAGGATGGGGCGGTGAGGCCGGTAGTCTTCAGTTCCATAGCAGCCAGGGACCACGCCCGGAACCGTGTAGCGCTGATGGGGCTGTGGGCTGCTAATGATGGAACCCTGGGAGGAGAGAGAAGGAATTCATTGCTTTGGCTGATACCAACGTGCCCACCTTCGTGGGGGAATCCCTGGAGCAAAACAACCGCCTCCATCGCGCAGCTCGTCAAACACAAATATGCAAAGATCAATATCATGTACAGAGCATGCTTGGGCTTGTGTGTTCTTTTTTCTAATTGGAATGCAAAGAGTGTGAACAATACAGGAGGCGTGTGCAGGCATGTGTAACCAAGAATACACACACACACACATACACAAACACACACACACACACTCACACACACACATGCTTTAATAACGCGGTGCAAACACAGCGCATGCTAGGGTTGGCTGTATTAGGGGTTATTAAAGTTAAGGTCCGTTGGGGTTAGACAGCCACGGCTAGCCACTCAGACTTACTTCCATGGTACTGTCCAGAGAACCAACACTGTTCCTGCGACCACGTTTCCCTGCACCCCACCAGGAAGAGTCCGTTAGTTAGTAAAGAGTGAAAGAACAGAATGGTTCATAGGTGTTCTTTTACATGCTGTTGTTGTTGGGACATTGATGAGGTTGTGTCTGAATGGAACTGATATGAAGAAGAATATGAAGCAAGCAGAGAAGAATTTCACCCCAAGTGCTCGCCGCACCCATTGGTAGGAAAATAAATTGGATTGGGCCCTATCACCGTAGAGACTATTCTCTCTTACCTGTGTCCGATAGGTCCCTGAGAGATGAGCTGAGGGCCGTGCGTTTGAGACCTTCAGCGGCTGAATAGTTATCATCCAGGCTTGGCCGTCCCAGAGAGCCGTTCACCACATCCCCCTTCACCACACCACTCGTCAACAACCCAGTACGCATCACACCTTTCTGCTTCTCCAACTCCGCTGTGGAAGCCATGAGAGAGCCATTAAAGGCTTTTTCTAATCTGTTCCAGCCAATAGATGGACCATAATCTCTAAAAATGATAAAGGACACCAGCAAGGACTTGGTGGCCCTCTGCCCCCTCATCAATAAACATATAATTATAGTACGAAATAAACCCACATCGTACTCGGACTTTGGAGTTGCAGTGCACCACAATGACCAGCAGGTGGGGTACTTACACTCCACTCGATATTTCTCCATCTCCTGCACTTCAGCGATGCTCTCCCTGAGGTCGCTGACAAAGCGTGTACGGTCCTGCTGACTGGGCGCCAAGAAGACGATAAGCACTTTCCTCTCCCCACCCAGCACCGCTGAAGTCAGGCGAATACCGTGGGGGTAATCTATGAGGTGAAGTGTGTTTGTTATTTCAACATCCAAACGAGAGTGGTATTAACAAATATTGGAAACTAGATTTTTTCTTTGTTGCTCACAGGAGTTCTGGAACATGTGCACTTGCATCTCAACCAAAGGGAAGGATTGTCTGAAGCTATATGTCACTGAGGTTTTCTTCTTCTGGAAGATCTTGGTCACCTGGTGTTTGACAAAGATAGGCCAGGGTTAACACTTGCAGAAGATGAAATACTAAAAGACAACCATTGTTATCTATGTGTAGCCCTAATACATTCAGAAAGGTGGCCCATGCATTGATATTGGCTATACATCCCTGGTACATTTGCATGCAAATGGGTCCTAGATCTAAAGTCTCAAGTCTAAGTCTTACCACAAGGAGGTCATTGAAGAGGAAGACCTCTCTTTGGTGCACTCCAGTCCTCTGGGGTCTGTTAGGATCAGGAACCTCATAGAGCTGGCAACAACACACCAGCCTGCGGTGAGGCAGGGACAGCACCTACACAAGTACACAGAGCTGTCATTTATTGTGGACATGAAATGCTAAGCATGTGATCATATGAGATGGTGAGAAGATGGAATTTTGAAAAGTTTGATCGTAAAAACGACATTAGACATTTGGAAATACTCAGGTTCTATGTATTTAAGTTATCACATTGAAAGCTCATCAATGTTATTTAAAGGAGCAGTAGTTTAAATGTCAGCGCTATAATTGGAGTGTAATTTGTTAGAAATGCCACAGCCATCCTTCACTATTTGTGAGTGAAATCTGTGAGAATATCTCTGTATGAGCCAATCTTTATATGAGCCTCTGTATGAGCCAATTTAGATTTTAGACCGCTCCCTGCTAATTTTTGACCAATCATCTCTTCCCTAATTGGTTCAGGGAGGTGAGTGAATGCTGAAAATGCAGGGAAATGTAGGGAGGGAGGGAGGGAGCAGAGAGGGAGGCGACGATTTATGGGTTGTTTAATTTCAAAATCTCTTTTCTCTTCTGCTCTCTCTTAACAACTCTCAAATATGACCTACTTTACCCAGACACATATTTAAAAAAGTATATTTTCTTAATAGAATCTGTTCGAGGCAAGTAAGAACTGGCTCCGGCTCCTGGCTCCGGCTACAGTGATTCAAATGTAAAGCTCACAGGCTTCTTGCCCACAATGACTCTTTCCACGGCCTGGACTTGGGACACGTGGTCATCGTTGGTCCTCAGCTCCCACTTCTGAATGCGCTGGTAGATCCCAACGAGAAGGTCCCTTGGTATGTCTTGACCATTGTCTACCCCTTAAGTTAAATAGGAAGGTTATGAGTTAAACAGCCGGCATGCCAACAAGTCTGATCAGAATTAATAAAAGTGTTGACAAGATGGCAGTCAAGCTTCGTTTTTATAGGTTTTTTCCACACTAGAGGGAGCTGTGTTCGTTAGAAACCCAGCATAATGGAATAGGGAACCTCAGTCTGTGTACAAAATACATGTTGATGCTTTTCTAAAGTGCATACGATTCATATTCAATTTTTTTCTAATACTGCTGAAGTTACAGAGTTTGATAGTTTAACATTGAATAGTAATCGTGCGAATTGTAATAGTGCAAAGGCAAAACGCAACCTAAAGAATAATTGTATTACAGGTTTTACATATGGCATTTATCAAGTCACTCAATTAGTCAACGACTTCATGAATCCATGGCATGTTGATCTCAGACTTGCTGGTTTGGTTTGGTGTGTTTAATAAATTCCCGGGCTGAAAGCTTGTGCATTGCTGTTTCCTTTATAGTGAATACACAACATGACATAACAAGGAGACTTTTGCAGAATAATTTGTCTTTTGACCTCTCAAATTCTTAATGAAGTCCTCAATCTTCATCTTCCTCTCGGCCTTGACGTTGGGGCTGTACATGTCCGTGTTGAGGAGGATGATGGCGAAGGCCAGGATGAAGATGGTGTCCGGGTTCTGGAACTGGCGCACCAGCGTTGGGTTACACACACAGTACCGCTGACTGTGTGAAAGACAGGGAAACAAAGATAATAACTCAATGAAAGAATTCAGTACCACAGTCCAAACATTATATATGCCGTTTGGTCGAAGCTTTGATCGATACCGTCTTACACAATACGAATGCATTCATTTATTTTAAACCATAACCCCTCCATACAGTAACATCATGGCCAATGTCAGAAACACACCTGAAGGCCTCGATGAGCCTCTCCACTTTCTGAGCTTCTCCCTGGACCTTAATCTGGGCCTGGAACTTCCTCAGGGCGTCGTCCAGATCCATACCGGAGAAGTCCATCTCATCCACCACACAGCTGAACACACACACGCAGGCACACACACACACACACACACATACACAAACATGTGTGCACATACACACAATGTACACCAAGACACAGTTACATATTATGCAAGGGCTAAAAAATATATATTTGTGGGTGGTTGAAAATCCTCTTGCATAAAAGAATATAAGTGAACCATCACACTTTGTTATTTTTCCTGAAATATTACTGAACCCTGAAAATAATCACTTTGGTTTTATCACTCGCTTTCTCTCTCAATGATCTCTGGTTTATTTCTGACTTCCTTACTCCAAAACATCCTTGTTGAACTGTTTCTGCCGGTTGCCTAGGAACTCCCCAATCATCTGTCTGCTGAGGCCCTTCCTCTCCAGGATGAAGCGAGCGATCCCCACCGGCGTGTCTGACACAAAGCCTCTCTCTATCAGGTACTGGATTCCTTTCTCCGGCTTCCTGTCAGAGGCAAACCAAAGATCTCATTCAAAGCTAAACTGTATAAACCCATTCAAATGAGACATTTAACAAAACATTTTGACTATCGACTAAAGACTCCACTTACATTTCTATTTTTATTTGACATAATCGATATTCCTATGAGTGAGTTTGCGGGGACTCTTACTTGTTGAAGAGGTTGAGGCCGATGCGGTACTGGCGCCTCTGCACCACGTCGTTGTTGAACGGTGGGGAGTCCCAGCTGTGGCGACTCTCTCGCTGGTAGGTCTGCTTGCCCAGGGGGGGCAGCGGCTCCCGCAGGCTGTCCTGCGACGAGGAGCCCGAGCTGCAGTTCACCGTCTCGTTGGAGTTGGTGGTGGAGTTGAGCGAGTCGTTGTCGCCGTCGGAGCAGCAGGGCTGCTCCAGAACACCGGGGGGCAGCGCAGGGGAGGAGGAGGAGGACAGAGGGGTGGTGGGGGGCTGCTGCGGGGAGGAGGAGGAGGAGGGCGTGTCCGGGTACTGGTGCTGGTGGTGGATGGGGTGCTGTTGGTGGTGTTGTTGGTGGTGGTGGTGGAGGGCCACGTGCTGGGGGATGTGCGTGGGCAGGGGCCGTCCCACGGCGCGGGTCTGGCCCTGGGCGGTGGCGGTGGAGGAGGGGCGGGGCGTCATGTTGGGAGAGTGTTTGAGGGTTCCCTGGGGGGAGCCGGTGCCCGCCCCCGGCTCCTGTTCGTACACCAGCTGTCGGCTGAGGGAGCCGCGGTCGGAGCGGTCGCTCGTGTCCACGGAGCTGTCGCTGGGGGGCTCGATGGTGAGCAGGGGGAGGTGGGCGCCCCTCAGCCGGTAGTCCCGGCACTCGGTGCACGGGGTGCTGCGGCGGCTGTTGCTGCTGCCTCCTCCCTCCGTGTCGCGGCTGTCTTCGCGCACGGCCACGCCGCCGCCGGGGCCCCAGTACTCTGTGTCGGTGCTGCTGGGGGCCCGGTCCAGGGACAGCGGCGAGGAGGGCATGCAGTCGTCCATGTAGAGGGTGACGTCGCTGTAGGACGTGGCGGTGCTGTCCCCGTGCATGCTGGCCCTGGCCCTCTCTCCCAGGCCTCTCTGGGAGGACGGGTTGCTGCTGCTGCTCCACACGCACTCCCCGAAGTCCCCGCCCTCCCTGCTCCCCTCCTGGGAGTCATCGCGCCCCGCGGTGCGGCAGCTCAGGGCGTCGTCTATGGAGTCGGCCAAGGACTTCACCTGGAGGGGACCAACGTGGAAGGATTAGCATTGGATGTACGACGGGGATGTTTAGCTTCTCCCTGTTTAAGATGAATGTTGGACTGAGCTTTTGCTAAGGGTGTGATACACACAATATGTACATGATTACGGTGCATAACATTATCCCTCGTTGCTCGCTTTGGTCACTGGGTTTCGACAAATTATCTTTAAATTAAGATTGAATCAGTACAATGATGGTTACTGTTAAGATTCTCTTACTGAAAAGAGAACACATATTTATATGTGTGTGTGTGTGTGTGTGTGTGTGTGTGTGTGTGTTTGTCCGTTTAAGGAAGTGGGAAAATCCATGCGTTACTCATTGCCGCATTTAATGCGTTTACCTGCTTGGAGAAGGAGTCCTCTAAGTGTGTGTAGTTTGCGGGGCGGTCCACATCAGGCGAGTGCGGGGGACCTATGGCCACGCTGTGGGTGAAGTTGGTCTGCGTCTGAGCCTGCTGCTGCGGCTGCCGCTCGTCGAAGGAGTACTGCAGCCGCATGTTGGACAGGATGATGCGGCGCGTCATGCGACTCTCCGAGGCCGAGCTGCGGAGACGCTCGAAGTTCTTGTTCATGCGATACTGCCGGAAGGCGGTCTGGATGGTCTTGGCTGCTCTGCGGCTTACGAAGGACCCACCGTACTTTCTCTCCAACATTTCCACCTGGGCAGGGGAGCAAAGGTTGCAGGTAGGTGATGTATGAACTGCCTTCATGACGCACGTTCACGTCGAGCCATGAATATTTATATTCTTTAGTTTTTTCTGTGTCATCGTATGTATACATACAACGATGTAAAACCTTCATCATTCATGGCAGCAATACCTTCTTGTCTTGCAGGTCTGTGGAGAGCTCATAACTATCCAGGGCCTTGCATCGCTTGTTCTCCTCTTCCTCTTGTTTGCGAAGGGCCAGGCTAGCAGGGTTGGTGTCGCGTGCGCTGTGCCCAGGCCAAGCCGACAGAGCCGGGGACCGAAACACAAGGAGGGCCCCTGGGTCCCAAAGGACCGGCGCTGCTGTCAGTGTAGAGCTCGGGGCCCCGCTGGTAGGAGGAGGTCTGGATGTACGAGCCGTCTGTGTGGGAGCCCGTATCTGGGCACCGGGAGTCCCCTTCCACACTAGAGGAGGAGACGGTACGAGACGTTATGGTGGTCATGGTTCTGGGGAAAACAGGACATCAAATAAGATCAATAAGCCATTGCATCATACATTTACATCATACGGTTTGTTGAAGTCATATTGTTTCAGCGTACGACACAGGAGGAATCTGGACACACAGGGCATTACTTAACCTGTTGCGCACTAGATACAAAGCAGTAGTTGAATTCCTTCTCAATGGACAACATCGTTTTAGACAGGGCACTCACTTGTTTGCATCAGAGCGGCGGTGTATTACATATCTCTTATTGGATCTCATAAGGAAAGGAGACCACGCCGGGCAATGTTGCAATGAAATAGACCTCCCTGTCTTCTGTGATGTGTCTTAAAAGGATGGACACATCCAACCTGACACGTGCAACGATCTTTCGAATCAGATCCTGAGAGAAATAAAACTTCAGTCAAATGTCAGACAAGTGTGTGATAAGAATGTTGCATTGCGTCAAAACAATGTTTAGCCTGGGAAATGACCACATTTATTTTTCTAATTTTGAACTACAACCTTCAATATGCATGAGCCAATGTGCCTCTGTCTAACCGTCTCTCTCTCTCTCGCCTCTATTAACACATTAAAATCTCCCCAAGCTGACAGGAAATACCTGGTTGTATATTAAACAAGCACTCGCTGAACAGGTCCGCGTCAAACAGGAGCATTCTATTTCAAGGACTATTGAATACCACAGCATAAAAGCCACACTCAAAACCTCTCCACCGACTCTCGTAATGAGGTGGCTTTAAACACTGCAGAACCTTACTTTTACCACAACCAAAACTGGAAATCGAACAGCATAGTTCTAGACTCAGCACAGTCTACCAATCAAACATGTTCTCAAAGAAATCCAACAGTCTGGCGCTTGTACGATGTCCTGATAAATACTTGTGGTCTTGTGGTAAATGATTCCACCCAAAGAGTCACTTTAGTCAGTCGGTCAGGGCTTTAAGAGTCTAACTCTAGTCACAAGGTTTCTGCCTACATTTCCTCCTTAGCCACACCCCTATCCGTCGCTTGTGCCCTGTCCCGTAGCGAGACAAAAACACTGAGAGGTGACAGGCAAGGTCAGTGGAAGTGTGGATGCTAGCATTATGATCAGGAAGTGTATGCGTATCACATTTCTTTTCCTACACTGTGCACTATGATGCCAATAGCATGGCTGGCAGGGGATAAGATCTAGAATGTTGGATAAATGCCTTCATGAAGTATTATTCATATGAAGCCAAACAACATCCACCTCCTCTCCTCGTGGAGTTTGAGTATTGCTCACTTTAGTCGCTTCATCTCTTCTGCCAACTACATAACTAAACAAGAAACTGTGTTTGTATGTCATTGGCAGAAGAGATACAATGAAGGCCCATTTTGTAGGAATAATAATCAGTTTCCATGCAACAATAGTCATTTAGGCGATAGAGAGAAAAGGTTAATCCCGACAGAAACAAAAATAAATACAGCTTATTAGAGCAGAGACAGAGAGGGGAATGGTTATGTGCTGCTCAGTCAATGGACAGGACTTCCTGTACCGACAAACAATGCATAGCTTGGCTAAATAACGACAGCGAACCCCGGGCAATATGTTACATAACACACAAGAAAAGAAAAAAGAGCTAAACTCTGACACCTGCTGGCAATCCATATCGCAATAGATGCATCCAGTTCACACTTGCATAACAAACACAGGTGGTGAATGTATTTGGGCTTGCAACCAACAAAATCATTTATCACATGATACAAGTGCTAATACAAGTGTAGCTATGCCTTGAAAAGCTTGTTCTATCACCGAGCGTGTTCCCGCCCTCGCTCCTTAAATAGAGAAATCACGAAGATTGGGTTGCTTGGTGACGGTTGCTGTGGGGCCTTTGTGGGCGGTGAGGCAGTTGTTAAGGTTGAGACGTGAAGTTGCCATGGCAACGCAAAAGGCGTTTTCCCCCCCCCCATTTATATTGGGTGCAGAAGATGCGCAAGCCGTGAATGACAACATATTTTGCATCCGTTATAAGCACACATAAAAACAAGTTGCTAAGAACAAACCCGTAAATCCCGAGTTCATTTCCCTACCTACCGTGCATAAAAAAATGCTAATTCTGTAATTATAAATAATGACAATGAGCAATGGTTCATGTGTTCATCAGAGTACATTACGATATGCTAAGATGACTCATAGTAACTCAAAGATGAACCTGCAGCTTCATTTTCCAACGTCCACGGCGCACAGCCTACCGTGCCCTTCAGAGTGCGTCAAGCGACCCCGTTTGAAGGAGCGGAAAAGAACTGGACTTTGTGGCTCGGTTGCCAACAGGTGGGGGGGAGCCCTGACCCCACTCTGACAGCCTACTGTGCACATCAGCCGGAGCAGATGGCAGTTCCTCTCCCCCTGATGCCCACACCGGTGAGCTGGAGGAACACACAAGCAGCTCCACACAAGATGTCTTTTTGTTTTACCATCATTTTTACCATCATTTATAATTATGTGAAATAAATACTAGAAACGACGTAGTCATTTATCACACTCTCATCCAAAGCGACAGGTAGGGTTGCCGTAGGCCGTAGTAGATTGCGGACGGTGGGGATCGGACCCAGAACCTTTCAACTGGGAGTGGAACGCGTAACCACTTCTGATCAGGGCTCCTGAGGTGATTGACCTGGTGCAACAATTCCAGACACATTTTCCAATTCATACACACACAGTAAACAAGATGAGTGTGTTAAAACGTGTAAAGGCAGTGTATCCTACAATATTCAACATTAAACAGTTTTAAACACTACCAAACAGGACTTTAACTCAACATGAACCACTGGTACTAAACAGGACTTTAACTCAACATGAACCACTGGTACTAAACAAGACCATAACTCAACATAAACCACTGGTACTAAACAGGACTTTAACTCAACATGAACCCCTGGTACTAAACAGGACTTTAACTCAACATGAACCACTGGTACTAAACAGGACCTTCACTCAACATGAACCACTGGTACTAAACAGGACTTTAACTCAACATGAACCACTGGTACTAAACAGGACTTTAACTCAACATGAACCCCTGGTACTAAACAAGACCATAACTCAACATGAACCACTGGTACTAAACAAGACCATAACTCAACATGAACCACTGGTACTAAACAGGACTTTAACTCAACATGAACCACTGGTACTAAACAGGACCTTCACTCAACATGAACCACTGGTACTAAACAGGACTTTAACTCAACATGAACCACTGGTACTAAACAGGACCTTCACTCAACATGAACCACTGGTACTAAACAGGACCTTCACTCAACATGAACCACTGGTACTAAACAGGACTTTAACTCAACATGAACCACTGGTGCTAAACAGGACCTTCACTCAACATGAACCACTGGTACTAAACAAGACCATAACTCAACATGAACCACTGCTACTAAACAGAACTTTAACTCAACATGAACCCCTGGTACTTAAAAAGACCATAACTCAACATGAACCACTGGTACTAAACAGGACTTTCACTCAACATGAACCACTGCTACTAAACAGGACTTTAACTCAACATGAACCACTGGTACTAAACAGGACCTTCACTCAACATGAACCACTGCTACTAAACAGGACTTTAACTCAACATGAACCACTGGTACTAAACAGGACCTTCACTCAACATGAACCACTGCTACTAAACAGGACCTTCACTCAACATGAACCACTGGTACTAAACAGGACTTTAACTCAACATGAACCACTGGTACTAAACAGGACTTTAACTCAACATGAACCACTGGTACTAAACAGGACTTTAACTCAACATGAACCACTGCTACTAAACAAGACCATAACTCAACATGAACCACTGGTACTAAACAGGACCTTCACTCAACATGAACCACTGGTACTAAACAGGACTTTAACTCAACATGAACCACTGGTACTAAACAGGACTTTAACTCAACATGAACCCCTGGTACTAAACAGGACATTCACTCAACATGAACCACTGCTACTAAACAGGACCTTCACTCAACATGAACCACAGGTACTAAACAGGACTTTAACTCAACATGAACCCCTGGTACTAAACAAGACCATAACTCAACATGAATCACCAGTACTAAACAGGACTTTCGTTTTGGCTTCGCTGTGCAGTATTAGTCCGCAGGGTGAAACCAGGTGACAGTTGAGCTATAAAGGGTGTTGTATAAATCATGAGTGTGGTCATTTCGCAGCTGGTATCTGCACCTCATCACTTATGCAGGGGAAGCCTGTCTTCCTATTACACTTGCCCCACAGTGCGTATGTGTGTGTGTGTGTGTGTGTGTGTGTGTGTGTGTGTGTGTGTGTGTGTCTGTGTTCTCTCCGGTTGCAAGATCTCAGAGTCTCAGGCCCTCAGTTGTATCCTCATCTTGGTTTAATCCGGAGCGTTCCTGGACGCGAGGGCTCTCTCCCCCAGAGCAGAGTGGTTGCCGGGGAACGCCAGAGTGGTGAGAGGAGTCAGTGGTGAGAGTCAGTGAGAGAGGAGTCATGTACAGATCCTCTGCCTCCCGTATGTGTCTCCATTATTGATGATTTGTCACTTTAGGATGGTGTGTGTGTGTGTGTGTGTGTGTGTGTGCGTGCATGCTTTTGTGTGAACAGCCAATTTGCTGACTGTGCTATTGAGACCCCATTAAGCTGTCTTTTGTGTGGATGTCAATAATAATAAAGTTTTCAGACCACCACTGGAGCGCCCTGGTACACAGCAAAAAGCCATGTTCTCTGTGTTTAGTGATTTTCAATTCAGCCCGTCGGGGAGTCAGACTTAGGGGAAGGGAACAATCAACTCATTCATGGATCAAATCGCAGAATTCCTGCTCCACCAACACACCGTCTCCAACCACCATTTGACGCACCAACACACTGTACACTTTCTACTCTCACATGTCATATGCTAGTCATGTTTCAGACCCAACTTCAATAGGACAATCCAACATTGTTCCAGAGGGCATGGCTCTGGCGTTGTTTTATATAGGTCAGGTTGTTCAGTTATGACGACTTATTTTGGCAGCGCATCTTGTGCTAGTTTGATATGTCAGGTGCCATCTAAATGGCATGCACTTTTGCCGCCCATTAGCATTACCATTTCAATGTTCCCTTTGATTTCAGCTCCACTCCAGAAATAACAATCCATCTTTAAAAGGACAGTAATTTGATGCGTCAGATTTCTCGTACGTTATGAAATGTAACCAAAGGTCAGTACGTTGAGTAGACAGGCTGCAGGTGAGTCCAGGAACTAGAACAGAATGCAACGCCGTGTCAACCCTAAAACATCTACAGTATATAACTGGCACGGATAACGGGCAACATGTTGCTGGTCTTTAAACTAGCGTTCTTATGTTGCTATTCTGGCAGGTTTCAAGTCAAACACAATGTTAAAGGGAAATAGAAAAAAAAAGGTAGATTCTTCTTACCATACTGAACTTCAGAGGACTGGCACAGTGACTGGTGCTCCGAATGACAACACCAGCTCTCTCTCTCTCTCTCGGTCTCACACACACATAGAGACACACTCCAATAGAACTATGCACACTTTCGATTTCCCTCTGGCTCACCCTGTAAAGCTGTACAGGTTACATTCTTCACAGTCCTTAGACAGCTATGAACTATTCTGTATCTTGTGTCTGCCCAGCCTCTGGCCTCCTCCCCTTCTCCTCCCATCCCAGCATTTGGCTCAGCTCAGTGACACAAGCCTACACACACACACACACACAATGATACACAATACCCAAACCCAGCAAAAACATGACACGGCAACATTAGCCAATGTTGTCACAATGCATAATGTACAATGGCAGAGCACATGTTTATTTCCAAATGTCTGCAAGGATTGCTTTACAAGATAAATTGTAAAGCGTTAGTTAACACATCACCTAGATACTGTTTAGAATGGGCCATCGAAAACAATGGTCTGCTCCATGCATCCATGCCATGCAGGCACGCATGGCATGGATGGGATGGATGCAACTTTTGGGAAACACAGAGACGTTGCCAAATTTGTCTAACCAAAACTATCTTTGTGACTGAAATATAACAGATAAAACAGAATACAACATGCAGCTAACACATTTTCTTATGGCTAGCTTAAACTTAATTTTAGTCAATGACATTAATTATTCCGTTGGATTAACATGATAATAATTATGTAAACAAACATGATGATAAATCATAGCAATGTCTCAATAAGGATAACAGTTAATTAATAATTTACACATAAATATATTCTAAATAATAAAGGACAACATAACATGATGTACATGGATAACAAGCAGTGCTGCGTATAAAAGATTGTGGAGATGACTCAACCAGTTCAATAAAGCGATACATGTGGCCCTCCCAGTAATATTAAAATGCAATACAATACATATACAACCATTTGTTCTGACAGCCTGATACACAGCTTGGGGCAAAACCAGTAAACAGAGCAGTCAACAAGTGTAAGAAACACATCAACACTTCTGATAACACAATTTACTGAAGAGTACTGACACTCAATTTAAAACCTCGGCATACGGCAAAACAAGACTACAGTCTGCATGCATTTCTAAGAGATTGTTTCAGTTTGGTTCCAGCCATGACAGTGAGGAAGTTGTAAGATGTTTACAGCATTGATCCACAGGTAATGTGGCAGGACTGTGATTTGGTCATCGAGAGGAGGGTCTACTGCAGCCCGAAGGGGGACAACAGAATTGATGGGCAACCTCCTCATCTTCCTCCTCTCTTGGAAAGCGACAGCATGAATGAAAAGCAGAGTACCAAAAGTACCAATAGACAAACAAACAAACATAAAGACAGAGATAAACACAACAACAGAACATCAGAAAAGAGGGCGGCAAAACGGAAAATAGTGTTAGACAAACAGTACAAAGAAGCACAAGAAGCAGTCCAGCTAGAATGTAAATATGTTACATACATAACAACTCAAGCATATCAATCTGGGATGAATTCATGCATTCAGATGAGGGAATGACAACCACACTGTAGGACTTGTCTGTGACAGTAGATGGCAGTGTTGGAGCGCCATGCAGTGCCATGAACATCAGTCACTGAAAGACGTGGGAGAAGGGGAGAGAGGAGGTGAGAATTACCCAGGTTTACTTGTGACTCAGTCCATATCAGCCCCCCTGTGAAGAGTATTGCTCACCTTCTACTACCCTCTATCCGTCCAACTCTACCTCCATCTCTCTCACTCTTTTGCACATGCACACATGTGTTGGGACACACACACAAACGCACGCACAAACGCTCATGTACACATGCACGCACGCACGCACACACACACACACACACACACACACATACACACAAACACACACTTTCCCTCTAGCATCATCCCCAGATCCACAGAGGCACAAACAAACAAACAGAGACAAAGACTGTGCTTTTTTACTGAACACACCTGACTATAACCAGCATGAGGCCTCAACAAGGGCTTCCTACTGCTAGAGGAGATAGGAGTCAGGAGAGTAAAGACGGCCAGGTGAATAAGGGTAGGAGAAGGCAGAAAGGGAGAAGCAACAACAGGCCAGGGCAATTTAAAGATTTGGTGGGTGGGTGTGGACGACAGGGACATTTTTGATGGGATTCTTCGGGATTCATGCAAATGCAAGTTTGCAAGGGGTCTCTTTCAGTGGGTGTAGGAGATCAATCATTGGTTGCTAAGAGGAAAGGGGTGTGTCTAAGTCACTGGACCACAGCAGGCCACGGTGTAGCGGTGGCCCTTTACCTGTGTGTGTCAGCGGAGGGACAGCAGTACTGATGCAGGCTGACGAAGCTGTGGACGGTCAGACTGTGGGGGAGCGGGGAGCCATAGAGAGAGGGCCCCGCTGCGGTGGGGGTGGAGGGGGCCGACACGGGCTGCCCTGAAATGGATGGCTGCCGAACACTGACAGAGAGGATGGAGAAGACAGAAGCACGGGGAAACACACACACATAGACACATAGACACACACATACACACACACACACACACACACACACACACACAAACACACACACACACATAGCCAGTCAGTCTGTGATAAAGCGTGACAGCAAGAACATTGAAGTAAAGGCAACATATAAATCATATGGTGACAGAAGCAGTAATGGTAGCAGAGGAATGCAGGATAGGCGAGAGATAGGAGCCAGTCGATGCGTGGCAGATGAAACCCCTTGCAAACAAATGTGAGGTGAGGTTTTTTTGGGGTAAAATTGCACGACTTGACAGGAAGGCAGTGCAACTGACTGGCGGTCATGACTTGCCGATTCCGGTTTTGACGGTGTTGAACGTATTGCTGAAAGATGGCAGTCGGCCTAACAGAGAGGAGCGTGGTATGGAAGGAAAGACCTTGTGGGAAAGGAAGGGAAATCCAAGGTTGTTTAATGGGAAAGAGGAAAAAGAAGAGAGAGAGATAGAAGTGTGGATGGGATGACAGCGAGAGAGAGATAGAGAAAGAGGTAGGGAGGGGATGAAAGAGAGTCTATTATATAACCAACTCAAGCAAAAGTATGTATTTCTAGAACGTGTTTAAAAATGAAATGCTGCCCTTGGTTATGCATGTTAACGTGTGCGTATACTACATGACAGCCTCTTTCCAGATCCTTCCCTCTACTCCGCCAGTAATCAGTGGCGTTTTAACTGCAGGATGTGAGAGAGTGAAGTGAGTGAGGGAGGGAGTGAGGGAGGGAGGGAGCAAGCGGCTAAAGGGCAAGCAGCGGTGGGGATTAACATGTAAATGGCAGGCTACTGACTGTGGAGCCAGCTGCTATGAAGGACACACATTCCCTGTTTGTTAGGCACAGCAGAGATCCACCGAGCACTTAGAGGAGACAATGCAAAGAGGGTGAATAGAAAAGTCCCAGAGGCAGACTCAAACAGGCCAGACTTGAAAATGAATGAATGGATGATTACATGAAAGAGATGAATATGGATGAACAGATCGGCAGAGCAAGAAATGCAGCCATCAAGACATATTAAGAGATTTCCTATTTTTTTTCATGGGAGGCAATGCACCCATGGCTTACATTGAGATGTATGTTGAAATATAAATGGAGGGAATCGAATGGTAACAGCAGGGTGAAAAAAAACAAAATGGTTCACTGGTTCAAGTACACTGTCAGGGCATGAGGAACCAATAGGAACAAGATATGAACCGATAAGAGTGCTTCAGAGTGAATGTTTAAGTAGATAATGGTGTACGCGGAGCCCTCGTTTGCTTTAACGAAGGGGATCAAATGTTCCAATTAAACGTGAATAACCTGTCAGCAGCGTATTTAATGGAGCTCTCACTGCATGGAAGACGAGCTCCCCTTTCTATTATTAGAGATTACACGGCTATAAGTTAAGTAAGGAACCCAGGAAATAAACTGTGCTCCCGGTTAAACGAGCTAATGATAATTGTCATTTTACGCCAACGTATTTAAGTCGAAATACCAGAGGAAGAGGTTGGATCTGTGTTTGCTTCTGGTTTCCTGTGAGACTACTGGGTTGTGTATTTTCTTTCATGATATGGCCAAATAAAAAAAGAGGCCAAAAATGATTTACATGGATACACGAAGGTAAATAAGAATCGTAACTGCCTACCTCTGGAACGGGCTGTGAAGAGTATGAGAAATGCTATTATGTAAGACTTGCAAGCTGTGCTGGTATAAGCTGTCATCCCACACTGCCGGGATTTGAATTGAACCGGCGTTGGCTGATGCCTTTACGCTCCTGCAGTGCGCAGCGTTGACAGACTTGCAATCTGCATTGGGGCATCGCAATCACGTACGACCGCCTCGCCTAATGACTGCATGACAAGCAGGCACGCATTGAGACGGACGTGTAAAGACACGCGCTGTCGGCGGACATCAGTCACACGGTGCTTGCGGGTGGAACAACACAATACACGGTATGCACTGTCCATCTGCGTCTCTGCATTCGTTCATGTCTAGTTAGCACACCACGGGAGAAGTCGGAACGTCCACACAATGCAGCCATTGGACCTTTGAACAAACGGAGCTGAGAGGGTCAAAGGTCAATGATAACACACACTCACCCACACACATGCACACACACACACACACACACACACACACACGTGACACAAAGAGCCAAAAGTCAGATTGATGGAAAACGCAGCCTGCTGCGCTCTGCAGTGATGCGTACTGATGGCCCAGAGTCCAGGAGAGAGGAGAGAGTGGGAGGAGAGAGGAGGGTGCGAGGGTGGGAGAGAGCACATGGAGCATGGAGGGCAAAGGGTGGTCATAATCAGAAGCAAAGAGGAATAGAGGAAAAGCTCATTGAAGGTGCCAGCATAGCGAATGGGTTGGTTGGTGTGTGTGTGTGTGTTTGGAGGGGGCGAGGTGGGGGCGGTGGGGATGGAAATAGGATGCCTGCTGGGGTGGTAGACTACTTCCTGTAACTCACATGCAGTGGGTGAGGGAGGGAGGGAGAGAGGGAGTGATGTCAGCGTGTAGGTGCAGCTATCTATAGAAGAGAAAACAGCAACTGTGGAAGAAGGCATCAGTCGTTGTGTGCTGTATGTAGCGTAGCGGGGCTCTGCAGTGTGTACATTACAACCATGGACAAACAACACGGACGTAGCGTCCGTGATTCACCCATTGATTGACACGCGACGGCTATGAAGCCGCAGATTTCATCGCGTCACGGGCGCCGCCATTGCTTCAGATCTTTGCCAACAGAAGCAGACTTCTGAATGTACGGGACCTCTCAAAAGACATAACACGGAGATGAACTAGCCACTGAGATTCTTAAGATACAGATACAGATGACTTTATTGACTACGGAGCACCGAACAAAGAAAACGTTATTCACTTTGTATAACAAGAATAAAGTACAATTCTCCCATTCTCCAATTCTCCCATTGTCTTGGCAACGGTTGTTTCTGCATCCAACCACTGCAAGCCACTTATAGGCCGTTAGAGGAACTACAGGTAAGTTGCTTCCACCAGGTCTTCACACACACACGGCTGCCGCTTGGTGCCAACAAAAAACACACACACAATGACTGAATACTCCTGGAGGCACCGGCTTTGGACCACATCCCTGTGACAGGGACAGGGATGGGGGTGGTTTCCTGAGGCACAGGATTTTTAGGGAGTCACTGTTTCCTTTATAGTGTCTACAAATAAGTGAGTGGGAGCACATTGCGTCACACCACCTCCTCCAGTGAGTGACCTCACCGACTCCTGCTGACAAAGAGAGACGTTTGATAATCACAACACACACCCACACACACACACACACACACACACACACTCACATGCCAATCTCACACACACACACACACACACACACACACGCAGGTACGCACACGCACACACACTGCATTGTAGCCTCAAGTTATGTGTTTTTCATGCCCCACACTTCCCATTCTGAGCTTGAGTCTCCTGCTGCTTGGCAACAGTGCGGACTGCCTGTGTGGGCGTTTGGCATTACTGCCAGGCGAAAGCACTGACTGAGGAGGGGCACGGTTACACTTTCGACTTGTCTACGTATACCTGCACCTGCTGTACGCTGTGTGTGTGTGTGTTCTGTGTGCACGCGCACGTGTGTGTGTGTGTGTCTGTCTGTCTTTTTGTGTGTACAATTGAAAAATAGCCTGTGTTTGAAAAGAGATGCCAAAGCAGGCATGACATAATGAATTCAACAAAACCCTGCACACATTCATGTTGATAACGTGTGTTATAAACCGGGTGGCCTACTGCATAATAATTCACACCGCAGCTCCTTAAAGAAGCGCAGGAAGGGATCAGATGTCCGACCACGGCCGTTAGGCAGAGCCTTCCACTTCCTGTCTCTCCCGTCTTTTCTCTCCAGCGTTCAATCCGGCCTCTGTCTTTCACCCTGCTCCTGCTCCCACTCCTACCCTCTCTTCTTCTGCTTCTCGCTTCTCTCCCTCTCTACGCTCTGTCTCTCGCCCACAGAGTTCCTCACAGAAGAGCTCACAGTGTTCCCACGGTAACCACCGTCTCTCTATACGGCTCAATCGAGCACCGTGCACACGCCCGGCGTGTTTGACTAACATCCTGCCTCCAAGTGCTACTTATCTGCATGTGCATAGGGGAGGGAAGAGGAGAGGAGAACGTAATAGTTGAAACATCCCCCAAACAATAACGGCCTGTGGAGATGTGCGGCTTTATCTAAAGCAAAATCAGTGATGATGATGAGGGAGCGAAGGCTTTTCCTCTGCGTTCGCATCACACACAAACGGTGTTCTTATCTAACACATGGCTCTGCCTGCACAGTGATTATCTGTATACAGAGAGAGCGAGTGACTGAGGGAGGATGTGTCTAAACCGTGCTGGCAGGGGAGGACAGCGCGCTTAGTGGGCTGAGAGGAGATGAGAGGAGATGAAAGAGGGGGCTGTGGCAAGGTATTGAGACTGGAGCCCCGCCTAAGGCATGTAAGGTCAGCGTGGAGGTGGGTGAAGGTGGATGTGGATAGCTGTCCGCCCAATAAGTGTAAAGCTTGCGTATAGTTTCCCTGGCAACCGTGGCAATTGTGATTAGGTGGTGACACATTCCAAGGATGAATCGCTTTAATAGAAATGAACCCCAACAACTTTGTTTCTAAGATTGCCTCTCCGCGTGAGACATGCGCAGGTACATTTCTTTTGTGGACAGATTGTGACCGGAGGGACAGCAAGATGTTATCAATGTGTCTTCATGCACTATCTTGTTCATTAGGGAGCAAAAAAAAAACACACACACACAAACACACGGATGCACGCACGCACTCACACACACACACACACACACACACACACACACACACACACATACACACAGCTGGATCTTTCCTGTGTCCTTAATTTGGGCATGTGCAGTGGGCCTTGTTCCATTGGTTTCATGTTCCAACGGCTTCATGTTCACATACAGAGCACACTTATAAATATGAATTAATATTATGGGACTGCACACACAACTACTCCTTGTATATGGAGAGAAACTATGCAATGTGGTTTACACGCATCATGTTGGGAACACTAAAATTGTACTTGAATTATCCGTTGTGAATGCAAATGTTCCACCCACTTATCTTTCCTCCCACACGCGTCCACCACTTAGATCCACGTCGCGCAAAACCCTCATCCTCATGATCATTAACGATTTGTTCCTAGGCAATATTTAAGTTCTGACCCAAAATCTCATCGGCTGTGTTTATTGGATGCTAATGTTTTCAATGAGGGACAACTTGGAATAGTAATGATGAAATGAGGGAGATCATTTCTGAGAAAACAGCGGCATCAGCTTGGAGTGTTCTAGTAAGCCTTTATTGGGACAACGCATTAGCTTAGTCTCAGCGTTCACATGAGCAAAAATAAGATTAATATATAATAAAAAGATACAGCAGGAGGAGAGAGAGAGAGAAAGAGAGAGAGACAGAGGAGAGAGATAGACGAGTAGAGAGAGAGAGAGAGATAGACAGAGAGAGAGAGAGATAGACAGAGAGAGAGAGAGAGAGAGAGAGAAAAGCCATTTCTGCAGCTCCTCTGAGTCATATCTGCAGCAGGCAAACAGAAATGGTGAGGAGGAGAATGGGTATGAGTATGTGTTAGAATGAGAGAGAGAGAGAGAGAGAGAGAGAGAGAGAGGGACTAAGAGGGAAAGACAGAATAAATAGAGAAGAGGACGTGAGTAATGACGATACAACAAAATTAGCTTTTGCCCTGAAACAAAAGACCATTACCATTTCTCACTTTCTGGAAACAGAATTACTGTCAACCCACAAAAGCCCGGGGAGCGAACTCTGCTGCCTCGCTCCCCTGCGTGCCAGCA